>JALBCR010002203.1:0-600000 GCA_030710515.1 Abscondita cerata
CCTGGCCAGCCCAGTAGATCCCCGACTCTGATTATTCTTCTCCATCACTTAAATATGCTCTCCTTCCTGAAAAGTGTAGCAGGTGTGGGTGTAAAATAACACACAATGGGACACACACACACACCCAACCTCATTCATCTTCCTATTGTGGAAGTTATGATATATGTTTTGCCAACACACACAATTCTCCACAAACATCAGGTTGAAAACCCCGACATCCATAGCTAATACTTTCTCTCTCTAGTCTCTTCTTCCTCATGCACCCGTATATATGTATTCTTACATTTTTCTTCTTCTTCTTGACTGCTCCAATACCCTCTCTTTCTCTTTCTTTCTCTTCTCAAAGTTTCAACATCACACTTCACAAAAAAGGTAAAAGGCGAAATAAAAACCCTCACGAGGAAACTCTGTTTCCAAAGTTCTTTCTTCAACGTATAGTACTGAAGTTTTTGACAAGTTTATTAAGCATAAATTGGTAAATTTAAGATAATGGTTATAGCTTATAAAAAAAAAAAAAAAAAATTGAAATTGAAATAAAACTGTTCTTAGAAAAATAATAAAGGTTATTACGTAAGCTTTAAATAAATAAATAAAAATATAAATAAATATAATAAGAAATCAATAATGGGTGTGACCTCCATTATTATTGATACATTCTCTGGAGGCGTCTGCTCATTGACGCTATCAAGGTATCAATATAATTAATATTAATCGTTTCCCATGCGGTATCAATGGCTGCAATTAGTGCATTACGGTTTACTGGTATAAAATTTGGCCCTTGCTGTCTTCGGATAACAGCAAACATTTTCGATAATGTTAAAATCTGGGCTTTTTGCTGGCCAGGGTAACAGCTCCAAGTTATTTGCGAAGTATAAATAGGGGCGTTGTCCTTTAACAACAAAAATACATTATGAAAATGTTAATTCAACAGATCCCGAACTATTTTTTGGAGAAAGTATAGTGAAATAAGAATACTTACTTGTTGGAAAATATAATCTTTGTCTGGATAAAACACTTCGACTGAAGGTTTCATAATAGTTTCCAAAATATCTAAATACGCAGCAGAATCAAGACGTCCATCGATAGCCCAACAAACTCCTGGACCCCGCGCGCTAACCCAACCCCACACATTCACAGAAACAATAACCACTTCGTTTTTAGGACATATGTGATTATTTTCGTAACGAGTTCCTTCCATTCTAAAAACTTTTAGTGGTCCATCGTTGCGGCTATTGAACGTTTTTTCGTCGCTAAAAATCACTGATTCCAAAATTCAAAGGTTCGTTCACATATCGCCTTGCAAAATTCCAGACGACGTCTCATATTTTCGTCACTGAGAACTTCTTTCGCAGCAGCATTATACTTCTTTATTCCATCTCCTTTAATCTTTTTGTGCCGGCATCCGGGAAAATGTGTATCTGCTATAGCCCTGGAGTATGTAGCAAATGGTTGTTCTGTTACGTAATGAAACAACTCGAGATCTTGAGCACGTGTAGATACTTTAGGTCTACCACTTCCGATGGCTCTTTCCAAAGTGTGTTCAAGATTCCATTTACTCGGTAATGCCCTACGGTGCTTTTGGTATATCTAACATACGTGAAATTTCACGCACGCTACGGCCCGCCGCTAATTCCGAAACAATCCGCGCTTTCAAATCAGCACCGAGATGAGGTGGCATTTTCACAACACTTGAAATTTTAAACTAAAATGGAATTTACATTTCTTACTTTATTTATTGGTTCACACTACCCCTTCTCAAACAGTAGGTAATTGTTTATTTATTACATACTTCTAATGACCAATGTAACAACCCTTAGAGCAATATGACTCAAAGGAAGATAAACAAGCAAGGATATTCTATTGTTATTGAAACTTATTCATAAAGTAAAAGCCATTTCCTTATAATGCTAATGGACAGGATTTTCTTTAAGTATTAAGATTACAATAGAGGACTTATAAACTTTCGAAAATATCTAATTATAAATATTTACACTGCAATTGCGCTTTTCCTTAATAATTTCTTAGCAATAACATACACGTTCTTGGTTTTAAGTTGTCATAAATTTGATATGATATAAATTTGTGTTTCTAATATTACATCACAAACTAATCTTTATTCGCCAAAAAATTGTTGCTTAAGTTGTAAAGCTTCGTACACACCTGAACAACAAACCGAGCAACAAACATAACAACGAACCGAAAGTCAAACAGAACGACAAACGATCTTTTATGATTTCCACAATCCGAACAACAAACGGAACGTTTGTGCTGTTCCATAATTATTTTCAGTAGTTTTCAGTTCATATATATTTATTATTGAGAAGAGAAAATTGCGGAAAACAAGAAGATAGTGCCAACCAAAATTTTACGCACAAAGAAAAGTAAAAATTATAATTTAATTCGCTTTTTTTATTTTGGAAATTTCCCGCCCAAATGATGCTAATAGGGACATCATTTTTTCTTGCATTCTTAAACACTGATTAATTTAAAACATTTTTCTTCTGTCAACTCCATAATATTACCTAAAACACAACAAACCCACAAAAGGGAGGACAAAAATAAATAATTTAATTCTCCCGCATAAGTTTGTTCGCCGTTTTGTTTAGATTCGTCCAAACCTGCAAACGCATTCGCGCGCATTTTCTTTGATGTCGGAGAAAAACCGACAAGTTGCGGGAAGCGCAAAACCGTTCGTGGAACAATCAGGACTTGCGAATCTGTTCTAAAATTCGTATGTAGCACCGTCCAAATTAATGTTCCGATTGCCGTTCGGTTCGTTGTTCTGTTTGTTCCTCGGTTTGTTGTTCAGGTGTGTACGAAGCTTTACAATAAGCATATTAATATGAACTATATCTTATGAAAGGAGAGTTATGTAACTATAATTAACGACTTAACGTTACGTTAGTAGATTCCATTTACTATTTACACATATTTTCTTGGAACATTCGATAATTAACTATCGGGATATGATGACCCTATACTTCGCAGGTTGTGCGCAACTGGATACAAGCAAATAACTTGGAGCTGTTACCCTGGCCAGCAAAAAGCCCAGATTTTAACATTATCGAAAATGTTTGGGCTCGAATACTTGCTGTTATCCGAAGACAACAAGGGCCAAATTTTATACCAGTAAACCGTAATGCACTAATTGCAGCCATTGATACCGCATGGGAAACGATTAATATTAATTATATTGATACCTTGATAGCGTCAATGAGCAGACGCCTCCAAGAATGTATCAATAATAATGGAGGTCACACCCATTATTGATTTCTTATATTTATTTATATAGTAATACCTTTATTTAAAAAAAAACGTTTTCATTTAATTTTAAACTATAACTTGGTATCTTAATTATAATTATGTAATAAATTCTTGTCAAAAAACTAAATATATACGTTGACAATAAGAATTGCCTTAGTTTTTATTTTCACTTTTATATTAACTACAGAAAAAATGAAACGTCATAAAATATACATTTTGTAAGGACTAAATATTATGAATAGAGAGTTTAATGATTTTTTTAATAACTTACAATAATTAGTAGGTTAGATTTATTTAAAAATAAGTAATAATCAGTCAACCCAAATAACCATGTTTAGTTTTTGATTTAATTTAAAAGTTATTGCTTGTAGACGTTTTTAAATCAAAATTATTTCTAATTTTATTTTGTAAACATTTCCTAAACAAAAATTTTGATTCGATAATTAATCGAGCTATGGTGTTTAATTAGCGATACCTTCAAATATATTCTTTAAAGAAAAAATTAAGTAAGCAACGTAAATTACCTATTTTCTAAAACGTGCTTAGTGTAATGATTCATTCTACAGTCCTTCTATAAGATAACCCGTGCTGAGACTACCTGCTGTTAGAATTGTAAATGATACCCTTAAGCTCGCTTCACAATGTGCAAACTTTTGTTTACAGAAATTGTGGTGTCCAAGTTTTAAATTTCATGAGGTGTACTCTTAATCTTTTTCTACACCAATATTTTGAGTATAAACAATTAGAAAGAAGAATTATTAATCCAAATCAATTTAACAAAACCCTCAATAATTTTAATAACCGAAACGTGGCTGACAGAGAGAGATCCAGATAGCCTTATTGCAATTCCTGACTGTTCTTTGTTCAGATGTGACAGAATTGGTAAAAGAAGAGGATTTAAAAACTCAATAATAAACGGTTACAACAAAAACTTTTATAAATGCGTAAACAGAAAATTAAAAATGAAGGTGGCACCAGTAACCTTAAAGGAAGTTGAAACACCAACAATTTACACTGATTCCTTGGTGGCTGCCAACATATTTGCTCAGCAGTCAGTTAGTAAATCCTTCGTTTACGAAGATGTCACAACAATGCCTCAATTACCGGAATAAGACAATAACAACTATCAAATTCGACTCAGAAAAGGTCAAGAATGCCTTCAAAACATTAAAATCCAACTCTTCCCCTGGTATGGATACCATTCACCCAGTAGTTATAATAGAATGTGTAAATTATTTGAGCAAACCTTTAGCCAAAATTATGCAAACTTAGGTAAATTACCAGCGGATTGGAAAAAATCTCTAATTGTGCCAGTTTATAAAAAAGGAGACAAAATGATAGCCTCAAACTACAGGCCTATCAGCTTGACTACAGTTGCTTGCAAACGTATCCCGGACACCCAACACGGATTCATGCCCGGACGTTCAACGGTAACAAATTTGCTTTTTAAGCTTGATCAATGGACAAAAATGGTAGATAACGGAGAACCAGTAGATATTATCTACTTGGACTTCGAAAAGGCTTTTGATACGGTAGCGACTGAGAGACTTCTTCTTAAACTAGATCATCTGGGCATTCGTGGCAACTTACTCAAATGGATAAAAGATTTCCTCAAAAAAGAAGTATTTGTGTTAGAATAAACAACAGTGTATCTACACTATTATCTGTCTTGAGTGTAGTCCCTCAAAGATCTGTTTTAGGACCACTACTCTTTAATATTTGTATTTCTGATCTCGGCAAGAACTTTCACTCAACGATATCGTTCTTTGCATATGATACGAAATTTTTCACAAATCACATAACAAGTAGTAACTTTTATTTACCATGACATTAAACTTCTCGAAAAATGGTGCAGCGACTGGCTGCTGACTCTAAACTTTCTAAATATACTGTCTAACAACTAGGTCAAAACAACCTATACCTAACATACTACCTTGGTGGAAAAATCCTAAATTCAGTTAAATTGCAGAAAGACTTAGGTGTAACAAATAATTATTTTTAAAGACAGGCAACGTATGCTAGGGGGTCAAACTAACGTACTAAAAATAAAAAAAAATGTACTCAAAAGTCAAGATAATTTTAGTTCGATAAAAAAGTAATGGTAACACTACTCCCAAATCATGATTGTGAGAGTTACTAGTTTTTTAAACATAAACAAGGACTGTTAGAACTACCTTAAATTTTAATGACTTATAGATCCATAAATTATTACTATTATATAAATTCCTCATGCTTTTTTATTGGCAGTTACAGAATAAACCCAGTTCTCAAAAAGAGATCAAAGCGATTTATCTTAGCACTTTTCGGAGTATACGTTCTCTGTCCATTAGCGCATTTGTATTTCATTGGATGATGGGTGCCCTGCAAGCCTTTGGAGGTTCTGATCGACTCCTACCTAATGCTCCCACTATGAAGGGTACAGTTTTAGCGTTACATTCTACATTCTACTTATTTCTATTTACAGATGTTTGTACTTATTGATTTTTTCAGTTTCTTTCTACATGATGTTCGGGTCACCTGGGGCTACACCAATCAGTAGGCAAGTTTTCTCATTCTTATTGTGGAATACTATGTCCGTTGGTTCGCTAATTAGTTCTGTCCGTGATTATAGGTACGTCTCAAATAATGGTTACGTCATAGTTGCTCACTACTTCTTCTGGCTGATGTTCGTAGTATTTTTCTGTTACTGGAATTTTTTGTTGTTTACACATAGTTCAGTGACCATACCCTGCTACCTTATTATGTATACGGCTATATTCAGTTGGTGAAAGTACCGTGCAGCCTGCAATGATATGACTAACATGTTCGTCAGCTGTATTATTTATTATTATTATTGCTATTCTCAATTTGGCTTTGATATGTTACCCAACTTGTAAGTCTTATTTGAAACATCAAACAAACTAGGCCACACTTTGTGAGTCCACCCACAGCCGCCCATGCATATCCTCCATACATAATCAAGTCACAAACCGCATAGTAATAATTCTAAAAAGACATTACATCAAAACTATCTTCAAACCAACCGAGAAGGTTTGGCAGACCATCAGATCAACCAAACCGAAGCTGTGTTCTTGTAGCAAGAAACCACCAAGAGATAAATGGGAGCAACGCTCAAAAAATATTGAGCAAACTGCCGTCTGGGACATACCGTCACCGGTAGCAAAACATGCGCTTAGCAATGAAGATCACAAAATACTCTATTAGATCTCAAAGTTACTATCAATGGTTAACGGTTATTACAACAGATAGTTCGCAAAGCCATCGAGTTCTATAAACATCCAGAAAACTTCAACAGGAAGGACAAAACAGATCTGGAATCCGACGATCCTCAAGAACACCCAAACGGCACCTTACAATCGCCGTTTCCTCAGAACCAGTATAAATACAAGCTGCGAAGTAGAAATCATAAGTCTACATCCAACATTGGAAATGGATAGATCTCTGAAGAAGCTGGTGGCATGGTGATTCAGATAGCTAATCCATATCAAAAACAAGCGTTTCTCGCAGAACTCCACATCATTCTAATGTTGCAACTTATCAAATTGTTGATAGAAAAAGTGAAAAGAATGTTTTAACAACGGTAACCCTTAACCAGGTACCTGGTTATTGAACACTGCCGCTCGCGCGTTCTCCCTTCAAACGTTAGCAGACTGGAATTGTGATTTAAAATTTTGCTGAACTAATAGAGCAAAAACAATTTTTATAACTTTCTTTAAGATGTGGGGTAATAATAAAAATAACACCAAAATAATTTTAAAATAGATACGCTTCCTTTTAAACATTTTAAAAATATTAAATACTTTGGTCCAATTTTCCATGTCGACTCTCCAAATACAATTTTAAGTACCTCATCTGTATAAAAAAAGGGTCATTTTATGATTAAAGTACGCAAATCTTTTTGAATTATTTCAGGTTGAAGTATGGCTTAAAATATGAAACGTTAAATCAAAAACAAGCAATGAAACACTTTCTATAACAGTATTCATTCGATACGATTATTTTCATCATAAAGATGATTTGTTTATAAATAGTTATTTGTAATTTTTTCGCATACTGCCAAATTCAAAAGAATTTAAAAAATTAAAAATGTATCTGACAGAAAGTGCAGTAATTCGGGTAGTTTATGACGAGCATTGTTTTAATTTATCGTTACAAAAACTGTGACTTTCATTACAGTATGCGAAAAAAAATTCATGAACATGATTGAATAAAATTGACAGTTTTTAATAACTTTATTTTTAGGAAAGAAATCAAATGCACCAAAACAGTAACGAAATCTGAAACCGATGTTCCCGAAACCGTACAAACACCACACTGTGAAGGTTCGGCGAAGCAGTTCTGACAATTCCAAGATGGTGTTAAGATAACTTTGTTCTTTAGAAATTTATTTTTTAAATTTAAATGTTATATTTTTGTAAAATCAGAAAATAATTGAGATTAAAGATTAAAAAATATATTATTTTATTTTAAAAAAGTCTGTCAAAGCTTTGACTGCACATCATTTGACACTGAAGATAAAAAAAGTTAATGAGAGAAGTGTATGATTTTTAAGAAATTATGTCGGCTTCGTGAATGGGGTGGTTGCTTGTTGATTTAAACAGTGTGACAGGAGTCCCTCCCAAGGTTCTGTTGTAGAGATTGGTACTGAATGTGTTTAAGTTAGCCAATAATTCTTTATGTTTCTCGGAGTAGAGAAGATAAAATGTTAGGTATGAAATATTATTTTATTGATTCATATAGTGCAGTGTGAATGAGTTTGAGCCAAGCATTATTGGGTCCATAACGCTTTGAAGCCAGTGATTGATTTTCTTAACAAAGTTTGATGTTCAAGATGAAGAATTGATCACCTAGAAATAAGTAACAGAAATTAGAACTAGTGGTTCTTAATTTAACATTATCAGGTCAGGTCAATATGCAAAATTAAAATAAAAGACGACACGAAAAAAATTAAAAGGATACACTAGGTGGGCCAAAAGAAATCACCCTATTGGAAAATGCTCTCATTTTTGCAAATGACGTCGTACGTCAATCATATTTGTGAACTAGATAGTTGCAGAATACAAACAAATAAGCAATGAAGCGCAAGGACGTGGACGTGTTTTAATTTAATAAATTGAACCCGCAATTTCGCGTTTTGGCGATTTGTCGGTCAGCAAGTTCGCCTGATTTTACCGTCCCAGACTTTTTTCTTTGGCGCTACTGGAAGTCACGGGTTTATGCCAACAAGCCTCAAAGAATAGCAGCCACTAATTTGCATCCACACTGGCGGCGGCCACTTGACGAATATCATCTTCTCAACTTGACCAATAAAATTCTAAAAGTTCAAATAAACATAATCAAAAACCGAATCGACGTTTTCATTTAGAAAAAAAAGAGAGCCAAACAACATCGAATGACTTCTTTTGGCCCACCTAGTATAAAAAAAGCAATACTAACAGTAGCTAAAAATCAACATAAGACCAATCATAAAAGGATTCTAAATCACGATAATTTCTCTTCAAGAGGAAGACGCCAAAATACTAAAAAATAAAAAAAGTATTAAGGCAGAAATAAGTAACTACATCATAGAACCGCAAATTAAGATAAAAAATGTTAGAAATACTGGAGATTTGGACACCTAACCAGATATTGCAAAGGACTGGATAGATCTCAAAAATATTGAAAATGTACAAAGGCAGGGCACAAAAGAGACAACTGTGACAGGAAAAATATAATAATTTTTTTTAAATTAACACTTACAGGATTCAATCGGCACACAATATAATCAAATAAGTCCTAGATTTTGTATCGGTGCAACAGCCAAAATTGTTCAACAATTATATTTGTGATAAACCAAGATTTTGAAAAATACTTACAAAATTATTCAAATTTTTACTAACACAAAAAACCAAGCGGACTATTTAGGTGTAGACCTGAACGCAAAGAGCACCGAAAACACTAACAAGAGAAGACAACTATTAGATAATGGGTAAAATGAAACAAAATGAGCTCCATAATATTATAGACACAATTGTAGCACACACAAACTAGTGTTAAGAATAAAGAACTAGAGAAACGAATGAAAGCATTAGTGACATCAGTTCCCAACTTATGATTTATATTAAAAATAACTCACAGAAACAAAAATAATGAACACACGGCTACTATGTTATCAGAGGCTCTAACTGCCAAATCCAAAATGTCGGCAATAAATCATCGATAAGAAATAAAGACCAACCGGTTTATTGGTCGTGATGAAAAAACTACATAAGAAAGAAAGCGATAAAACTATAACTAAATTTAAAACCCCGTCAACAAAATACAGGATTATAGAAAATCAAAAGCAAATCAAAAAATTTCAACAAGCATATAAAATAACAAAGAAAAAATTAAAAAGAGACCTGGAAAACGGTCATACTAAAAGTTACCTACTGATTAATTCGTTTATGGACATATTGAAAAAAATATTTTAAAAAATGACAAAGAAAAGCATAGAAGAGTAAGTGCAAAACAAGGAAGCACTCCACCGAAACCAATTTAGGTATACAACTGCTCTAAAAAAATAAAAATTTATATAAGAGAAAGAACACAAAAAGAATTAAAAATCTGGAAACACGTTCTCTTATGTGTTAAAAATGCTTATAATTTCTAATAGAAGTAATAAATAATACAAAAGTCAGGATTAAGCAAATATCTTGTAAACATACTCAAAAACTACCCAAGAGAGAGGTATATTACTATCCTCAATAACGAACGGGGTGACGCAAGGATCTAGTCTAGGACCGTCATTATGGAACATAATGTATTAAAACATCAATACTCAAGAACATACCGTAGATGATTCTGGTTAGTAACAAAAAAGAAAACCATAATTAAACTTAAAAACAATATACTTTACACAAAATATTAGAATACATTTGAGAACTAAGTTTATAGTTTATCGAATGACAGAAATTAGGCCATCTCCGAAAAATAGAGATACAGTTTTTAGTCGGTCAGTAGTGCCACCTAGAGACTACAGATCAACCCGGCGGTTTATTTTGTTGAAAGATTTAGCTCCCCTCCTAAAAAAGCGTCAGAAATAGATACATAAAATGTTTAAAAACTTATTTAACCAATTTTTACAGAAGGGGTTGGTCTAATTAAATATTGTGTACAGGACAAAACAATAGAAATAATCTAGGGTGTCTTTAAATTCGATGTCATAATTTCTAATGCGTGATCCTGACATGAAATTGTGACGAAAAGTTTATAGTATAAACATATGACCAAAAATGCCTGGTTTTGATATACAGAGTGTTAAAATTAAAAAATATAAAAATTTTTTTTATTTTTTATAAAACGGTTTTGAAACTACGAATTTTGGCAAATGTTATACGGCTAAATAATTTGGCATAAAGAATTTTTTAGATGATTTTTAGCTAAATGCAGTGCCAGATTATTAGCCATATATACTATAACATTTTGCCAAAATTTGTAAAGTTTCAAAAAACCGTTTTCTGAAAAATAAAAAAATTAAAATTTGTTTTTTAACTTCGACACTCTGTATATCAAAAACGAGATACTTTTCGTCTTCATTTCAAGTCAGAAACACGCCCTAGAAATTATGACATCGAATTTAGAAACGCCTTGTATGGTGGGTTCAATGTGATGGAAAATGTTTTACAATGAGATTCTGAACCGAAACATGTCAAATTTTAGTTTAAAACTACTTGCGGCATCAGACCAGCTAGCGACCTCTCTCTTACTTTTCTTTTTAAACATATTTTCTATTGTGCTTATGGAAATAAAATTTCATTTTACGACAATTAACTAATAAACGTAAATTAACTGTAGAATAAATTAGATTAATTATTTCTAATTGAATCAATGCCAAGGTATAATTTTCAGTTATAATTATATTTAAATTATTAAGTCAAGTACTTATAAATAATTACTTGGCGCCAATGAAAAACTATACATTGTTATTTTGATTTTGATTAGAAGTAAAAAAAATCAAAAAAAGGATATCATGTCAAAGAGGAGATATTACTGAACAATTTCTGTGCAAAAATTTTAGTTTACGTTTCTTCAAAATAATATTTTGGTAGAAATTTAATCCATAGTTTTCTTTACCCACTTTCTCTATGTAAGGATTTTATTTAATTTCTACCGAATGGCACATTCTGTCGCAAAATTTGTCAGTCATTTTGTGAAAAAGATAAATATGAACATCTACAAAAAATTGGAAGATGCTCGAGTCTGATTTTTTGTTATATCAGTACAGCCACGATAACGACCATAGTTCACAAGATTTTATAGCGAATTTTATTGTGGTTGTACAAAAACATCTTTTTCAGATAATCATCGGTCAGTTTTTTGATAAATTGTGATGGCAATTCACGTCAACCTCTCCAACAATTTCTGTATTAATCGACATGAGAACATACATTTCTGGGAAAGGATTGTGTAGTGATAACCAGTCATCGGGTTTGATTAGATCTCGTGTGTCGCGCAAGATACGTGATGGTCTCATGTCTACATGCTGAACAAGAGAACAAAAGTCTTCAATTGCATCGCAAATATTGTACACATATACCATAGCACCTACAGTTTGATACTACGGATCAGGGTCTGCTCGATTGTCATATCCGACCAAATTCCAGACCAGAACTTGTTTGAACGTCGGATAGTAAAAATCCCTCGGTGGTGAAAAGTTCATATTCGACAGGATTCATTTTATCGGGCAAAAAAACATCTTTTGTATCGTCTCCAAATGTAGATGCCAGTAGAATGAGCGTTGAGCTTCAATGAATTGTTTCGGGATAGTGACCATACGAAAATATTGCACCATTTGTATCAACAGTTTTGCTGCCGGACCACGGGCTTCCAGTTGCATGAGATGCTTTTTGAATTTTCCTGCAACTCTTTTTGTACGACTTAGTTCTGTTTTATCGTCAGTATAACCGAGCAATCCGCAGAATTCAAGAGTTTGCGCATATGGCCACTATTGTCATCTGTAAGTTCTGTGGTTTGCCAAATAATTTTGGCGACTGCTACCTGGCATAAAATATGGACTCGTACGGTCCTATCATACGCATGCCCGGATAACATTTTATAACGTATCTTGTTCGGCATAAACGACACTCATGAGCTGTTTCATTCCACTTCCTGCCATGATCTACCCGATGGCCCTCATAAACGACATTACCATGTGAAATCCTCCTAGTATTGGAATACCGTTAGTTAATGGAGGATCAAAATTATTTACGATAATGTCACGCGCTTTGATATACAAAGGCTGGTCAAATGTTACAAAGTAAGTTTGCTGCCGCAAACTTTTACATTTTTTTGCTGCGGGCAGGAAAACAGTGAAGACTGTATCATAGTCACTCGGTGGAGCGTTTATAAATGGTAAAAACAAGATTTTACTGCGTTGGTATAGTTTCGACCAAATCACCTTCACCATGAAACCATTCTAGCCTGTATGTTCTGACTTTTGCCCAAAAGCCATACTAAATCGTTGCTCGAGAGGAGTACGTCGTTATTGAACATTGAAGACCAGCTCCATGACTCCTCCAAAACGATTCAATAGAAATGTTACCATATGTTCCTACCACTTTCGGAGTAGGTATTTTTGTAAGTAGAGGAATTGATTTATCCGGGATAAGAACACTACCTGGGGTGACACACTGAGTGCCCACCTATTGCCTGGAACGTGTTTAGTACGTCAAGTGTGTTTGTATTGAAATCCGCATTAACGAATATGAATTGTACAAATGCGGCAGGTTCGATGTCAATGGGTGGCAGATTTTTGAAAGAGTGCAGATTCTTCGTATGTAGCGCAAAATCCCAAAGAAGACATCACGTCTAACAATTGTCTAGAACTAAACTTGGCGTGTTAAAACGCTCCAACGCCAATTAGTTATAGTAACAAAAACGACTTTGGACGTGCGGTTGCTATAATAGAATGAGCCAGGGCTATACTTTTAATTCGCTGGTGGGTATTCTGCAGTTGCGTGAACTTGTAAACAAATGTCTTCAAGAATAATTGCTGCAGCAGTCTAAATTTTTTTGTTTGTCTTGAGGAGTTTCTTTTCTGTTGGTGTACCATGTTTCCAATACAATTTTGAATCCCTTATTTTTGAAGCACACTTTTGGCGACCGCCTACGGCGTTGCACAATTATACTGTCGTCTCCATATTTTTGGAGTAATTGAGACTGGATCGTTCGTGCATTAGAAGATATTCTCCTCGAGTAAATTGTATCGATTGTAGTTCACAAATAACAAAAGAGATCGACGGCTCTAGCGGTACAACCTAGAGAGAAAAAGTAAGGTTTGGCTTGATGTAGAGCACTAAATTCGTGGAAGATCCAGTATTTGTACTAGTTAGCACAGCAGCGTCCGGCTTAGTCAGTGAGTCCGGGGTCCATAAAACTGTAAAAAAATAGACGGCTGCCTAACAAGGCGCCACCTGCTGGTAATAGAAAGAAATAAAACCGACCAACAGGAGTTCAACAAGTTTTACTAAAGGTCTAATACGCTAAAACGAACACAAATCAGAGAGACAAATAGACAATTCAATATAGCAAATAAAACTTAAAGTACTAGGAGAATGTGACAGAAATAGAGAGACTGTCGCTTATGATTACGTGCGTTAGCAACAACAATAATTAAAGCTCGCAATTAATGTGTCAAATTTGAGGTAAGCTTTTTAATTACAGTCCAAATTAAAGTTAGCGTTCCAATTGAGGATTGGTTACTAAAAACGCTCGACGTACACACGTCACTTACACGCGGTGACTTAAAACTAACTTAAACTCGGATTGAAAAGGTAAGTATCTCTCGCCAACCCAAAAGGCCTTTTGGCTTTGCTTCAACCACTCTATGTAAAGCGCCCAAGCCCTTATGGAGCTGGTTAAAAACAAAACTAACCGTCGGTGGTGGAGTCTACCCCGAATAAAAATTTGCTTAAAAGCTAAAGATGTCATATGTACGTGAGCTTCATACGCATTAATATTGAATAGGTTACTTTAAACTTAGCTGTATTCTGTAGTATGCAGTTACGAGAATGAAAGCTCCTGCTAGCGACAGTGTTCAACAGCTCCAGAAGGTAGGTAACCCCAAGATTTCCCTTAGGGGAGGTATATAGCGAAGAACGGATGGCGAATATATTCCCTCGAAGTATAGATTATGCAGAATGAAAGACCCCTGCAGACCGTAGAGTTCACCGTTTGTTGGCAGCTTAACTGAATGCGAAACCGTGGTAGTCGTGAAGTTTTATAGGGAAAGGTTCTTAATTAGCCATTCCAGTACCCCCAGGAGTTATACAGGTGTCATACACGATGAAGATATAAAGTCAACGCATGTGCTAAAGCATACGTCGTAATTAGAACTAACACAACTACGAAACAAAAGAAAGCAAAATGTACTTACGGTGAATGCGGTCGGATTTAAATTTAAACACCAATTCGACTTGGGAATCTTGAAACACACAGTAATAATTTATGTACAATTTTAACTTCAAGAGGCACGCCACAACACCCATGTAGAAGGAAGAAGTAAATGTCCGCTGATCGTCGAAACTTTTGTTAATTTTATTTCCACCAATAGAAAATTAGCAACATGCGCGGCAAATTTGACTTTCGTTGTAACGTGCTACACACGACACACGTTTTTAAGATAGCTGTCAACATACGTTCTACTTTTGCAAATAAACCAGTAACATTAGATCTTTGAAACAAAACTGGCATTCCTCTCCGTTGTAACTGTTGTAGTTCACAAATAATAAAACTAAGATAATGACGGCTCTAGCTATACAACCTAAAAAAAAGAACAATAATATTTCGCTCAAAATAGCCCAGTAAATTCGTGGAAAATCCCGTATTTGTAAGTGTTAGCACAGCAGTGTCCGGCTTAGTCGGTGAGATGGGGAGCTCCTTAAGGGAACTGAAAGAATCAACTGCTGCGTAACAAGGCGCCACCTACTGTGTAACAGAAAAAAATAAAACCGATCAACAAGAATTCAATAGGTGTTACTTAAGGTGTACTACGCTACAACGAACACAAATTAGAGATACAAAAGAATCTGGAAGAAGTGAGAAATTCTGTCGCATTAAACTTGCGTGTATTAGCAACAACCAAATAATTAGAGTTCGCGAGCAAGTATGCCTCAATTCAAGTAAGTTTTTATTTGATACACCCCAAATTAGAGTTAGCGTACCAGTTTAAGATTGATGAATAAGGAAACTCGATGTACACACGTCACTTACACACGGTGACTTAATAACTAAGATTACACTCGGTTTAATACGGTACGTAGCTCCCGCCGACCCAAAAGGCCTTTTGTTTTAGCTTCACCCACTTTAATGACAGCGCCCTATCTCTGAAAGAGCTAGTGCAAACAAACCGAACGTCGGTGGATGGAAACTACCCCGAATAACATTTTACTTACACATTAGGGATTCAACCGCTTAATGTTACGTGTACTTGAGTTCCCAACGCATGCAAAGTGAATAGGTTCCTTAAACAAATAAACTTATCTGTGTACTGATGCAATGTAGTTTTAATAAGGAAGGTTCTTGCTAACGACAGCCAGTTGACAGCTACTAGCAGCTGCAACCGCTGGAGTATAATCAGCCGTGCAGCTCCGAGATAGGCGTCAGCGTAGTAGCCGGCACATTTGTATAGCGAAGGATTTCCAATTGCTCGTTCCAACGTCCCCAGGAATTATCCAGACAGTGAGATATGAGTAGAGTATGAGGTCAAAACACGTGCTAAAGCACACGCTGTAATTAGCAATTAACACAACCACAAAGAAATAGCAAAAGAAAACACTTACGGCGAAAATCGGTCGGATTTATATTTCCACCCTAAATTAACTTGCAATTATTGAAGCCGCATTAATATTTTACTTGTAATTTTTAACATCGTGAAGCACCGACGACCGCCCAATAAAGAAGAGAAAGTCCACCAATGAAAAAAATCGTAGCATGCGCGGTAAATTTGATTTTTCTCGCAACGTGCAACTCTCGCGATCTACGTCCAGGTTCGAGTATTTTGAACCGTAACAGCGTTTTCTTCAAAATAACTATAAATATGTTCCATTGCTTCATCCACGTTTGTTGCTGGTCGATATCCTCATTGCTTGTACGATGAGGGTACACCGGCTCTTCGATAGAATCTTATGGAGCATGTCTGGTGATGATAAGCATCCACTGCAGCTAAATCAGCGATATTTACGAGACGATTCGCAACTGCTTGACTCCAATCATCTGCGCGCTTTTCACCACACGCTAGAAAATTTTTTGAACTTTGTAAATGGGGTCTCGATTGGATAATCTTGTTTTCTTTAAATCCTTTTTGTTTACCACCGTATTACAAAAAAACAGCTAGTCTTAAAATCAAATTGCGGCACCACAGACTGCTGTGTAGTCAAAAGTTTGTCAGAGCATGCACTGCTTTAATCATCACGTTGTTTACGTTTTGATGATGCAATGAGTTTAGGATTTATACAGGGTGTCCCGAGTTTATTTTTTACATCCGAAAACTTTGCGTCAAGCCTAAAATTTTAAGCGAAAAAGTCCAAATAACATATGGTCGGAAACGTACCTTTTTCACACAACAGCCTAGTTAAAAGGAAGTGCGATAGAGGAGTGAACAGCGTGCTCGACTGTAACCGCCTCATGGCGGGTTCGCTTCCTACGACCGGCAACTACTCGGTTCTGCTTTTTTTTTAGTCTCCCAATTCGACAGCTTGACGCGACAAAATCTAACACCAATGACATGGGACTGTCCAAAGTTTGATTACATCGAAGGGGTACACCACGAAATGTTGCAAACGGCGTGTGAAAACGTTTGTTCGAGCACGACTTTTTCTCTCTGTCTTGCCTACGCTCAACAAATGAGTGAAACAGAAAGGAAACTATTGCGCTGATGCGATATTTTTGGGAATTGTGTGAAAACAATACGTTTCCGACCATATGTTATTTGGACATCATGCACAGTAACTCTTTCTTGATTTACCAACGCTGTATCACTTTTACCGTCATAAACTCAGGTGTACTATAAGAGGATCTATGTCTACCATCCCACCAAATTTCCATTCCTTCCGACCATTTGCGATTAGAAACTCCCTATTGCCTGGGTAGGTGTATGATTAATGTTAAAAGTAATTTTTACTAAAACTAATTTTAGAGACAGATTTAAAAATATCGGTGAATTTAGTATTTTCTCATGTACAATCTGTCAAATAATGCTGGGCAGATAAAATATGAGTGCGTAATGGCATAATAGAAAGAGAGGACGGTACTGTAGTAGTTTAAATGTCGCAGCTTTCATCTTCTGAGTATTCTGTTGGTCATCTAGAATTTGACGGGTTATACATAGGTCAGCAGCTAGTATTTTGTTAACCAAGTAGTCTTTTCCCATGTTCATAGACAAGCAAAAATCCATTACCAATAAGTATCATGCAATTTCAAAGGCTTTAACTAAATATGAAAATTATCTACCTGCCCTGATCAAAATCCATGGACTGCCACTGCTTTCGAGGGTCGAACGACTTAAGAATACAAAAAGGCGATTTCTATACTTAAGTCAATACTTTTAGAACCGCGATTTAAAAAACCATTTTGATTAATTAACAAACTCGAAGATTACCAGTAAGTGTTAAGATGTGGATATCAGGTCAAGCGTGTAATTTATTTTTTATGCCTGCTTTATCATTCAGAGTAAAGAATTGAAAATTATTATATTCCGCCTCTGTCCAATAATAAATTTGAATTTTCCATTTATAGGCTAACGATACGTTTGCACTTAATTAAATTAAGTTTAATTAAAATTTGTCCCACAAATACATAATGATAAGCCTGACCTTGCGGAATGGTCAGTTCTGCCTTTGCATACTCCACATTCGTTAGATTTTAATCTTATCAAGCGGTTGCCCTAAAAACCCATAACATACTTATCTGTATTATTAATTTTTCATTTATTATTGCGAAAAACTGGCCTCGGACGTAAAGTTATGTGAAATCTTTTAGGATTCAATTAAGTTGCGAGCACTAAATTTCGGAAAAAATATTTTGCCAAAATTTTTATAATTGATAACCCCAATACCGGTATTTACAAGATTTTGTTTTGAACTCACAATGTTATCGTTAGGTCATAAAATTGTAATCGCACAAATTTAAACAAATTGTAGAAAATAGAATCTATAATTAGAATTTGATTATTGTTTATTTTATACAATCCTCATAGGAAAAGCAACGTCCTGTGTCTGTCATTTCTTGATTGCCAAAATTATGCTTTCGTCAGTGGTTTACGTCATTTAAAGTGCCTGTTTATTTTTAATCATAAAAATATTGCCTTTAATTAGTTCTTGTTGAGAAAGTTGCCAATACTGTCGCTAACGTCAATTTGTAAAAATGATCCCAACTTTTACGTCAAAGAAGAAAAAAATCGTATATACTGGTCATTAAAATATTATAAAGAGTTCTCAGTTTCAAATACCACATTTTAGTTGGAAATTATAAATATGTACTATACATAAACCTTCATTCATACAACAGTATTGCATAATTATTATAAGTTCGTCGATCTCGTTCTATTACAATAATGTCCCTCAAGATATTCCCTTGGTCCACTTTTGTTACGATTTTTATACGTATATTTTCTTCGCATATGGTGTGATGAAAGATAAATGACCACAGTCTTTATGTCGGACCATAAAAAATCGCTTACTATCCCAGAAAAATTACATCTACATCTTTATTGCAAACCATTTTTTTCTACGAGCCGCCGTTTTCGAGAATCCAGACTTTTTTTCAGGAATATTTTTGCTACCGCAGAATAGCTTAAATTGTAGAACTCAAAATCCTCTTTAAAAATAGGTAATTTTTACGGATAGCCATTATTGAACTCTAAATATTTAGCAAAATTGTTTACAACAATGTACAGGGTTAAGTTTTTTTCGATGTTTAGCATAGGGATCTTGGAAGCTAATGAAGATAGAGAGACAGTTAAATGAGAAAAAATTGTGGTTTTATAAAATTGGTTAAATGTGCTTTCTTTCAAAAAAATTCACGGCTAACTCGATTTTTCGAAAAACAAGTTTGTTGGTAATTTTGTTTGGTGTTTGTTACTTTGTTATTATTGACTTTACAAAAAAATTGTAAAAGGAATAGTTGTAAGTATTTATGTGTTTAATAATACAGTCTGGTTGATATAGTTATTTAACTCGTAGTCGACTATGGTGTCCATTAGAAAAAAAAAAGTTTGTGTCGTAACTCAATAATTATTTCGACTAGACTTTATTATTTACCACAGAAATGCCAAAAACTCTTCCTCTATAAATTCTAACACCAAACGAATTTACCAAAAATGGAGTTAGGTTTGGAAAGAAAGAATAGCACATTTGATTAAGCCGAATAAAAAAGAATTCTTTCCCCATTTAACCGTCCCTCTACCTTTATCATTAGTTTCCAAGATCCCTATGCTAAAGATAGAAAAAAAACCACCCTGTATATATGAGTTAGTGCTGGCTCTAAAAGTAGAATTTCTGCTTTCTATTACTATGAACCCTAATACACTTGCGTTTCTCATTTTCATATTCATGTATCCAATCTGCAGTACCAATCAGATATTGTAAATCTTATAGAGATAGTAGTTTTAGAATAGAATTTATTTATTTGTTCTTAAAAAATTAAAGAAAGGATCCAATTAAACTTTTACATTTAAATTAAAAGCAGTAATTTTCACTTCTTCTCTTAATTTCCCCTATTATAATTTTTCTCCTTCAGGAATAGTAGTAATATGTCCAATCTATAAGGTAAGGAAAAAGAAGGAAATAAAGAATTATAGGGAGCTGAGCATAACAAATGTAGGATATAAAATATATGGAGAAATAATAAGGGGGAGGCTGGAGACGGAGAAAAAAATTTTTAGCGGATTAAGAGACAAGATTTAGAAAAGAAAGAAGGGCAGTAGATAATATTTATATATTAACACAGATATTAATAAATAAAAAAATAGAGGAAAAGGGTGGGAAAATGAATGCTATATTTCTTGATATAAAAGCTGCTTTTGACAATGTGGACCGGGAAATGTTATAGAACATCTTAAAGGAAAGAAATATAAGTGACAACTTGGTGGAAGCGATTAGAGGAAACAAAATGTAGGATGAGAATGAAATAAAACTTGGGGGAGACGTTGTGGACAAGGAAAGGGCTAAGACAAGGATGTCCGTTAAGTCCAAGTTTATTCTCAATTTATATAGGAGATCTAGAAGATGAAATGATTAGATACCAAAGAAGTGAAGTGGTGATCGGGAAGATAAAGGAATGGTTACTAGCATATGCGGACGACATTGTACTATTAACAAAAAAAGAAGAAGAAATGAGAGGTGCAATTACGGTACTAAAGATGTATTTGGAAAAAAAGAACTTAACGGCTAATGTGGGAAAAAAATAATAGTGTTCCAGAAAAAAAGAGGAAAAGGAAAAGGAGAAGTGGCGTTGGAAAGAAGAAGAGATAGAGAGTGCAAATGGGTAAAGATATTTAGGATACAGGCAAGTATGGAGCCTAGGAGAAAGACTGTTTGTAAACGATATGGAGAAACGGAGATGAATCTTTGATAAACTGGTAACAAGTGTGATAGTATATGGAGCAGAGATATGGGGATGGAAACAATGGGAAAACTTGGAGAGAGTATAGGAAAAGTATTGAAAATGGACGTTGGGACTAGAGAAAGAAACACCAGGACATATAGTAAAAAGAAGTGAAATTGGAGAAGATAAGGATACAGGCGGGGAAGAGAGCGATGAAGTAAGAAAACGCAATTCTATACAAGTGCTGGAAAGAAGTGAAGGCTCAAAGAAAAAAATATGGTCAGGAAGAGAGAAGGTTATATTACCAAAAAAGAGGGTATGCGAAAGAAGAGGTAGAAATGCTACGGCAAGAAGGAAGAAACATAGAAGAAGAGATAATAATGAATGATAAAGATAATCAAATGCAGGAAAAAAAGCAAATATAATGAAGCCTTTAGAGATCTACTAACACAAAGGATACCAAAATACCTAATAGACAAAGAAACATAAAGGAGAAAAGGATGATAGCAAGATTTAGAAGCGGAAATGAAGAGAATGGAAATAAGTATTGGTGGGCGGACTAAAATAGAAAATATAGAATGTGGGGAAGGATGGGAAAATTTAAAACATATGAGGGAAGAATGTGATGATCTAAAAACAGAAAAAAGAGAAAGGGGTGAGGGGATGGATTGGATGAGGGAGGTATTTGACAAGAAGAGAATAGTAAAGAAAATGGTAAATCAAACTAATTTAATTAAATGTATATAATAGTAGTTGTAGTTGTACTTACTTACTTACAATATTCCGCCTTCTCAACTTTCTCATAGTATATCTTTTCTTTTTTAGGTCTATTCTCCTTACTTCTACACACCCCATCATATGTAGCAAGTTTTCCCAACCATCACATTCTTTTCATTCACACTCTGAATGGTGCTATCATCCGTTTTACTACAACATTTTTCTCACCTCTTAGGTAATTTGGCGTTTTTTCTTCTTTTTTGTTTTTTCCTTCCGCCTTCCGTCTCTCCACTTTTTGTCTTGTATACCCTCTCTCTCATAGTATAACCTCCTTTCTTTCTGTCCAAACGTTATTTTCTGTCTCCTCATTTCTTTCCAAACACTTTAATACAATATTACCTTCTCTTTTTCGTATTTTATTGCTCTCTTCCCTGCATGTACTTTTATTTTCTATAATTTTATATCCTCTCTTACTATATAACCCGGTGTTTCTGTCTATCTACTTGACGTCCATCTCCAATATGTTTCTGTACGTTTTTCTAATTTTTCCATTCCTTCCACCCCTAAATCTCCACCACATACATCATCACACTTTGAACTAGCTTTTCCAAGATCCATTTTTGCTTTTCCAAACCTTTCCTAAAAGTGATAGTTATGTTTGGATTTGTTTGCGTACTGGCTTCATTTACCATCGTTTCAGTGCATCCATTACAGCTTGACACCTGTTAGGCAAATATAAATATAAAATATGAAAGGTGATCAGTACCTTACAGTACTCTATGGTCAACAAGAAAAACATGTTGTTCCTGAGAATCACCACTTTGGTTTCCGGACCTGGTCATCAAGACCCTCCCGGATAAGCAGGAAAAATGTACAACACAATTTCACAAAACACAATCACATTACCTGTTAAGCATACTCTCAATACAGTTATCAATATGCTCTTGAGGAATTTTCAGTCAGAGAAGAAGAAGAATAAGCATTAATTCTCCAACAATTGCAGTCGACACTAGAGGAATATGATTATCTATCCTCCTTTGCACCATGTCCCAAATATATTCTATTGGGTTGAAGGATGTTAAAGGTAGAATCAGTGGTAAGCGATTCATTTTGTTGTCAGTAAAGACCCTGATCACATTTTGAAAACAAAAAAAAATTAATTTTCAAGGCCATTTTCATTTTCTCTCGGTAGGACGTGACTCATGGTAATCTCTGCTAATTTCTGCCCATTCCATAACACCACCTCCTCAAAATACCAGGACTGGTTGGATGTACTGAAGCCAATAACCATGTCCCGTTCTTGGTAGACTCGTTTGTGGCAACTGTCATTATTAAGGCAAAACCGTGACTCACCAGGAAGCAAAATGTCTTCTCAAAGAGTAGCATCTTCAAACCAATGTTCCACTCATATTCTTCTTTGACGTTTTTGATCCCTTAACTGAGGACGTCTTTGACATCTGTATGAGGGCAATCAAACCTTCCTTAGTCTGTTTCTTACTGTTTGATCAGATACTCTAGTGCCAGTCGAATGGATAAGCTTTTGCATATGCTGACGAACAGTTGCAAACAGCTTAATTTGAATGATCAAAAATCGGTATTCGCTTAGAGTAGTTACGCGTTCTAAACCACGAATCAATTTTTTCAGTGTTCCTGTTTGTCCAAAGGGGGTAACTGCTTTTGAGATCACACCTCCTCGGTCTTAACCTGGCGGACGCCTTTTTTTTACGTTATTATCACCAAATCTAGCTTTCTTTGCAATAGCAGCCTACTGTGACATTTTTTAAATCTAAAATTGGTTTAGCACTAACTCATAAGTTGCCTTTGAACTAAAAAATTCAAAAAAAAATTTCTTTTTCTTATATGGAAGCACACTTTTGGTCAATTTCTCTATTTAGTTTTGAATAGTTTATTTCGCCAGTAAGATAACAAAGCGACTATTATTTTTGAAGTGGAGGAAGGTTATTTCTTTTTAACCGCCAATACGAGGATGTGAATGACGGTGAATAGGAACTAAACAAATACTTTTTGTTCTGAGAATAATACAGTATGTTTAGATACTACTGTTTTCGTAGTAAAAAAAGCGATAGATGGCGCTGTAATTCAAAATTACTGCTTCTTTCGAATTAAGATAAAGTTAACAGTAACTCATTCAAAATCTGCTTGCAGTTGTGATGAACTGATTTTCTTAATTAGTCTTACTTGAGTGAGTCAATTTTACAGGTAAACTTAATATTTTGGTAATATTTATTTATGCATTCACGTTTATTTTTATATATTTAAAGCAACTTAATTCCTTCACAGTAAGGTATCAATTTTTAAAACACAAGCGTAAAAAGGAATGGATACTTAAATACTCGTAAATACAAAAATACCGACCCGGGTATCAGGGCATTGTCCATTACGTAATATTGCATTCAATTTTTTTTTGCCTCAAATTCCAGCGCTTTTGATTCCAAGAAAATATAACCAGTTAGAAACCGTTCTCTACCATAAAGCACGTTGGCACAAAACCAAAGGCGAAGAGAAGAAGAAGGAGATCCTAAACCAAAATAAAACACTATTGCTTAAAGAAATATAAACAGAAAATGCTTACCAAAAATACTTTTGGGCCTTTAGATAAAGATAAATAAAATACATGCGGTCAATGCATTAAACGTTAAGATGTCGTTGCTCAAAGGGAAAAATAAAGACGTCACCATTAAACAGCATAAGATAATATAATAGGGAGGATTAATAACGAAAAAAAACAAGTTACAAAGTAACAATGTTCTGAATTTTAACATCAATTTCAAATTTCAAATGCGTTTTTCTCAAAACTATCTAGTTTGAGTTACTACAGTTTTTGTTGACGGCAATATAAGCTCAATTTTTTTAGACAATATGATGGCGAGAAAAGACATGTAAACCTGAAGGTTTGCGATTTATCGAACGACTTCTTTTTGAAACTTGAACCAACACTACCAATGTGATCGAATCTTGTTACAAATTTATTGTGTAGAAATTCAAATATAAATAATACAAACTAATATTCTTGAAGTCGCTTAGAAACCTACCCGAAGCTTGTTAGCAGTGAGTGGGTCGCAAGAAGCTGACGAAGAAAGTCTGTGAAAGTTTGTAATGCGACCCTGCGCCACCTAGAAACCCCTAGTGAAAAATCTTTAACGTCGTAGGTCTTAAGGAAAGTAAAACACACAAACTCTTAGAGAGACTATTGAATGCATTCTGACAAGTATCAAGTAACAAGACAAATAATAAACATTCAAATTAAAGAGGATACAAAACAAGTAAACGTTATCACAGTTAAGTTTCTTGATCACAGTTCAGTCGTATTAAAAATTTAAATCTAGTATAGACGCCACAAAATATGTCTCAGCGTCTAAGTGAATTACTAGCATATGCAGAAGTTGATCAAAATTTAATGATATTTAGTTCAATCTTAACGGCCAAAGTAAATTATCATGCATAAATTCAACGTTTTTAAAAGAAAATTTAGAGTAAATAAACCCAGGATTTGTCGACTGTAAGGCCTTTGAGTTTACAACCGGTACCCGAATGTTTATTTAAGGACGCAAAAGAATTGAACCGTAAATGAAAGAACATCTAGTATGTGCATGACACTTCCATTAAAAATAGATATATAAATAATAAAAAGTGCTGCGACATCTAGTGTCGACTGGTGTTAACGTAACAGGTACAAAATGCAATTGCATTAAGGCAACTTTTAAATAATAAAGATCAACACTTAAATTCTAATCACTTATCTTGGTATACGTCGAAGACTTCTTCAGAGAAAAAGGTTAAGCATCACTACGTACGTCCGGGTTAAATACTGATTTGTCATAAAATAACGAGTCGCCTTCTTGGAGTGACGCCAGATAGTTATCAATTTTTAGTTCATCCCTCAGTGCTTAAAAAAACGTTGCATCCACGAGCGAGTCACCCAGTGATAACGAGGATCGAAATTACATTCTTTCATCGATCTGAAGCTGGAGAGTAATACACCCTCCATAGTTTATGTCACCAAAACTGCGAAAAATAAACGTTTTAAGATTGCACAAACAAAAACCTTGTGCAAAACGTAGTGCCTGGACCAGACTTACACAAATTAAGACGATTTAAACTGTGATCTTATCCACATTCCATTGTATGCTTTTAATTTATTAAGAGGAATACATACTAGTATTGCGCTACCGCTAAATCGTGCACTATAAGCAGTGACTATATATCCTAGACTTTCAGCCGCTTTAATTGGGGACCAATACCGATAGATGTCGTGGGAACAATAGGAGTCGCATCGCCACTCGCATCGACACTTACAGTGGCCTAACCATAAAACATTTAATAAACATTGAAATTTATTAAAAAAATCATTTTAATTCGTTTATTGGTGTGTTTAATTTTTTTAAATATATAACAAAGATTCCGTAAACATGCACACATCTATCGGTATTGGTCCCTAATTAAAGCGGTTGAAAGACTAGGATATATAATCACTGCTATAAGTAAGCATTTTAAATGCGTCGAATGGTCTTGAAGTACCTATAAAATTGGCTAAAATATTCAAGTTATCAGCAATATTTTGATTTAAATTGGAATATAAAAAAGGGACTTTGTCGTGGTTGTACCAGAATTTTGATTTTGCATTCTTTTTTATTAAAATTGTCGTGTTAAATATGCTATAAAATGTACAAATTCAAACATAAAAAAACAAAAAGTAAGCTTTTTGAAAAAAAAGTAATACTACAGCGACAAAGCCCTAAATTTTGTCTTTCATAAAACTTTAAATTTTACTTTAATCACTTAAAATTAAAAGCTGCTTTAGCAATGGCGCACTACTAGTACGCATTCCTCTTAAATAATTTAAAAAAACTGTTTTTTGTTCTTATGAAACATATTTTAATCATTTCCCCAGATAAAAAAATTTCAGGTATTCTGTGAATTTAAGGAAATTAATCAACTAGGGAATACGTTTAATTTTTGAGTCAAACCGTAGTTATGTAACAGTTGGAGTGATTGATTACAAAATAATTAATATAGGAGGACAAAGTCGACGTTATATTTTGTAAATTAATACGTGATTTTTTGAAGAGGCTAATTAAATTACTAGCAGAATGATCAATAATATTCTTAATAATTTGTTAGTAAAGATAAGGAATTTTTATTTAACGTTAACTTTTTATTTCCCAAAATTTGCGCACATTAATTACTTAAAGATATCATTTAATTACTATGTACATAAAACACTAAAAAATAACATAATAATTTAATTTGCAATTATACTACTACAACTATGTATTTTTTTTTTTGTTTATCAAGAAAAAATCTCTCTTCTTGAGCAAAAGCTATTATTATTTATCGGCTTTGGAGTTATTTAAATGTATCGTAACAATCAATTTATAACTAACACGTTTGCCAAGAATAATTGTTTATTCAACTTTTACTGCATTCAAAATTATCAAAATTTTATTGAGTATCACGCAATAGCAAGATGTTTGTTGGTCAAGGTTGAAGTTATATAATTTTTATATTTTTATATCAGAACATTAAAAACTAAGTTTAAATTTATGGATATTTTACTTTTCATCAAACATAAAGCGCTGATGCCATTTATCAAATTTTAATTTATTAGATTTTTTTATTTCAAAACACAAATGAAGTTCTTCAGATTAAAAAATTGTAAATGTGAAAAAAAATAATTTATAAAATTTATAAATGATTATCAACACCTTAATTATGATTTTCCTTATTATCTTTCTATATGTTTAAACTAATTGGCGATTATGATTTTATGTTTGAGGTAAGTAAAAAAAAGTTTTTTGACTAACATAAAGTTTGATGTAAGAATTGAGGCTCCGCGGCCGGAGTCGGAAATGGTGAACGTAGTTACCAACATTTCGCCACCTAAGGCTGTTACATGCAAAAAGACGTTAACAACAATTTTGAAATAAAAACGTAACATATAAATAGGGGTTGCTCCGTAGCTCAGTGGGTGGGATGGGTTGCGAGTTGACTTTCCTTCACATGAAATTGTAAGATTGTAGTAAACTGGTGGAAAATCGACAATAACGATCGATAAATTAAGCAAAGTAGGGAGGGTGCCATTCAAGGTCACCAGGTTAAATACTTTCACTGAAAGCCTGTTTAGTAAGGTACGTTCCTGTTGAGTTACCTTAAGAATATAACACACAAAAATTTAATAAAATATAAATAAAAAAGGCTCGTTACAAATAAAAATTTATTTAAAGATAACATAAACTTACCAAAAAAAAACAAAGTTTATATGGGATTAACAATATTGAAATAATAAAAATCAAATTGATCACGTGGTCTTTAATTTATATCAATAAAACAGTTTATCTAATTAAATGTTTTCTGAGGTCAAACAGATCCAAAACGAAACGGTAAGTTCATTACAAAATCTGAACCTTGCGTGTCATTTACAATATGAAGTTTAAACCCCTTGTTACGGTTTATTTGAAAACAAACAAAAAAAAATAAATATATACCAGTTGGTAGAAGGCCTGCCGGGCAGCTCTACTTACTCGAAAGTGGTCGTGGGTTGATTGAGAATCGTTCGAAATGAAGACCTCTACACTGCTTGAAAAAATTTATAAAACACCACCTAGGATTACGTATAAGAAATATCTAGACCGCACTAGGAACTCGTAGACACAGAAACAAACCTTACGTGAATAGAAATATGTATATTGTTATAGCTACTAGAGTTCAATTAACACACAGAGAAACACATAGACACAACAATAGATAATATCATTTAGAATGAATAGCAACATATAGTTATCATATAATAATAATTTACGACAGCGAGTTAAAGCACGAATACAAATTCGAGGCACAAACGCCCTAAATAGGTTAGCGTATTTGACAGTCGTAACACCGATTGATCCTTGCAAA
This sequence comes from Abscondita cerata, assembly GCA_030710515.1. Classification (NCBI taxonomy): domain Eukaryota; kingdom Metazoa; phylum Arthropoda; class Insecta; order Coleoptera; family Lampyridae; genus Abscondita; species Abscondita cerata. The sequence continues at coordinate 28,459 of JALBCR010002203.1, forward strand.
CGATTCACGTGACAAATATTGTTCAAAATGTATTTGAGAACAATTACGGAGAGTACCGGACCTTGGCCGATTATTTAAATAGATTAAAAGCGCACAAAAATTGATCAAGGACTTTGAAAGATCTTTCTAGTTTACAAAGTTATCTATACAGCGCCAAAAAGGTACGTTGCTAAACTCACGACCACGATACGTATACATAGGACGCGACAAAACTTATGAATGACATGCGTATAAGAATTAACTTAGCTGGTGTAACTAGGAAGTCTTCGGTGTTCGACAGTTAATCGGCAGATGTGACAGCTCCCGTATCCAAATGTAATATTTGATTATCCTATGAAGAAAAGGAAAAGCCAAAATGAAATTGTTGATAACAGTTGCTCACAAAGAACCAGATAAACGGCTTATCTTGAGTGGTGACCTTGACCCGACGAAGGCTTCAAGGTAGGTTGAAATTCCAACAGTGGTGTGATACCAGATCAACTTCAATATTTTATAATTTTCGAATTATTATCCTTGGCAGCATAACCATAATTAAATATCCATTGACCAACTAAACCGGAACACGTTTGCAATGACCATCAGAACAAGCCAAATGGGAAAACCCACAAAGGAAAGACCAAAAAAAAGGTGCCTGCAATTAATAGAACCCGTAAGAGCAAATATTTTATTAAAACCAAAGAAAGTAAAAAGAGGTACTTACACAGGAATCGTAGTCGAAAACTTATTCCCTACTTTAAATGGAATGATTTTACTTCAATTGATATTACAAAGCACATGTCTAATTGTTTCATTTTTAGACAGCATTTTCCATGTACACCTTTTCGCGGCCATCAGTAAAATGGAAATGAAGTGTAACTTTGGCAAATGCCGACAAATCATTGGAACTGGCAATTCCAAACAACTAAAATCCCCAGATGATCTTTCAATATAAAAATGCATATTCAAACGCATGAGTGTAAACACGGCTGCCTATACTGTAGTGAGAAATTGATCTATAAATCAATTATTTGCGAAATAATACCGTCACACCTTTTTTAATTTTTATTTTGTTTACATAGTTACTTAAACACAAACACTATACCTGTAAGTCACGGTAGACGATGAATCCGGTGTTGAAATGAACCAGAGGTGGTTGCGGCAGAACGGACGACGATGGAAACCGAAGACGAGAAGTCGGATCAAAATCATTCTTTTTAAATTTTCATGTAAATATTGGCGAAATTTTAATACAACAATGTTAACTTCGAAAGTTAAAATTTCTGTCGTATGAAGATATATACATTGTTCGCAGACTTGCGAAATGGGAAAAACATCCCTAATTAACTTCAAACTCGAAATTTATTTATTCCCAGTACCCATATTACGTGCGTTACACACGTAACTAAAATCTGCAAGAGCCGATCGTCGACTGCCCTAAAACGGTAATTGTAGCACTTTCACTATCCTTTGTGCACGTGTACAAAGTTTACTAGCAGATGAAATCACTAATCAGTAAACCTTTAAACGCTAAGCCCTCATATATTTTAAAAGTTGCTGTGACTACACTGCCTCTCGTGTATGGAATCTCAATTAAAATTTCTCGCTACAATTTTGAACTGATTGCATAAGAAAATACTAAATTTAAACTTGGTTTCGGTTTCACAATACCTACTAAATTTGGTAGACAAAATTTGTTAAAAACATTGTGTACAAAAATGTTATAAATAATTTTATATTAAATTATGTAAAATGTCAAATATTGTTTCAAAAGTTTTCTAACATATTTTATTTAGTGTTTATATGTTAGTATTTCTACAATGGGTTTATTTATTAATTAATAGTATATTAAAGCTACTTTGTTTCAAATTATTTCTTTCGATGTAATGTAATCATTTAGATCCCTAAATTTTTTTGCGACAAATACGTTTTTGATTATAAACTGCTTCACATGACATTTCAGACAACGATCTCATTCTCTTTATTTGCTTTTTTGGATTTGGAAATCTATGGCCCTGCTGCAATTTGGTAATCAACACTTTATGGGGCCCATATCTGGAAATTTGTAAACGGTCACCTATTAGTGTTAGTTGATTGAAATTTATTCCTAACATTTTTTATAAGCAAGTGGTCAGCTGCTTCAGATCTCCGATGTTAGATGTAGACAATGAGTTCGGCTTTGCAGGTTGTATTTATACTGGTTCAAATGAGGCAAGGCTTTCATACCGCGCCGGTTAAATCAGGTTTTTCGTAAGGTGTCGTTCGGGTGTTTTTAAAGGTTGGATTCCAGATTATATTGAGCTTCAGAGTTTCTGTTGAAGTTTTTTGGGTGTTTTGAATCTCGATGACCTCTCTAAACAGTCTGTTATGATAACCTTTAGGCACTGCTAGTAACTTGGAGCTCTCAAAGAGTATTTTGTGATCCCTATTGCTAATCAAATGTTCGGCTAGCGCCGACTTTTCAGTGTATCTCAGACGACAGTTCTTTAACTCTACCTCCCATCTTGGTGTTTCCTATGGTCCTACTAAAAGAGGGTCCCTTTTGTCCTTTCTTGATCTGACAGTTTGCTGATTCTTCTTGGTTTGTTTCAAGATAGTTTAGATGTCGTGCCTCTTTAGAATTCTTTCTATGCGGTTTGTGACTTTGGATATTTATGGAAAATATGCGTGGGCGGTAGTAAATCGACTCTTGGATTCCGTTGTTCTTGATCTTTTGGACCTCATTGATTTTTCGATCTTCTTCCTAGTATACCAGATTGCCTCAAAGGCCGCGAAAGTCTAAATCAATTAGTCGGACAGTCTAAAATTAAATTATATAAATGAACTTACGTAATCATAAATTGGGCAAATATATACTCATACACATACAGGGTGTCCCACCGGGAACGCCATCGATAGATTATAAAAAAACTGTACATGGGAAAAATTTGAAAATTTGGTAGTATACTAAGATCGACGGGGGCAGTTTCGTTAAAATATTTTCAAGATGGTGACACTTCTGGTTATACCGGAAGTAGGTGTCAAGTTGCTTATTTTAAATGAAACATTCTATATATTATTTTATTTTTGGATTTTGCTCAAAATTATAGACACATTTTGTGTATAATGTTTTATACCTAAGTCTAACTGTTTTGGACTTATTTTAAATTTTATCTCAAAAATGACGTTTTCAGGCCTAAACAAAATTATAAAATTTTCCTATACTAATGCCTTTATTATTTAATTGGAATATGTTTTCTTGTAGCAGGGGACCTATTTTAGTGGGCTATGTCGATATTTTGATAATAAATTAATACAAGGCGATCAAAAAAAAATGATTAAAATTAAATTCAAAAACAAGTCAAAAGTCATTTTTTTAAATGCAAGCACCATGTTTTTATAATTTTATCTTATTTAGCATCAAAAATAAGGTTGACTTTGTACAAGGTTGTCTATTCAAAAAATTCATGGTTTTCGAAATATTGGCAGTTTAACATTTTTTTTTGTTGCACAAATGCTATTGATTTCTTTTAATATGAATGGTTATTCCTAGTTGGCCATGATGGCGTTAGAAAACAATCATCTGTCAAGGATATGTCAAACTGTGTGTATCAAACTAAGAAATGCCATAACTTTAAATGCTTGAAACACACGTGTGTCGATAAAGCCAAGTAATTACTTGTACAGTATTACACACGCAACGAAAGAACACCTGGCTTTATCGATACACGTGTGTTTCAAGCATTTAAAGTTATGGCTTTGGTAACGATATGCACTTTATTGAAAATTTTTAACAGTTTGACATATCCTTGACAGATGATTGTTTTCTAACGCCATCATGGCCAACTAGGAATAACCATTCATATTAAAAGAAATACAATAGCATTTGTTCAACAAAAAAAAGTTAAATTACCAATATTTCGAAAACCATGAATTTTTTGAATAGACAACTTTGTACAAAGTCAACCTTATTTTTGATGCTAAATAAAATAAACCTATAAAAACATGGTGCTTGTATTTTAAAAAAATGACTTTTGACGTGTTTTTGAATTTAATTTTAATCCTTTTTTATCGCCCTGTATTAATTTATTATCAAAATATCGACATAGCCCACTAAAATAGGTCCCCTGCTACAAGGAAACCTATTTCAATTAAATAATTAAAGCATTAGTATAAAAAATTTTATAATTTTGTTTAGGCCTGAAAACGTAATTTTTGACATAAAATTTAAAATAAGTCCAAAACAGTTAGACTTAGGTATAGGATATTATACACAAAATGTGTCTAGAATTTTGGGCAAAATTCAAAATAGAATAATATATAGGGTGTTCCATTTAAAATAAGCAAGTTGACACACTACTTCCGGTATAACCGGAAGTGTCACCATCTTGAAAATATTTTACCGAAACTGCCCCTGTCGATCTTAGTATACTACCAAATTTTCAAATTTTTCCCTTTGTACAGTTTTTTTAAAATCTATCGATGGCGTTCGGTGGGACACCCTTGTATGTGTATGAGTATATATTTGCTCAATTTATGATTACGTAAGTTCATTTATATAATTTAATTTAGTAATGTCTTCATTCGAATGTTCTTGGTGGATTTCCATATCGTGTATAATGTGTCACGTCGACGTTTACAAATTTGATAAATAAGGCACGTTGTTTTAATTTCCACAGGCCACTAGTCAGAAATTATTTTATAAAATAGAGAAATATTGTGTGTCGAATGTAAATACATCGATAGCAGGAAAATGGTAACAGATAGGTATAGAAAACCCTTATGAAGATTGAAACACTACTTAATTCTCCATCACATAGAGCAACAAGATACAGGGTGTTCCATTTAAAAAAATTGACTTTTGGGCAGTTGAAGTTAGTCAGATTTAACAAAACATTTTGAACACCCTGTACATAATGAGATGTCAAATTACACATCATTTAAAAACTTAACATTCCTCCTAAGTATAGTCCAAATTTTGTTACTATAACTTTCTTTTTCAATCATTGACAAGCGTTTGAACACAATACTTCAAAACCAATTTTTCTCAAAAAAATGAGAATATCTCAAAAACTATTGATTTTTCATATAAGTTGTGCTACATGAAAGTAACTCAGATTTTAGCGTAGAATCCAAATATACAAAAAAATATATATTATTTCATTTAAAATAAGAAAGTTGGTAGCCACTTTCGGTGTAATCGGAAGTGCTAGAAGAGCTGAAATATTTTAATTAAATTGAACTTTTTGAGCAACCCCATATTCCAAATTTTTAAACAAATATTTCAACAGGAAGTTTATAAACTTCTAATGAACGGGTTAGCTGAATCACCCTGTATATTGTGAATTAATCCGGTGTATCTATAGTCGATGCGAATTTGATTTAGGGCAGCTAAAATAGAATTTGTTTCTATCGTGTCGAAGGCCTTTTAGAAATCTACAAATATTAGTACTAGTGGCCTGTTATACTCTATTGTTTTTTCTGTTAATACTTTCATAACAAGCAAATGGTCGTTTGTCCCGAATCCCGATCTAAATCCCGCTTGTTTGATGGGTTGGTTAAAGTCTAGCTTATTTTCAATACGGTGGCTTATTATTTTTGTGAACACCTTGTATAGATGGGAGAGCAAGCTTATGGGTCTGTAATTTTCGACTTCTGTTTGATCTCCTTTTTTGTGTATTAATATCATCATAACAGTTTTCCATTTCTTTGGTATGTCGTTCTGTATTAGGCAAAGGTTGAAGAGGTTTTTTATTTCTTCTAGTAGAGTCTTTCCGCCTATCTTTATTCCTTCAATGGCTATATCATCTTCTCCGGTGGCCTTGTTGTCTTTCATTTTATTTAATGCGTGTTGTACTTCTTTTATTGTTATGTCAGGCATGACTTCAGATCCTTGATTGACTACCTCGCTTGTCTTTTGAATTTCTTTAGGCTCGTCTTCTATTTGTTGTCTACTTCTATATAGTTCCTAGTAGAATTCTTTCACTATCCATAATAGTTCGTCTGTGTTATTTGTTACTTTGCCAGTTGTATCTTTCTCCCATTTTTAAGCTTCCTTTTTAGTAGTTTCATGCTCTTGTTCTCTTCTACTGTTTGTTTGATATTCTTGTGATTATATTTTTTTATATCTTTTCTAATGCCTTTTGATATATCTTTATTTAATTGCCGTAAGTTTAGAGCCTCTACATTGTCCTTAGTTTCTATTTCCCGCCTCTATCTCATTAACTTTTTTGTATTTTGACTTAATTTGTTCTCTGTGTTTTACTTTGGATAGTGGGATTTTTGTGATTGCCTTAACGCCTTAGTTATTTTTTCGTTGATTTCTTTGATCTCTCTTTTTTGAGTCGGGGTTTCTGTCGGCATCCGTTTGATTGTGTCTTGAAATTTTTAATGATTCTCTGAAACCTGCCATTTCTTTCTAGGTTTTCTTCTAACCATTTTATATCTTTCAATTCCTAGATTTATTTCAATTGTTGCTCTTACCATTCTATGGTCACTTCCTATCGAGATTTGGTTCAATACTGTTACGTCTCGAACTATAAATTTTTTGTCCGTTATGATGTAATCTATTTCTGTTTTTTGACACTTCAATCGGGCTTGCCCACGTCCATATCCTTGTGGGTTTTTTAAGTCTAAGTTTACTGGCGTTCAAACAAATAGTTATTTGTTTATCTAGGCAGAAAAGTAACAGATTTACTAGCCAAGGCAGTAAATCTGATTCTCTGCCAATTGTTTGTACAATGTGATTAAAAAAATCAAATTATAATGAAAACTTTTTTATAACGGATACAACAATTTTTAATATTTTTTGTAATTGTATGTTATAGGTAATAATTAAATCGTATTTTCTACTATTGTCGATTAGATCTAAAATTGTATACATAATAATATCTACCGAAAATAAGACATCACTGTTGCATTCAACTTGCTTCAACTTTCATTATCAATTGATTGTCAATGAGATAGAGGTTAGTGGATTCCATGTGCTTGCTTAAATCACAGGGTTGTTATGTACTTTTTATGAATTGTTTAATTGAAAATCGCCATTTTTTATCTGTTTATCTTAAGACTAAGTTGTTTGAAGAAGAGATTAATTAATCTGTGTTTAGAGATATTTTCTAAAATAATAGAAAGCGATGAAGGAATCTTAACACCTCCCGAAATTGAAGAATTGGCAAAAAATGCAGAATATAATTTGTTGCCTACAAAATCCAGAAAATTGTATGAAATATGTTATAAAAAATTTATGGATTATCGCATTAACAAAAAAATCGGATCATTTTCAGAAAACGTTTTGCTGGCGTACTTTGCAGAATTAGCCAAGAAATTAAAATCTTCGACTTTATGGTCTACACATTCTATGTTCAAGGCTACATTGTATATTAACACGTTGATCACCATGTGTAGCAAGTGAATGTAACTCAACAGGCCGCACCGCACACATATGTCTCGCATGTAATGTTTTACTCCAAGCCAGGCCGCACAGAATTGCTTCACGTTTGAGTAGAAATGCTATGAGAAATGAAAGTACACTCATGAAATTTAAAACTTGGACACCACAATTTCTGTAAACAAAAGTTTGCATATTGTGAAGCGGGCTTAAGAGTATCATTTACAATTCTAACAGCAGGTAGTCTCAGCAGGGATTATCTCATAGAAGGACTGTAGAATGAATCATTACACTAAGCACGTTTTAGAAAATAGGTAATTTACGTTGCTTACTTAATTTTTTCTTTAAAGAATATATTTGAAGGTATCGCTAATTGATTTGGTACCAAACATAGATATAGTTGGTTGCAAATGCAAATTAAATCGTGATTTTCTTTATGTTGTAGTAGTGTATATTCCACCTGATATTAATATGGATAACTTTAAAACTTTATTTGATTATTTAGAACAAATGCAATTCTTTAATGATAACAAAGTGCTGTTAATTGGCGATTTCAATGTACCAAATTTAAATAATACAAAATCAACTATTTTAGAAAATACCTGCAACTTTCTTGATCTAAAACAATATAATCTTGTACTTAACGTTGATAACAAGCATTTAGATCTTGTTTTGTCTAATTTTGAATGTATTGTTGTACATGAAGAAAGTCCTCTAGTTAAAGAAGATAAATACCACCCTGCGCTACGGATTAACTGGTTATTAGACCGTAATCACGTTCACAATTTTCCAACTAACCAATTTTTTAAACTACAACTTTTATAAGGTAGATTTTACGATACTCAACCATGCACTTAATAATGTCAATTGGTCTGAATTGGAAAGTTATTCTGATGTAAACTTAGCATGCAATTCTTTTTATAAAATAATTTATTCCATATTTGAAAAGCACATACCTAAATACCACACCAAATCAAAAATACCCAAAGTGGTTTACTTCACAACTAATACGTAACATTTCCCTAAAAAGTATTACCATAGCTTATACAAACGCAATAGATCTGAAATTAACCTTCAAAATTTTCGACGACTAAGATCTACGTCAAAAATCTTTTACTTGAAAATTACAATAATTACATTTCTAGTATAGAACACTCTGTTTTGGATCCCAAAAATTCTGGTCATTTATAAATTCTAAAAATAAATCAACACGCATTCCGATAAAATGTACTATGAAGATAAAAACTTTGAAACTCCATCTTCTATAGTTGAAGAATTTGCCCGCTATTTCTCTAAAATATTTTTGAATAGTACTGCTGTTACCGACTATTGTAATAACTCTCGCAATAACATTCCTAGTATAAGTCTATCAAATATATCAGAATCTATTATTATCATGTCAATCAATAAGTTACAAAGTAAAATCACTTCTGGTCCTGATCATATACCTAGTAATGTAATAAAAAATTGTGCAGATGCTTTTGTGAAAGCCTTTGCATTTCATTATTAATCTGTCTATTCAAACTACATTTCCCAATTGTTGGAAGAAAGCCAGAGTTTGTCCTGTCTTTAAATCAGGAGATCGTTTAGATATAGGTAATTATCGACCAATAAGTATTATTTCAAACTTTGCAAAGTTTACGAAATGTGTTTATTTTTCTTTATTGTACCCAGCTGTCTCCCAATATATAACACCTTATCAACACGGTTCTGTCGTAATCGTTCTACCATTACTAACTTAGTGTGTGTAACGGAATATATTGCAAAACATCTTGATGTACAAGCGCAGGTTGATGTATTGTACACAGACTTTTCCAAAGTATTTGATAAAATTGACCACGGTCTACTTCTGTCCAAACTTAATTCTTTCGGGTTTTCTCGTCCACTAATATCTTTGTTTGCATCTTATTTGCGTGAACGAACCAATATGTCTGTTATAACCAGTTTAACTCTACAGAATTTCAAGCTTCTTCTGGAGTTCCGCAAGGGTCAAATTTAGGGCCGCTATTGTTCTTAATGTTTGTCAATGACTTACCTGAATGTATTAACTGCAATAAATTATTGTTTGCCGACGATTTGAAAATATATTCAGTCATTAATAAATTAAGTGATTGTGAGTTTCTTCAAACACAGTTAAATGAAATTCAAAATGGTGCACTGCAAATAAAATTTCGCTTAATGAATCTAAGTGCAAAGTTGTAACTTATACTGCAAAGTAGGTTGGATAATGCATCCATATCGAGTTAACTCAACTGTAATAGAAAGGTCTACTGTCATTAAGGACTAGGTATACTTTTTGATGAAAAACTAACGTTTAGGCAGCACATAGATAGCATTATTTCGTCAGCCATGAAGATGCTTGGTTTTTTAATTCGAAATGCTCGAACCTTCCATAATATTCATCATTAAAGTATTGTACTACTCATTGGTAAGATGCAAGCTTGAATATGGTTCTCTTGTGTGGAATCCATACTACAAAAAGCAAATTGATGCTTTAGAGCTGTACAAAGAAAATTTTAAAGTTTCTATCATATCGGTGTGATGGAATTTATCCTGAAATTGGTTGTAATCACATATTGCTATTAAATCGATTTAACATGCAATCTTTGCAAAACAGACGGGGAATTATAAATATAAATTTCTTTACAACTTATTACATAATAAAATTGATTGTGCTGAATTAATATCATTAATGAATTTTCATGTGCCGTCTGTACCTCTTCGCAGCAATATTACATTTTTTGTTCTACCACTACAAATGTTCTAGTGAAATCACCGATACAAACTATGTGGGACTATTTAACTTGTTAGGTCAACAATGTGATATTAATTTCTCGTCCTTGCAATATATTATCAACGCATTTTTGAATTACGTTCTTGAATTACATAACTATTTTTTTTTTTTTGTTGTTTTTTCTTTTTTTTTTTTTTTTTGGGTTTTATCTTTTACTTTATATTGTATTATTAATTTGTTAATTTATTGTATTGTCCTTTAATAGGATTTTGATCTGTTGGGCAATAAATGTGTTATTGTGTATTATTATTATTATTATTATTATTATTATTATGTATGTATGTATTATTATATTATTATTATTATTATTATTATTATTATTATTATTATTATTATTATTATTATTTGATATTATTATTATTTAAACACCATAGCTCGATTAATTATCGAATCAAAATTTTGTTTAGGAAATGTTTACAAAATAAAATTAGAAATAATTTTGATTTAAAAACGTCTACAAGCAATAACTTTTAAATTAAATCAAAAACTAAACATGGTTATTTGGGTTGACTGATTATTACTTATTTTTAAATAAATCTAACCTACTAATTATTGTAAGTTATTAAAAAAAATCATTAAACTCTCTATTCATAATATTTAGTCCTTACAAAATGTATATTTTATGACGTTTCATTTTTTCTGTAGTTAATATAAAAAGTGAAAATAAAAACTAAGGCAATTCTTATTGTCAACGTATATATTTAGTTTTTTGACAAGAATTTATTACATAATTATAATTAAGATACCAAGTTATAGTTTAAAATTAAATGAAAACTTTTTTTTAAATAAAGGTATTACTATATAAATAAATATAAGAAATCAATAATGGGTGTGACCTCCATTATTATTGATACATTCTTGGAGGCGTCTGCTCATTGACGCTATCAAGGTATCAATATAATTAATATTAATCGTTTCCCATGCGGTATCAATGGCTGCAATTAGTGCATTACGGTTTACTGGTATAAAATTTGGCCCTTGTTGTCTTCGGATAACAGCAAGTATTCGAGCCCAAACATTTTCGATAATGTTAAAATCTGGGCTTTTTGCTGGCCAGGGTAACAGCTCCAAGTTATTTTCTCGTATCCAATTGCGCACAACCCGCAAAGTATGAATAGGGGCGTTGTCCTTTAACAACAAAAATACATTATAAAAATGTTAATTCAACAGATCCCGAACTATTTTTTTGAGAAAGTATAGTGAAATAAGAATACTTACTTGTTGGAAAATATAATCTTGGTCTGGATAAAACACTTCGACTGAAGGTTTCATAATAGTTTCCAAAATATCTAAATACGCAGCAGAATCAAGATGTCCATCGATAGCCCAACAAACTCCTGAACCCCGCGAGCTAACCCAACCCCACACATTCAGAGAAAAATAACCACTATACTTCTTTATTCCCATCTCCTTTAATCTTTTTTGTGCAGTTATACGGCATCCGGGAAAATGTGTATCTGCTATAGCCCTGGAGTATGTAGCAAATGGTTGTTCTGTTACGTAATGAAACAACTCAAGATCTTGAGCACGTGTAGATACTTTAGGTCTACCACTTCCGATGGCTCTTTCCAAAGTGTGTTCAAGATTCCATTTTACTCGGTAATGCCCTACGGTGCTTTTTGGTATATCTAACATACGTGAAATTTCACGCACGCTACGGCCCACCGCTAATTCCGAAACAATCCGCGCTTTCAAATCAGCACCGAGATGAGGTGGCATTTTCACAAACCTTTACATTTCTTACTTTATTTATTGGTTCACACTACCCCTTCTCAAACAGTAGGTAATTGTTTATTTATTACATACTTCTAATGACCAATGTAACAACCCTTAGAGCAATATGACTCAAAGGAAGTAAATTAAACAAGCAAGGATATTCTATTGTTATTGAAACTTATTCATAAAGTAAAAGCCATTTCCTTATAATGCTAATGGACAGGATTTTCTTTTAAGTATTAAGATTACAATAGAGGACTTATAAACTTTCGAAAATATCTAATTATAAATATTTACACTGCAATTGCGCTTTTTCCTTAATAATTTCTTAGCAATAACATACACGTTCTTGGTTTTAAGTTGTCATAAATTTGATATGATATAAATTTGTGTTTCTAATATTACATCACAAACTAATCTTTATTCGCCAAAAATTGTTGCTTAAGTTGTAAAGCTTCGTACACACCTGAACAACAAACCGAGCAACAAACATAACAACGAACCGAAAGTCAAACAGAACGACAAACGATCTTTTATGATTTCCACAATCCGAACAACAAACGGAACGTTTGTGCTGTTCCCATAATTATTTTCAGTAGTTTTCAGTTCATATATATTTATTATTGAGAAGAGAAAATTGCGGAAAACAAGAAGATAGTGCCAACCAAATTTTTACGCACAAAGAAGAGTAAAAATTATAATTTACTTCGCTTTTTTTTATTTTGAAATTTCCCGCCCAAATGATGCTAATAGGGACATCATTTTTTTCTTGCATTCTTAAACACTGATTAATTTAAAACATTTTTTTTCTGTCAACTCCATAATATTACCTAAAACACAACAAACCCACAAAAGGGAGGACAAAAATAAATAATTTAATTCTCCCGCATAAGTTTGTTCGCCGTTTTGTTTAGATTCGTCCAAACCTGCAAACGCATTCGCGCGCATTTTCTTTGATGTCGGAGAAAAAACCGACAAGTTGCGGGAACGCCGCAAACCGTTCGTGGAACAATCAGGACTTGCGAATCTGTTCTAAAATTCGTACGTAGCACCGTCCAAATTAATGTTCCGATTGCCGTTCGGTTCGTTGTTCTGTTTGTTCCTCGGTTTGTTGTTCAGGTGTGTACGAAGCTTTACAATAAGCATATTAATATGAACTATATCTTATGAAAGAAGAGTTATGTAACTATAATTAACGACTTAACGTTACGTTAGTAGATTCCATTTACTATTTACACATATTTTCTTGGAACATTCGATAATTAACTATCGGGATATGATGACCTTATACTTCGCAGGTTGTGCGCAACTGGATACAAGCAAATAACTTGGAGCTGTTACCCTGGCTTGATAGCGTCAATGAGCAGACGCCTCCAAGAATGTATCAATAATAATGGAGGTCACACCCATTATTGATTTCTTATATTTATTTATATAGTAATACCTTTATTTAAAAAAAAAGTTTTCATTTAATTTTAAACTATAACTTGGTATCTTAATTATAATTATGTAATAAATTCTTGTCAAAAAACTAAATATATACGTTGACAATAAGAATTGCCTTAGTTTTTATTTTCACTTTTTATATTAACTACAGAAAAAAATGAAACGTCATAAAATATACATTTTGTAAGGACTAAATATTATGAATAGAGAGTTTAATGATTTTTTTAATAACTTACAATAATTAGTAGGTTAGATTTATTTAAAAATAAGTAATAATCAGTCAACCCAAATAACCATGTTTAGTTTTTTGATTTAATTTAAAAGTTATTGCTTGTAGACGTTTTTTAAATCAAAATTATTTCTAATTTTATTTTGTAAACATTTCCTAAACAAAATTTTGATTCGATAATTAATCGAGCTATGGTGTTTAATTAGCGATACCTTCAAATATATTCTTTAAAGAAAAAAATAAGTAAGCAACGTAAATTACCTATTTTCTAAAACGTGCTTAGTGTAATGATTCATTCTACAGTCCTTCTATAAGATAACCCCTGCTGAGACTACCTGCTGTTAGAATTGTAAATGATACCCTTAAGCCCGCTTCACAATGTGCAAACTTTTGTTTACAGAAATTGTGGTGTCCAAGTTTTAAATTTCATGAATGTACATGGACAATGAATAAATTAACATAGTTGGCTCGGGCCTGACATGAATATATACGATCAAGGATTGTATGTCACAATATCATAACATTGAATTTTATTCTTTTTACTGTTCTAATGTAGTTTGTTTGGTAGGTAACCAAAAATAAATGAATTTAGACAACGTAAATGTTATTTTATTTGAAAAAAATAAACAGAATGGATTTGAAAATATGTAAATAAAATACATTCCCTTAGATTTGTAAACATAAAATTCATATTCCAACAATAAAATAAGAAATAAAACGTAAGAAATCAGTCATTATACTGTGCACATATGAACAAAAGTAAAACAAGGTATACAATAAAATTTGTCGCACTGTATACATTTATAACGCGACATAGTGGCCTTAGATGTTGCGTATTTTCTACCGTGTTGTTTGGACATGTTCTTATAGCAATTTGAGCATCTACGTCTGCTAGTAGTGTTCACTTCCTCAATGTAATGTCATGTCTACCAATGGAGGATTTTCCTTGATGTTATATTTTAGCAAGTTTTTTAGCAATATCTTCTCTAAATTTGGTTATTGTGATATTTATACCAGTAACCTGTTTATATAATATAAACGCGTTAACGATAGTTGAACCTAGAAGAATTTCTATTGCCAATTTGCGATACCACTTATGCTACTTGAGGCAGGAAGAGGTAGGCTTTTAGTTGATCAGAGAGATCAATGAAACTTTTGTTTTGGTTATAATCTCTAATACATGTTGGTTTTTTTTTCAGTTCCATTTTTGGACTTTACCGTAACCATGGTATTTGTGTGTTTTGTTGTCAACATCAAAACTTCACGTTTATCACACCACTTCAGTATTACCACTCCAGAATCACATTCCTTTGCAATAACTTCGTCTTTTTTTAATTTTTTTAGGATTCCCTTGCGATTTTTTCTCAAGGTGCCGACCAGATGAGTTTGTCTCTCTAGCAATTTGTGAGCAAGTTCGATACTAGTATAATAGTTATCAACAAATATTGTTCGACCACTATCCAATATATTTTTGCAAAGCCCCATAACAATCGACGTTGGTACGCTGTCAGAAGTATTATTTTTTTCTGTTCCACAATATATTTGGAAATCATACGTGTAACCTTGTTCAAGACAAAGTTTAAAAACTTTTATCCCGAACTTGTGTCTTTTGTTTTTTATATATTTTCGGAAGGGGTACTGCGTTTTGAAATTTTTGACTTATATGATTTAGAAGGGGTTTGATTTTGTAACGTCTGTGTGAAGTATCTGTTCCTTTATTGTCAGAGAAATGCCAGTGGTTTAAAAGGAGCTCAAATCGATTTCTAGACATTAGTGATTTTACTTCGTTTGAATATAAGATATTCTTAGACCAATAGGATGTCACACTCCGCATCTGAACTAAGCCCATCCAAATCTGTATCCCCAAGAATATTTTCAATTCGTCAGTAGTAGTATCCTTCCAATGTCGAATCCGAGGTTGACGTAAATTGGTTCCTTCTGCTTTTTGCGAAGCGTATTTGTTGGTTTCTTGTACCATAAGATTCATGATATCGTCATCCACAAACAGCAAAAAAAAATCAAGAGGATGCTTATCATGCATACCTGAGATATTCTCATTTATATTCAACTCTTGCTCGAAAATAGGAAAATGTTTCAAACTGTCCCCGGTTACCTCATTCCAGTTCAACAATGTAGAAGCACTAGGTATTTCATCAGCTGTATCACTATTCCACTAAAACTTTGAATTGTTTCATCTATTACATTCGTAGGACTGCTAACAGGATTATTTTCCATGTCGTCAGCACACTTTTCTTGTTGAACGCTTTTGCTTTGTACTTCAAATGATGTACCAGGTTGATCTCTGTTATGAGAGTTAGAGTTATGAGAAACGTTGAGTACCTTTTTTTTCTTCTTTTTTTGAACAGGAGATGAATAATTAGATGATTCGGAATAATCACTACTTTCGATATAACTCTCCGAAGAATACTCAAACACTTCATCTGAATCTGACAACAATCCATTAGTTCTTGTAGTTTTCTTTGATTCTTTTCATAATCACCCATTTTTCTCTATTTCAGTTACTACACGATAACAAGTCAATGCGAACTGAACAAATACACTGATTAGACTAAACTGTGTGACTGCAATATGCAGGTCATATGCAGGTTTATTCTTGCAAATTTGCGAGGCACGTGTGCATCGCATGGCCTCAACTTGACAATTTTATTTCTTAGGCCGCGCGATGCACGCTTGCCTCGCATTTCAAAATCATATTTAGAAAAAAAATGGTATATTTAAGAAATGGGTTGTTTTTTTACTGCATTTTTAAGCATTTTAAACAACAACAAAAAATTGCGCGTAGAGGAAAGCCTTTTTAAAGCTTCAATCAGATGGTTATCGTGCCAAAAAATCCCGAGTACTGCAGAAATCACAAATTCAGGAATTTTTGTTAAAAGCTCCAGATAATATATACCTATCTACGAAGGTAAGAATTTAGAAATGATAAATTTTTAATTTAGTATTAAATAAACAATTTTTTTATTTTAGGTTGCTTTAATTTTTGGCATAGCGGGAGCATGTAGAAGTGATGAGCTATACCAAATGGAAAGAGCTCAAATTGAAGATATGGGAGAAAAATTATTTATAACTCTTCCTGACACGAAAACAAAGACGTTACGCATACAAACAACCCTTTGGTATCCATAAATTTGGAAAAATTACCAAACCCACAAGAACTTACTGGGCATTGTTTTCGCACAAGTTTTGCAACATTGTTGGTGGACTCTGGGGCACATATAACCACATTGAAAAGATTTGGAGATAATCGACAATAGCCGAAGGTTATATTGAAGACTATAGCTGCAAAAACAAATGTTAGTGAAAGACTTTTTTCGGATCCCAAAGAACAAAATATCGTCAGTTGTAGCACTAGTTCACAATTAATAAAAATAATTATACTATGATTACAAAAGGCACAACGGATTATCAAACCAGTGGAGTAATGTTGGAAAATTGTTTGCAAATTACTATAAATATTCACAATAATCATTAATATGTATTATATGTAGAATTTCATCTACTTACATTTTTGTTACGTTCTGTGTTATATTCTGTTTTGATTTAGTTATGAATGTTACAGTTAAAATTATAATAAAATTCTGAATTTTGTCTTTCTTTTTTGTAACTATTTCCTTATTTTGAACCAGTAAAAGTCATGGCTAATAACGCGACAATTAACATTATTTTTTAACTTATTTTTAACCGGTCCAGAATGTCCCTAATATAGTTAACTTATTATACGGTGACTAAATTTACTAGAGTAACGTTTTTGGTTGGATACTCATGCAGAGTAAAATTTTTTTAATGCCTAGGTTACTTCTATGATAGATAAATGTCACTAAAACTGACGTTTAATGTCAATCGGAGAAAAAAGTACTTATTGCTAGCAACTTACTTTTCCGTCTACTGAGAGCGACAGAAATAGTTATTTATGTAACAAGGACAAAAAAGTGCATTTTTATGTACGAGACTGAATTTGCTGGCCGAGGCGTTAGCCGAGGCAAGCAAACAGGCGAGGTTATTAAAAAGCACTTTTTTCCGAGGTACATATTAATTTTTTCCGTTGACCTTAAATTAATTATTTTTCTATTTATTACCGTTTACTGAAAACAAAATGTTTAGTAATTTTAAACAAAAATTTTACGTTTGTTCTGATTTTACTGTACCTAATGTTCACTTCACCGTTCAGTATTGTAACATTTGTGTCAAAATTTTATTAAAGGAAATAAAAGCTTTCTGCGTTCGAATATTGTACCGATAAAGCATTTGTTTACAACAATCACATAATTTTTATAAGAGCACTTGATTATGATAGGTAATAGGTAAAACATGTACTTTTTATAATTTATTAAAATAATAAAAATTACATTTAGGTAGTGTTATTTTTGAAGTATATTTAAAAATGTAGTTATAGTTGGAAGCCTACCCTCAAAATTAATGCATTTCTTTAATTGTTTATGATCAAAGATGTAATGAAGTTTCTCATATCAAACACATTAAAAAGTCGATTCTTACTAATAGGACATATAATAGTTATAAGACTGAGTTTGTACGGTGGTCAGACTTATAATCATTTTATATTCAATAAAAATATTGCCTGACCGTAAGAAAGTATGCAAACGTAGTTTTTTGATTCACTCCGAAAATGTTTCAAAAATGTAATAATCTTCTTTCAGCTTATTGAAAAACTGTAAAATTCACGTTGTTTTTGTGTACGAATAAATCTTGAACCCAGTAATGTTGATGGCTTATATGATTCTATTTTTGTTTTTTCCTGCGACAGAATCAATATTCAAATGATTTTTCACAAGTAATTACTGTTCTTGTGTTTTCCATTAGCATTATTACTTATTTACATCAATCAAATACAGTAATAGAAAGGTACCCATAATTAACTCACTTCTACTGTAAGTTTTTGTATTTTATGATCGTGGAAAATTTTGTATCGGAACTCCGCTTCTGTATCAAATGTTACCTAATAAAATTGTCTAAAGCAATCTGTAACGGTCACTGTGAGTTAGGCAACACACAATACACGGAGTCGAGGTGTAAACGCGACATTTCTCCTGTTCGCTCCTTAACGAAAATTTTTGGGGATTTAATTCCCATAATTCAACTTCCGCGTTGTCCTAATTGGCCAATACATTTTCGGCTGATCTTCAATTTCCGCCTTGTAACAACTACTATCACGTCGTGTTACGTGAAATTCAAATTTGCCTTCATCTGAGTGCTTAATCGTAATTCCGTCAAATTTTCTAGTGGTATGTATAGGACCCTGCAAACTTTCAATGTATAGCGGTATATTTTTTAGCTGGGGAAAGGATTGATTACTCGATTTTCTGAAGTTTATCTTAGGACGGATGCGTGTACTAATTTCTTCTAATGGTCGCTCGATTGCACTCAGGTACGACAAATATTCTTCATGGCTTCTTCAACGTTACACCGTGCATAATTTTCAGATAAGGCGAGTTACTCCGGGATTAGAGTTACTCCGGGATTAAAATTACTCGGCTTTAAAGGTTCTTTGGCCTAAACAAAACCAATTACCTGGCTGATTAAATTCATCGTGGGATCTCTTTCTACCTTTTATTGTCTTGTCGCTGCGTGTGTCGCATACTTGGGGTTTGCTGTTAAGATTGCTGAAGTACGGGACATCCTACCGAAATTAGGGGTCGCCGCAGCTGGAACCGACACCACATATCTGTATCTTCTCCTGTGTGTCAACATCGTAAACCTCTATCTACAACATAAGGTCAGATTTTTCTAATTATACTTCTGCGCTGAAAACAAACCATCTCCGGGACGTCACACTGCTACCGAAAACGTCTCAAGCGTAACACCTAAATAAGTACAACTTGTCTTGGCACCTTAAGTGCAGTTAAATCTTTGGAACTCGAAACGTATTTGTTCACGTATTTATATATTTTTTTGTTAATTCACTACAATATAATTAATTAACTTGTTGTGGCGCATATACTTGCCCAATCTGTAAACGAATGTGTACCGTAAAGGCGCGAACTTGCTTCATTTACCCACCATTGCTTGGGGATTTTTAGAGTATAAGGGTAAGACCACGGAAGAGCGCTCTTTTTGGGGAAACACCTAACTCTCCGATACTTTTTTAACGCTAAATATTGCAACTGCGAACACTAAATACACCTTCGTATTGTGCGGGTGTGGTTACGTCGCCATCTTGTCTAGATTAAATAACGCCAGTGGCGTACCGCATAAATTATTAACTTGCTATTAATCTTATATTTTTTTTCCTTCTTTTGTGTACGACTATATATATGGGTACGAACGAATACGCTTCGTAGAATTAACTTACGTTGTAAGTGGATATATTTAAATTGTGCTCTGTTCCTTCTTCTTTATGGTGTGTTATTAAATATAACGTTTTGTAGGTTACTTGTGTCTCTCTCTCTCTTTATTGTATTTATTGCTCCTTTAATTTGTTACGGTTGATTGTTGCGTCTGTTTCTTTAGTTCGGAAGCAGGTTTGTATCCACGCATTAGGACTATGGCGCCCTCGGATTAAATCAAGACAGTTCTGAAGAAGCGGTGGATCCTTTTTTCTCACCCACGCCCTACTCTTCGGCTGCCGGCAAAACTTACTTTTCTTCAATTAACCGTAGCAAATCTCAAGTTCGTATGAATTCTGCTTACCTTATAAATGAATAACTTTAAAGAAGTTAAAGTGTTACATATTGAAAACAATGTATCGAGTATTTGAAGAGATTACAACCAGGTTCTTCTTATGCTTCGCACATTGTAGAAACTATAAACAATTTATTAATATCATTTCAAAGACTTAAAATCATTTACTTGTAATTTGAACAACAAAATTGTTTTTGTTCAAAGTTGTGTGGGATTGAGAAATTGAGGTTATAAATGAAGTAAACAAACAATATTCTGCAGTATCTAAAATGTTTTCAGTATGTACTAAAAGTACTTTAATATTCTATGTAGTCACTAAATTCATCCTTTCTTAAAATGGGTTTTCATACTGGTTACTTCGACTTTATTTAATTTGACATAAAATAATAATTGACATTGACAGATGTTTGCGTCCGCAAACACTTTTTCGTCCGCAAACACTTTTCGTCCGCAAACATCTGTCAATGTCAATTATTATTTTATGTCAAATTAAACAAGCGAAGTAACCAGTATGAAACCTCATTTTTAACAAAGGATGATTTAGCTGACTACATAGGATATTAACAGTACTTTTTTAGGTATATACTGAAACATTTTAGATACTGCAGAATATTGTTTGTTTACTTCCATTTATAACCTCAATTTCTCAATCCCACAACACACTTTGAACAAAACAATTTGTTGTTCAAATTACAAGTAAATGATTTTAAGTGCTATTGAAATGATGATCAATAAATTGTTTATAGTTTCTACAATGTGCGAAGCATATGAGAAGAGCCTGGTTGTAATCACAAATACTCGATACATTGTTTTCAATATGTAACACTTTAACTTCTTTTAAAGTTATGTCATTTATAAGGTAAGACAGAATTCATACAGACTTGAGATTGCTTTAGACAATTTTATTAGGTAACAGTTTGATACAGAAGCGGAGTTCCGATACAAAATTTTCACGATCATAAAATACAAAAACTTACAGTAGAAGTGAGTTAATTATGGGTACCTTTCTATTACTGTATTTGATTGATGTAAATAAGTAATAATGCTAATGAAAAACATAAAGAACAGTAATTACTTGTGAAAAATCATTTGAATATTGATTCTGTCGCAGGAAAAAAACAAAAATAGAATCATATAAGTCATCAACATTACTGGGTTCAAGATTTATTCGTACACAAAAACAAGGTGAATTTCACAGTTTTCAATAAGCTGAAAGAAGATTATTACATTTTTGAAACATTTTCGGAGTGAATCAAAAACTACGTTTGCATACTTTCTTACGGTCATGCAATATTTTTATTGAATATAAAATGATTATAAGTCTGACCACGGTACAAACTCAGTCTTATAACTATTATATGTCCAATTAGTAAGAATCGACTTTAATGTGTTTAATAGGAGAAACTTCATTACATCTTTGATCATAAACAATTAAAGAAATGCATTAATTTTGAGGGTAGGCTTCCAACTATAACTACATTTTTAAATATACTTCAAAATAACACTACCTAAATGTAATTTTATTATTTTAATAAATTATAAAAAAGTACATGTTTTACCTATTACCTATCATAATCAAGTGCTCTTATAAAAATTATGTGATTGTTGTAAACAAATGCTTTATCGGTACAATATTCGAACGCGGAAAGCTTTTATTTCCTTCAATAAATTTTGACACAAATGTTACAATACTGAACGGTGAAGTGAATATTAGGTACAGTAAAATCAGAACAAACGTAAAATTTTTGTTTAAAATTACTAAACATTTTGTTTTCAGTAAACGGTAATCAATAGAAAATTAATTAATTTAAGGTCAACGGAAAAATTAATATGTACCTCGGAAAAAAGTGCTTTTTAATAACCTCGCCTGTTTGCTTGCCTCGGCTAACGCCTCGGCCAGCAAATTCAGTCTCGTACATAAAAGTGCACTTTTTGTCCTTGTTACATAAATAACTATTTTAGTTCCTCTTCTAATAGGAACCGGCTGCGGAACAAATAGCGACATTTTTGTGTACAGGTTTTCTGACCTTTGAAGAAAAAATATATGTTTCACTGTGAATAAGTTTAAATTATTTTCTCGTAAATGTAAAACTTTTAACATTAGTCTTATTTTATTTAATTGCACATATGGGAATGATTTAACCGATATTTAAAGTTTCCCACGATGGTACACATGAATTCTAAAAACGAGAAGACAAAAATTACACAATCGATTCGATTTACTGGTCTTCGTGTTACATTTAAAAAATCTTGGTAAAATTCATGGTAGACTTAATTTTATAAAAAAAATGCTAATAAAAGATACGATCTCTAAGGTAAAATTCGCGGAACATAAATTAGTTTTTTTATGTGATTACGCAAGTTGCCGATGACTGTGTAATTAATACAACTTTTTTGCCAACAACAGAAAAAACCAAAATCAAAATTTGGAAGATTGGACGCACACGGTCGGTTTTTATGCTTCCTGATTCATAGGTTTAATAAATCGTTGGTACTTAAAAAATGTAATTTATTGTAATTGGTACTGGTAATGAAGAGAAATATTTATTATGTATTAAAACGTTAACAAATGAGTGACAGGAATTGTTGGGCATTAAATGTAATCAGTGTTCGTAGCCAAAATAAAAGAAAGGTGTTAAATTAATGCGGCGTGACCTAACGTTATTGTAGAACAAATTATAACAGGAGTCATTGTCTAGGTTATTATGTAATGGTTTTTTATGTGGAAATTTCCATTAGCTACTGAAAATAAAAATAATAATTGACAGCACGCCAAGGCGAAATGTTGGTAATATTATATGTACATATGTGTACTATGTATGTAGAATACATACATAGACACTAGCAGCCATGCTGTCTCCCGCTACGAATGATGTCATTAATCATAATCCTTTGTCAGTCGACTCAGTTTACACTCACTTTATCATATCCACTTTAAAAAGTGTAGTAATTTATATCTACAAGCTTCCATAATAACCTTACTGTATTACCGCAAATATTGTAATTACAAATATTTACTTACTGTTACTAAGCGGAGTAATCGCTTTCAAACTGTCATTCCAGAACATGCAGTTAGTAATTAGCAAAAAAAATATCGATGTAATAATATGGATAAATTTGTTGTTTTTTTCTAATTGCGTTCGCTTCACTGGATTAATTAACTGGGCTTTGTGTGTTGCTACTGTTGTAAAATTGCGAGCGTTGTTAGGTAAAATACAATTTATTGTAGTTTCCTATAAATGCATTGTTTGCGCTTCTTTGTTTATTGTTAACGAAAACAATGTCACATTGCCATTCGGTAAATGCTGGTACACGTGCGGCTATCATTTCTATTAGTTGTTGTCGGGAGAAGATTACCCATATGTTCGTACATACAGTCTGGATTATCTCTTTAATTAAGAACTTGAATTACCCAAGTTTTTAATTATTTTCATTGCGACATATGTTCGTTCGGTCTCTACACAAATAAGAGAATCATTGCTTCAATTTTCCAATTTTTATGTAACTAATTTGAAAAACAACTTTTTAATGTAGTTTTTAACACCCCTTTATTTTCACCCTTGTCGACGAATTTTTGTATAATAACGAAGATGTGATTTACCCAAAAAAATGGGAAAAGGGCGGTGTTAGTTTTTTAAGATATTTTCAAAACATTTTTTCAATGTTTCATTTTACTTTAGTTGCATTAATTTAACATAATTGTAACATTATTAGTCATGACATGACCTTATTTAACAAATACAATTATATTAATTATAGTATGAAATTACGAAACAAAGTCGTTGTGAATTGCATCTTTTTGCTTTAGATCTGAAACAGGTTTATTATTTTTTTCGTAACTTTATTTCTCATTAATTCTATTCATAAATATATTGTTAAATAAATGCGTCTAGAAAGAAAGTTTTAGATAATCCAATTTGGAACAATTTTTTATTGCAACTTTTCTTGTATAATTAATATTCTTGTTAAAACAAAAAATGGTATGTGACCCCCGCAACAATTCTTTATCGAACCAAAAATTGTTTAACCAAACATTAATTTTCTGATTTTCAAGTATACAGGGTGATTCAGGTTTTACCAGAATAACTTCAGGTATCGATAGAACTAGCCGAAATAATGATAATTTGTATTATTAACCATACTACAAACACGCGTTCGCTTGGAGTAAAATGGCGCCAACGTTTCAATTATTTTTTGGTTTTTATTTTATTGCTTGTAAGCCAGGGGATCTAAAGTGTTTGGTTAAATGCTAAGGGCAACGTAACTTATATGTGTGAAAAAATTTAGATTAATAGCTATACAGGGTGTTAAAAAAAGAGTGTAAAATATTTCAGGAGGTAATTGTATGAACCAAAATAAGCAGAAAAGTTTTAATAAACATGGGTCCGCAAAGTAACGGTTGCGGAGATATGTTTATTAAAACTTTTCTGCTTATTTTGGTTCATACCTCCGCCAAAAATTAAAGCAACCTAAAATAAAAAAATCGTTTATTTAATACTAAATTAAAAATTTATCATTTCTAAATTCTTACCTTCGTAGATAGGTATATATTATCTGGAGCTTTTAACAAAAATTCCTGAATTTGTGATTTCTGCAGTACTCAGGATTTTTTGGCACGATAACCATCTGATTAACGCTTTAAAAAGGCTCGCAGTTTTAAATTTTTTGCTTTCCTCCAGGCCAATTTTTTGTTGTTGTTCAAAATGCTTAAAAATGCAAACGCTACAGTAGTCATGAACACCGAAGACTACAAAATGAAAATCAAATTGCTACTGGATCCACAACTTTACACCAAGTTAAAAGGAGATCCAACCAACAAAATTGAAAAACAAACGAGAGCCGCAATCAAACATTCAGCTATACCAGTCGATCAACATCGTCTGCTACCTTCCGGGACCAGACCACCTAGACTATACGGATTACCAAAAATTCACAAATTTGGTAACCCCCTAAGGCCAATTGTCAGCACATGTGGATCTCCAACTTATGAATTGGCCCGTTACGTGGCTAAGTTTCTACAACCGTACGTGGGAAGAACTGAATCTTTTGTGAAGAACTCCGAACACTTCGTCGAATTACTGATGACTCTGGAAGTAACCAATGACGAATACTAGTTAGTTTTGATGTAGAATCGCTATTCACTAACGTACCAGTCGACGATATACATAACATCATAAAACAACTGTGCACAACCCATGGGTTAAGAGAAGACATACCAGAGCTAGCAAGAATATGTCTGAATACAACTTACTTTCTATGGAACGGAGATTTCTACAAACAAAAATCAGGTGCAGCCATGGGATCACCATTATCACCGGTTATTGCGAATATCTTTATGGAAATATTCGAGCAAGAAGCCATTCAATCCAGCAAACAGAAACCAAAATGCTGGTTCAGATACGTGGACGATACCTTTGTCATATGGCCTCATGGGAAAGAAGCACTTACTGTATTTCTTAACCACCTCAACACTCAGCACGAAAAGATCAAGTTTACCATGGAGACAGAAGAGAATAAGGAGCTTCCCTTCCTGGATGTTCTAGTGAAACGAGGGGATAACAACAAGTTGGCTCATAGTGTATATCGTAAAAAGACACACACCGACCGATACCTCCATGCCACATCACACCATCATCCACAGCAGAAGCGGTCTCTAATCAAAACTTTATTGCATAGAGCTAACAAGATTCCTGACGAGGTTCACAAGGCAGAAGAACTTCGACACGTCCAACAAGCCCTAATGAAGAACGGCTATACCAGAAAAAGAAGTAAGAGCCGCCTGTCGCAGGAAATCCGAAAAAGAGAAGGAACAGGTCACCACCTACGCTCGTTTGCCATTCATTGCTGGAGTAACTGACAAATTAAGAAAATCATTGGAGAAGAAGAATATCGGTGTCAGGTTTGGAACGGTTAGAAAAATCCAGCAACTACTACCTTCTAATAAAGATAACCTGCCGAAACTCTCAACAAAAGGGGTCTACCAAATTGATTGTTCATGTGGAAAGGTCTACATTGGTCAAACCGGACGCAACATAAAATGTAGATTAAAAAGAACATCACCGAGACGCCAAGTCCAGAGCGGTAGATAAATCAGCAATCGCAGAACATCTACACGAAAAGGAAAACACATCATCAACTTCGAGGAAGCTAAAGTTCTATCAAGGACTAACAACTACTATCCAAGGATAATCAGAGAATCCTTAGAAATTATGAAAAACAAAAACTTCAATCGAGAAGATGGTTACCGATTAAGCAACACGTGAAACTAACTCTTCACAAAAACAAAGAAAACAAATGTCGCCACAAAATTAGTCGATACCAAACAGAAGATCAACCAACCATCGAAAACCAACCACCCGTCACTGATCGACATCAACCAACCGTAACGGAACATAGGTATATAACGAGAAGCAGAAGACAACAACATCAGTCTTTAGAGTAACTTCTGAAGAAGCTAACAGCATGGTTAGCGAAACGTCAAGCAGAGAACGTAGGAAGGAAGGACGAACACGGCTCAACCCGGAAGATAATAATCTTAGTGACAACAGACGCGAAAGCTTACATTCATACGGTATTCGAACTCTTTCGAAAGCACTTCCAGGCTATTTACAGGAGTACCATACACTAATATCTTCAAATATTCCCAAACAAAGAAATCTAGAGGGTTCAGATCAGGCGATCTTGGAGGCCATAAAACAAGTCCTATCCTTCCTACCTATCTAAATAACAAAAGATGCTAAAAAACATAAAACATTCCATATCTCCGCAACCGTTACTTGGCGGACCCATGTTTATTAAGACTTTTCTGCTTATTTTGGTTCATACTATTACCTTCTGAAATATTTTACACTCTTTTTTTAACACCCCGTATAGTGTAATGTAAATTTAATTGCTTAACGTAAATTATACTTTATTTAGAATAACACTTTATCATTTTTATTTAAAAAAATTGCATATTAAATTAAAGACCTTTATTTTATTTATTAATTTGACACCATCTGACCATCAATGTTTACGTGGTTACCTCGACATAATTCATCCAAAATAATTTTTCTTAAATTTAAATCATAACATTTCACCCCGCTTTATTTTATAAATTTTTATTGTTTGCCTAAAAAAATTAAAATTTTTAAAATAAATCAAAAATATACCATTCATTCTTTCTTTCTCAAACGACACTTTCAAATATTCTTCTTATCGTCTTTCCTATTATTTTAAAATCATCATCATTTTCTTTCTCTCTCTCAGGCTTCACCTATAATACTTTAAACATCATATCCTTAGACTTCATAACTTTTCTCTTCATAATTATTTACTTCGTCCCCTTCCTTCTTAATAAAAAAACTTTAATTTATTGCATTAATCTTAATCTATCCTGTATTTAAACTTCTTATACTTCTTATAAATTCAAATTACCTTCTTGCGATTTCTTAATCTTCTTTTCTCTTTGCTGCATCTAAGCTTTGTAACACCTTTTTGATTATCTCAATTTATTTTCCTTCCATGATTATCGACCATTGTTTCTTCTTTAATCCCTAAACAACTTATTGCTATTTCTTAACATCTAGTTTTCATTCACACTTTTTAATAACTATTTCTTAAATTTTACCATAATTCTTGTAATTTATTCATTGCCTTTTCCAACTCCTTTTTCTCCAACCCTTACATTTTTTAACAGGAGGTGGATGAGCTTTTATATCCCTTGCATTTTCTCTGTATGGCTGCTTGTTTTATTTACATTTTCTTTGCCCTTTTTTTGTTCATAAGTTTGCACATAATTAACATTTTTCTTTTTCTAATTCTTCCCACGCTCGTTTAATTGTAATCCTTCTCTTCATTAATTTTATCTTCTTAAACACTCGGCCTACTTCGATACCTATGTGACATTCTCCCTTCCTTCCTGATTTTGACTCTTTCTTGCTCTTTTCTACAATTTTTAGCTTTCTGTCTTCAGTCATGTTTTTGTAAATTGTCTTTCTAAATTTTCCAGGAATAACATTAGCGAATCATAAATATTTCCAGAATACTTTGGTATTTCATTAGTGTTTATTCTAATTAATTCGTCCAATTTAATTGCAGTTGCATACATTGCATCTTCACATGTTCCTTCCTTAGTCAGTATTTTTCTTTCTATCTTTTCATTTAATTCACCATAGACTTAATTTATTCTCCCTTTTATTTCTCCTCTGTGCTGGGCTACTCTATCCTCTATCTTCATTCTTTTTCTAGACTAAGATTAGACGATTCTTCATTTCCTCATTTTTCGTTTTTTAACCTTGTTCTCTCTTTCTAACCCACCCACCTTTTCTTCTAGATTTCTCGTGCTTTCTAATTTTTATTAAACATTTCAATTATGCCATCCTTCTGATCTTCCAATTTCTTATTCATATTGTTATTTATTTGTTTTATACTTGTTTGTATTTTTTCTTCTATATTTTCCATATCTGTTTGCATGTTTTTAAAATCTTCTTTCGTTGTCATTTTCTTCTCCATATTATTCATATTTGTTTGCATATTTTTTTTACATATTATTCAAATTTGTTGCATGTTATTCAATTTTTCAAATAATTTTTGAAATAATTGTTCTTGTGAGCTTGGTCCACCTATGGCCTGGTCTTGTCTTCTTGCCTCCTGTTCTTCAACCTTAGATAAATCTGTGAAAGTCCTATTCTCTTCTCCTGATTCTTGCTCTACATGTATGTCTTCATTTTCTCTAACCATTTTTCTAGTAAACATTTAGAGTCGCTAATTTGTATATTTATAAACAATTCTGCCCCACGTTGAGCGCCAAAGTTATGTAATGTATATTTAATTGCTTAACGTAAATTATACTTTATTTAGGATAACACTTTATCATTTTTATTTAAAAAATCGCACATTACCTAAAAGATCTTTATTTTATTTATTAATTTGACACCATCTGACCACCAATGTTTACATGATTACCTCGACATAATTCATCCATTCAATTTAAAATCCAAAATAATTTTGTTTTAAATTTAAATCATAACAATAGGGTGTTGTATTTGTTGGTGTTAACTGCACGGAACCTTGTAGAACTTTTTTGTCGCGCGCCACTAGATAAATAATTGTTAGTTTCCGATACGTTCCGTCATGTTGCTAACTTTTTAGTTCTTGAGTTTTTGGATATGTCGCTTATTTTACGAGATATTCCACAATATTCCGGACATAGCTCAGATGCAATGGAAAAATTTTACTTAAATAGCAGAATGCCTTGGAGAACAAAACACATCCTAGCGTAAACTGTCTTAAGTCCATAGTCATTTGTATCACTAGGCCAGAAACTAACCTTTTGCGAGTGCGAGGATGGTTTGCAGGCCAAGGCAAAAACAGTTTATGGCCACGTGATAGACACGATTTTTTGGCCTGATAAATGGTCTAATTCGTTGAAACTTAAATTTTCAAATATTGCTATATGCCACAACATTTACGGTTGGTAACGCCATTTAGCAGCATTCAACACGGTGTCATTTTCGCATATATTAAAAGGCGTGTTTTTTTTGAAAGTTTGCTTTTAAAAGCTAAAAGGCCTATAAAATCCTTCAAAATATGATGTAAAAGAGTACTTATTATATACGTATTCCAGTATGGGGAGTGTACTGATTTCAGTGTCATGAGCATAATGTAATATTGCCGAGGACAAGAAAAGGGGTGTTTCTAGCCGCTTTTGAGTGATGCAAAATCAGTGATTATGGACGGAGGACCGAAAAAAAGTTTCATTGTTGTTTGTGTCGTTAGTTGCGAAGTTTATTGTGTAAAAAATGCCCAGAACTTTTACAAATTCGCCGAATACGCCGACATGCATTATGTTTATATGGTTCCTGCGATGGAAATTCTAACGCTGCCGTTGAGGAGCACCGCCTACGATTTCCGAACAGAAGAGTTCCGAACTCCTATACTTGTAGAAGTTGATCGTCATTTTCGTGAACATGGATTTGGTGTTCCTAATAACCGAAATCGCATTGGTCGTCGAAGAGTACACGTCGGGTAGCCCGACAACTCGGTGTATGCCAATCTAAGGTTTTTAGAGCTCTTAAGCAAGATCACCGAAACGACTTCCATTTGCAGCCTGTCCAAGGTTTGGTACCTGAAGATGCTAAAAGACGACTTACACGAGAGTTGGAGTCGTGAACTATTATAATCTCCATGTATAGGATTACCCAAATCCTAGGTGTATTAGGGAATCTTTATTTCAGCACGAGTTCAGTGCAAATGGTGGATTAAATGCCAATTTGTTCTATGATTTTTTGAAAACTTTCTTCCTGAAGTACTTGAAGACGTTTCATTAAATTTGCGTGAAGAAAGCAATTAAACAGTGCTACTGTACACTATGGACGGCAAGGGGGGCAGTGACTAGACGAAAATTATCCTCGCCGATGGATAGGACGTCTAGCCGACAATCGTTAGAATTTAATTTCCGGTGAAGAGCCGGTGAATTGGCCTGCATGTTCACCTGACTTAAATCCCCTGGATTATTACGTTTTTGGTCATGTTTAGGATATTGTTATGCAACACCAATAATCACTCGAAATGAATTAATTGAAAATACAGAACGCTGTAACACCTTTAAGAAATAATCCCTTTTCAATTAGGGCAGCGGTCTTTCTTATTACACGTTACTTCTGTGCTTCTTTCCATGTTTTTCCTTTTTCTAGTATCGTTCCCACATCCCCATCCTATGTTTTTTTGATCTACCTCTTTTCTGTTTTCTATTATTCTTGTCTTCCATATCTGCTTTACTCGTGCTATTTTGTGTATTCTTAGTAAATGAACCCACTACGGCAGTTGCTTCTTTTGTATATATTTTAGTGTACTTTCTATTTCCAGTTGTCTGTGTTTTGTATCATATTTCTTTTTGTAATACTTTCCCTCATTTCGTCTGCTTGTATCGTGCTTTTTTGTTGATCTGTTGTAAAACAGTGAGTAAATTAGAAATACCTGCATTTAGTTAGGGCCCCGCAAAAAAAATTTCTGTAGGTAACCCATCAAACTAAACAGAACAGGAGGTAACATACATTAACAAAGAAAGCAACATACAATTAAAATAAGAATTTAAAACATGAGCAGAAATAATAAAATAACACTGGGTGACCTTTTTTTTATTATAGGTGGGCGTTGGCCTGCTTCCTTGACAGGCTCAAGTGGGCATAATCCTTGACATCACCTTTCGGTTTTCTTCGCCAGGATATGGTCTTGTCATTCAGGCGGATTATATTTACTTATAAGTTACAGAGTCTTAAAGATTGCATATTAAATTAAACTATACATATACGTAAGCATTGCATATAGTTTGAGAGAATACATTTTAAACAAGGCTATAGTTACATTTATACATACATACATAGCATTACAAAGTTCGAAATTGCTTAAGTTAGTGTTGACAGTTATGCTCGAGATCCTAGAATTACTTTCAGTACGTTACGAATTGTTTAAGCTTGTCATTCTCTTTCGATATGGGACAGTCCTATTATCACAGTTAGTTGGTGTAAGTTTGAGCGTCGGTGAGCTGACCATTTCTACAAAAAAAAATACTTTCATGTGGCAGTTAAAGCTTTACTGACGCCATTTAGATACGCAAAAGCATCCATGCTAAGTCAAAAATGGTGTTGTAAAGTAGTCTCAGGCTTGTGCTTCCTCATAAGCCAGTGTGTGATGTTGGGTATAAGCCTCTCCGTCCATTTGGCACTCTGGCTGTCCTTCCATATGTTTTGCTAGTTGTCCATGTATTGACGATCGGTCCTCTTTATCCAATCCCCTCTTTCTTGCCTCGGCAACTAAATAAATTGGTACCTGCAATTACTAAGGCCACTTTGGGGGAAACTGTTCTATATCTAAGGCAGATTCTGAAAGCAACTCTACGTTGATCAACATGTTTCTGTACGATGTATATTTGTAAGCATGGGTCCACATGGGGGCTGCGTATAACATTGCATTAGTCACCGTGGATGCTATTAGTCGTTTTCTTTTTGATATCCTTACCTGCAACATTTAGTAAATCGTTTGTAAAACTATTGCTTGTTCTTTCAGTTGACACCACCTGAAGATAATGTTTAATTTAGAGTATATCATACTCCTAAGTATTTAACATGAGGACTAGGTGTTTCTTAATAATAAAATGTAAGTTTACAACCTTCCCTTTAAGTCTAATTATAACTACCTCTGTTTTTTGAGTATCCAATTTGATGTTATTTGTGGTTATCCAATTAGAAATGCGTACAAGGTTTTATATGCTAAATCAGCGGACTCTCTTGCCAAGGTGAACACTGCAAGGTCGTCTGCATAAGCCGTAAGAATGCATTGGCAGGTAGGTTAATGCAGTAGATCGTCAACAAAAAGGTTTCATTAACGTGAGGCCTAGAACGGAGCCTTGCGGTACACCATAGGATAGATTTATGTTTACGATGTTTTTTCGGGATCATTGTAATGTATAGCCCCGTTACGTAAATAGTTGCCGATTAATTTAAGTAGGTGTGAATGCAAACCTCGAGTTATGACTCTAGCCCTGAGAATATTCCAAGGCTAGCAAGATTATATTTTGCAGTGCTTGTATGGTGGAAAGCCCTTTTCTAAAACCGAATTAATTTTCGGATAACCCGACAGTTCCTGTAATGTATTCTTCAAGTTTTAATAAAGTTAAACATTCATAAATTTTTGAGTAGGCACTTAAGAGTGATATTGGTCCGAAAGAGCCAGAGGTTTTTTTTAACAGAACTAACTGTAACGTCTTTCTAGTTAACTGTCCGGGAATATTTATTGTAGTATAGCAAGTGATTGTAAAACGTCAGAAATTTGTGCCTCAGAGTTATATACGACTACGGGCGGAAACCCATCTTGATATGGGGATCTTTTTTGGCTGGTGTAGAATCTCCTTGTGAATGTTAAAAATCCACTTGAAAGAAATTGCTTTGTGGGCACTAAGCGTCTCATCTTCCAAAATAGTCCAATCGCAAAGACAACTGCCCAATAAAGAAGAGACAACAGTAAGATCAATGTAAGGTTTATTGCCTCAAATTTGGAAGGTTGGTCCTGCTCTTGGGTCATTAACTACTAATCAGGCATTAACTGCAATCCAGTCGTTGATTAAAACTCCCCGAGCGTCGTCATATTAGCGCCCTACGTCTTAGCCTTTGCATTGAAATCATCACAGATTATATACTTTGTTATTGAGTGTCTTGATATATATGTACCGTTATTGCGTCTACATAATTTCCGAAATCTGAAATATCTTATTCGGGGAAAATTCGATTGTAGCAGCATCTTGACAGTTTTGAAGTTTCACTTTTCTAGACGTATGACTGATATGTTGACACAATCCACAGTCTCAACCAGCCTGATCGCATGGTTTTTTTTTGCGACATGATTTGCTTCTAATGTAACAAAAGCAAGCCTTTTCCAAAATTTACTTAATTTGGAAGTAATTCGTAAGGTTACCTCCCGACGGGTAATTTTATATTTTATTAGTGGTTCCAATTTCCGTCGCGAGGACACTAACAATTTTGTCCTGTGTAGTATTTTCTTCGACATCCAGAATCATCAGTGATTTCTTGGCATAAATTTGGTGCATTTTGGCTATGGAAGCCAGTTTTTCTTCAAATGCCTTTTTGAATGTAAGGCTCGCATTTGTTTTCTCGCCTCTGTATTTTAGTTGGATGGTGTCATGTGAGACATTTTATTGGATGTAATCCGTTCCGTTTCTACGTTAGATTTTAAGTTTTTCATAATGTCCACAAAAGAGCGGTAGGTATGACTAGGGTATTAGACATTGGTGTTTTGTCAAAATTATTCTTGGCCTTATCCCAAAGTATTTTGATGTCTCTGAAATGTTCTTGTTGGCGATGATCTAACTATGCTTGTGATTTTGTACGTATTGACATCGTTGGATCCCATGACAAATTGCTAGCCCATGCGTCTAGGGCTTTCTTTATTGTGGAAGTGCTTTTGGCCATATTGCAGTTGTCAAACGAGAATAACAAAGTTCGTAAATGTAAATTTGTGAGGAGGTTTTCCGACCATTGTTCTTTCAAAAGTAGACAGAATTCTGTATCGGAAGGGTTGCGCTTTAGAAGATTAGCTATTGTGATTTTGGTACAGTTACAGTTTTGTGAGCTTAAAGATCGTTACTTTATCTAATTGCATGATCGTGTAGTTCAGGTTTCCTGTGGATTCTTTGATTTCTGTATTGTTGCAACCTTTAACTTGAGATTCGAGTGTATTAGTGTAAGTCGTTGGACTTCCTTTATTTTACTGGGGGTTTATTCTAACGCGATATCAGTTGATTTCCGGTATGCAGGTGAGAAAGAAGCACCCTAAGGTGCCAGTTGACAAAAAATTCAGCTAGATGGTCTGAGTTCCTAGGTAAACCCTTATCTGTTATTGGAGGTTAAAACGTTAATTTTGGACTAATATGTAGCAACTATTTTACAGCTAAAATGAACTAAAGTACACCTATGTTGTAAGTTTTAATCGCCAAAACGCATGAATTAGGAAGGTAGGAGCTTATCAGCAATCAAAACAAATAGCACTAATAACGAGGTAATTTCAAAGTTACGTGAACCCAAATCGCACGCAATTTAAACCCGAGGTTACTAGAGTAGGAATTGATACCTATTCCTGCTGATGAAAGCACAGTAGCTGCTACCGAAAACCAAGCCACGTGTTTTGAAAGGATGCATAATTACAATACACTTAGGTTTAAAATTTAAAGGACGGAACACTGAATCTAAAACTAATAAAAAGTTTACGATCAGTCGAACGGTAGCCCAAACAAAATGGATTTTAAAACCGTGTTTATTTGGTTCACACAGAAAGGGCGAGAACCCTATGCAAGGGTATGGCACAATACATTTTGCAAAAAAAAATTAAAAACACAAAAAACTTAAGTAACTGCAAATGTAGAGCAGTCAAGAACTACTTAAAAGCAAAAGTGCTAGACTAGATGGATAACCTATGGAAAAGAAAAATAACCGAAACAAGCTTTGAGGAACAGGACACATCAAAAGTAGAAGACGTATTCAAAAAGAGTAAAACGATGAAAGAACACCACCACTTAGCAGACAAAGAGAGTTAAGAGCTGAAACAGAAATGGAAAAAATAGCAGAACAAGAAATCGACGCTGAACTCAAAGCAAACCAAACAAACAAACGAGAAAAAATAACACAACACGAAAATGATTTTATGGTAAAATTGTGCAAAATTATGAGAGACAAACAAAGAAATAAAAAGGGATGAGGGACTATAAGGACAAACGACAAAGTAATAAAGAACTACGAAGAAAAAGAAGAAATAAGACGCTTAAAAAAGCAGGTGGAGAATAAAGAAGAGAAGCGGGAACAAGAAAAACAAACTAATGAACAAAATGGAACATCTATAGAGAAATATGCAAAGCTCAATAAAAACAAAACAAAAGAAAAAATATAGTCATCAAATAATTAAATATCAAAAATGAGGAATTAATGGCAAAAACGACAGAATTCTTGTAAACCAAACTACTAATAAAAACTGAAATATAGAGAGATCGAAAAAAAAAAAGTAATAATATTTAAACAAAACTGGACATTTTAAAAAATAAACTACGAG
Organism: Abscondita cerata; assembly: GCA_030710515.1. Taxonomy (NCBI): domain Eukaryota; kingdom Metazoa; phylum Arthropoda; class Insecta; order Coleoptera; family Lampyridae; genus Abscondita; species Abscondita cerata. The sequence continues at coordinate 64,243 of JALBCR010002203.1, forward strand.
ACAGAAGAATATATATTGAAAGCGAACTAACACACATAGAAAATATATACAAACGAAGAGAAGACACAGAGTAAAGAAATAAAATTAGACAAGAAGGGAAATATACAACAAAAGAACATATATGAAGAAAAAAGAGCTGCAGTAGCTGCTTAACACATAAAAGATTAGAGGAAAAAATGCATAATTGGAAAATATAGTCGAAACGGATATTAACAGTAGATATAGATTAGGATTGAAGTGTTGACGTTTGCACGGAATTTTATAAAACCTTTGTGTACATTTAGAAAAGATCTGGGTGGCCCCAATAAAACCTTAAATCTGACGCGTGATAAGGGCCTTTTAGTCATCGGTCAAGGTAAGTGAGAGACATTTTTCTAGACCCCGCCCTCGTCGTTGAGTTAGTTTTAAAGTTTCCTCTTTAAATAAATTGAATTTGTGTAACTCTTTATTTAACTACTTAAAATAGAATTAAAATTTAACATGTACCTACTTGTAAAATAGATCCAATTTTATTTATTTTATGCTTAAAATATTTAGTTTACAATTTATAATATTGAACCCTTTAACATTTTATTATGTAATAAATTTTGTTCCCTAATTATGTGTGTTTCGAAATTATCTATTTATCGTTGACTTTTTTTTACATTCTGGCTAAGAAATTAAAATGTAATGGCATCCCTTAACAACATCTACAAAATTTGTCCGATTGTTTTACATCTCATTTCGGCAAGTCTCTCCGAAATGTGCGAAGAGACTGTTGCAACACCTTCACCCTACAAAGAGAAGGTGAATGTGTCGAAGCTTTAGTAGATTCAATTAAAATGTAATTGATTATTTCTGTATAAATATGTGATGTTTGTTTACTAAATATTCCTTGTATGGATTTTCCTATTTCTAAAATAAATAAATATTATATATTCATTACGTTTTAAATTGCAAGAAAGAAGATGTGGTGTTTAATGGATTAAATCCCTTCCAAAACAGCTCCTAAAGAAAGCCAAAAGTCCAACCCGTGTACTATAATAAATAAAAAATAATGGTATTTTACTTTGAGCAAACTTCGTATACCGCTTAAAAAATTGTAGGTTAAGTTTTGAACCAGCTGAACAATTTATCAACAATAACTTTTCTTCAAAAACCGATAATAAAAAAGTTTTCCATTATGGTTCCAACTTAAGTAGACACACTTTTATAATAAAAGAAATCAATAAATTTTTATTGATCTATCAATTGAAGAAGCAGAACGGACTCGGATCAAATCGTTTTCAGTAAACCACGTTGGTCATAAATAAGTAACTGTGTGAAAGAGCAAAAACAATAAACATAAACAAAAAAATATTTATATGTAGACAGACATCATAGTAAGTGCTAAAGCAATTATTACAATTACTTTTACAAACATACTTTATGCTTAGCACTTTTATCTGTAAACAAGTTCGTTAACGTTTAATTTTCTTCTTTACTATCAGTAATTTTCTAGTCAGTTGAACCCTAAATACCAACTTATTGATAATTTCAACTCAAACAGTCCATGTATTTGAAAAATAATGATACGAAAATAGATGAAAAGGCAAATAAGCGTGTTACAAAAGCAACATCACAAATGATTTTTTTATATATGCAAACATATTTACTACACTTTTTAACCGACCATAAGGTAACTGTTTAAAAATAGAGTTTTGTTTGAGCAAGAATGTATGTATTTGTTTTTAGATTAGAGTTCAACACCTATATTAATAGTATCTAAAAATACCTGTTATTATATGTTACATTCACCAGATCCTGTTTTCATAATTTCCACAAAAATGTTAACAAAATCCTGCTAAACGCTTCAAAGAGGTAGCATTCCAGAGTGGGCATTTCTTTTCGCAATTAGACTAATAAAATAAAGAAATTGTTTCGCAGATTACACTGCACGGGGTAATTAACTTCCGTTTATTTGATACAAAAATAACAAAAACGTAATTGTTGATAGAGCGATATTTGGACGTGATCCAAACACTATCGGTTGCAAAACAAGTTGTTTAACTAGAGTAGATGAATTTTTTTACATGATAGTTTATATAACGGATTTATTACAAACAATTCTACGGTTATTCTAAGACGAGATCAATATCTTTTAAGATTTACTTAAAACTATTTAGAACAACCACTAATCATATTTTTAAAATATCCTAGACTGTGTATTATTTTATGGTTGTTTGAAAACATTCTTTGTTGATAAAATGTGTTCAAAACTTGTAATGTCGTTAAATATTTTTAACCCATTCTTTTTATTTATTTATTAGGCTAATCGAAAATGTTTGCAAAGATTTATGTGTTATTTTTGCAAAAGTGTGTATGTCTAATTTAAGTGTGTTTTAAGTAACGTTTTGTATTGTATTAAGAAGAAATAGTCCATCGAACTTTTTTTTTAAGACTTGGAATGTGTTTTTGAAGACACTCTTTGATGACCCGAAAATAAAATTAGACCAAAGTCATTGTTATATCATATTTCGGGTTCTTCCTGCAAAGACATTGAAGACATTAATAAACCAAGTGCACTTTAGGGGGGCACCCTGTATACAATATTCTCAATCGATAGGAAATTGAATACTGAACAAAAAGTGTTTTATTAATTTTATCCTAAAGTCAAAATGACAAAGCAATTGATGATTTTTCAAATTGGTTAAGGTGACCGTGTTAGTTATAACTTTGCCTTTCCATAAAGTAAAAAGTAGGAAGAATATCAGACGGATAGTCGAGTAGTAATGCCAAGGACTTAGGCAAATTTACTAGTCGGAAAACCGTTGGTTGAAGCGGTTCGAATCTTGATCACGGCAGACACTTAAAAAAAATTATTTCGTGATAGGGATAGATCAACATACAAAATTCACGGTGGTTATATCCAGCAGAAGTGGTAAAATGAAATGAAGAAAGACGAATATCCATGAAACGAAAGGATATGGTTTATTTTAATTTAATCTGTGAACATTAAAAGAAAAATTCAAATTAGATTAGATGCTCAAAAACGTCACCCTCTTGGTCCAAGCATTTTTGAGCCCGCCTGTAAACGCTATTGGTGGCTGCAAACTGATTACCAGTGAAACTTCAATTTGACATTTTAATACCGATGACATTTATACAGCAAGCGATTGTAGTTTATAAAATCACAGCCACATTAAACTTCTTTCTAATTTCCTATCGTATACACGGTGTTCCATTTGAAAAAATTAAACAATTTGACATAACTGGCGATATTCGATTTTTATTCTGTTTTCACCGTAGTGATGAAAGCATCAAATGCTACTAGATTGCCTATTCAACGGACCATGTAGCTCTAATAATATAAAAGTTAGCAATAGTGCCGACTTAAGTTTGAAAACCCTGTATAGTATCAAAACTATGCCACACGAAATGTAGTTCATATAGCATAAGTTTTGGACAACCAGCAAACCAATGCTGAATCTAGAATAAAATGGAAAACGCCCTATAAATGCATCGTTCCAAAATCATGAAACTAGTAAAATAGTTCGATGTAATTGTCGGAATAACGTTCTTTTGTTACGGTTTTATTTTCAAAGGTAGAACGTATGTTGAGAGCCTTCTTAAAAACGTATGTCGTGTGTAGCACGTTACGACGAAAGTCGAATTTGCCGCGTATGTTACACTCTTCTATTGGTGGAAATAAAATGTTCGGAGAGGATCAGAGGACATTTTCTTCTTCTTTTCTACACGAGTGTTTGCATGCCTCTTGAAGTTAAAATTTACTCATAAATTACTAATGGGTGATTCAAGATTTCCACGTCGAATTGATGCTTAAATTTAAATCCGGCCCCCCATTAACCGTAAGTATTACCTTGCTTTCTTTTCTTTCGTGGTTGTGTTAGTTCTAATTACAACGTATGCTTTACCACGTGCGTTGATCTTATATTCTCAACGTGTATTACACCTGGATAACTCCTGGTGGTGCTGGAATGGCTAATAAAGAACCTTTTCCTATAAAATATTGAAAAAAAATTTCAATAAAAAAAAAAAAAAAACCCTGGACAGGGTGCAGGGTCGTTCATGCTGCATAATTTCTACCTGAGGAACATATTCGCCTTCTGTTCTTTGCTACATACCTCTCCTAAGGAAAATCATGAGGTTACTCTACCTTCTGGAGCTGTCGAATACTGTCGCTAGCAGGAATTTTCATTGGAAGGTAGAGAAAAGGGGTTTGGATGTTTGGGTTGTTGGGGGTTTGTTTAGAAAAGAAAAGGTAGATGAAAAGGGGTGTTGGAAAGGGGGGGGGGGTGGGGGTTTAGGAGGAAGTGAGTAAGTGAGGAAAGGGGTGTAAGAGTAGGAGGGGAGAGGTTGGTGGGTTGTTTTATTGGTGGGGTGTTTTGGAGGTAAAAGTGTAGAGGTAAAGTAGTAATGGGGGGGTGGAAATGAAGATAAAATGGGGGGTAGAGGGAAAGGGGAGGGGAGTGGGGGTGAGTAGGTTTTGTATTTGTTTTGTTGTGTGGTTGTTGTGTTATTTAAATAGGAGGTATGGTTTAGTAAGAGGTTGAGGTGATAGTAATGGTGTAAAAATGGAAAAAAAGGTGGGGGGGGGAAAGAAAAAGAAGGGTGGGAAAAAAGAGGAGAAAAAGGGTAGGAAATAGGGAAGAAAGGGGAGAAGGGGGTGGGGGGGTTTCTCGGAACTGCATACTACAGAATACAGCTAAGTTTACTGTTTAAGAAACCTATTTACTATTCATGTGTATGAAACTCACGTAGATGTGACATTAAACGGTTTGAATCTCTAGCATATAAGTAAATTTTTATTCGGGGTAGACTCCACCACCGACGTTCTGTTTTGTTTTTAACTAGCTCCATAAGAGCTTGGGCGCTATAGATGAAGTGGGTGAAGCTAAAACAAAAGTCCTTTTGGGTTGGCGGGAGCTACTTACTGTGCTATTTCGAGTTTAAGTTAGTTTTAAGTCACCGTGTGTGACGTGTGTACGTCGAGTTTCCTTAGTAACCAATCCTCAATTGGAACGCTAACTTTAATTTGGGGTGTAACAAACAAAAGCTTAACTGAATTTCGACACATTGATTGCGAGCTTTAATTAATTTGTTGTTGCTAACGCCCGTAAGTCTTATGTGACAGAATCTCTTACTTCTGTCATATTCTCCTAGTATTTTAAGTTGTATTTGCTATATTTAATTGTCTATTTGTCTCTCTGATTTGTGTTCGTTTTAGCGTATTAGACCTTTTAGTAAAACCTATTGAACTCCTGTTGATCGGTTTTATTTCTTTCTATTACCCAGCAGGTGGCGCTTCGTTAGACAGCAGTCTATTTCTTTACAGTTCCTCAGGACCTCTCCAACTTACCGACTAAGCCGGACACTGCTGTACTAACTACTATAAATACTGGATCCTCCACGAATTTAGTGCGCTACTTCGAGACAAATGGTCTTGTTCTTCTCTCTAGGTTGTATCGCTAGAGCCGTCGCTTTCTTTTATTATTATTTGTGAACTACAACCGTTACAAAGTAACTTTTTCAATATTAATGCGTATGAACCTCACGTACATGTGACATAGAACGGTTTGATCTCTAGACATTTAAGTAAATTTCTATTCGGGGTATCCTCCACAACCGACGTTTGCTTTTGTTTTTAACCAGCTCAATACGAGCTCGGGTGCTTTATTTAGAGTAGTTAAAGCTAAAAAAAAGGCCTTTTGTGTTGGCGGGAGGTACTTACCTTTTTAATCCGAGTTTAAGTTAGTTTTAAGCCGCCGTGTGTAAGTGACGTGTGTACGCAGAGTCTTCTTCGTAACCAATCCTTAATTGGAAAGCTAACTTTAATTTGGGTGTAACTAAAAAGCTTACCTGAAATTCGACACATTAATTGCGAGCTTTATTTATTGTTGTTGCTAACGCACATAACTATATGCGACAGTCTCTCTATTTCTGTCTCAATTCTCCTAGTATTTTAAGATTTGTTTGCTGTATTGAATTGTCTGTTTGTCTCTCTGATTTGTGTTCAATTTAGCGTATTAGACCTTAAGTAAAACCTGTTGATCTCCTGTTGGTCGGTTTTATTTCTTTCTATTACCCAGCAGGTGGCGCTTTGTTAGGCAGCAGTTTATATTTTTACAGTTCTCTAACGACCCCCCACTCACCGACTAAGGCGGACGCTTTTGTAACTACTATAAATACTGGATCCTCCACGAATTTAGTGCGCTACGTCGAGCCAAATTCCCTTACTTTTTCTCTCTAGGTTGTACCGCTAGAGCCGTCGCTTTCTTTTGTTATTTGTAAACAACAACCGTTACACTTTGTTCTTAATTTCAGATTGAAAAGAGCTGGGCGAACCATAGCGCAGCGATCTTTGTTCAACAAACGTATAATCTTACCAGGACAAACCCAACGCAACATAATAATTATTAAGCTAGAAAAACGCCCATGAATGAATCCGTTTTGTCCCAAATACTTCATACACCAGCTTGAACCCGAAGAACGTTTGAAGTTTCTTTTTGAGTTTGATTAAGTCCGTAAGTTTGAAGTTAGTAATTTAAATCTTAAGACAAGAGGAATTGGTCTTAAATGAAGAAAAACAAAGGATAGAAGAGAAGGTTGCAGAGGTAAAACAAAGGCCGTAATCGAAGGCTTCTAAAGCAGCACCGGGCGCTACCTACAAAACTTTCGCAAATTATTCTCAAATAGTAGGACTTAAGAAAAGTAAAACATACAAACTTGTAGAAAAAGGACTAGAGAATTTAATCTGATGAGATTTGTCAAAGTGAGTCGACACCCCAACAAATTCATAGATTATCACAGTCAATAAGTCAAGTCAAGTCAATCCGTTAATATTAATTATAAAATAAAAATATACGCCACGAATTAATTAACTTATCGCCATCAACGACACGCAATAAGTTAAGAGGGTTTGAAGATAACCTATTAATAATAATTAAATACTGAATGATTACAAACAAAAGAAAACAAATCGTTAGACTTCTTCAAGAATCCTTGAGTTTGCGAACGGTAAGTGGCGAAAGGTAATTCAAAATTATAATAACATTCCGCACATGCACAAAGACGCTTTATAATATAAAGCGGTTTTACCGTACATTTACATAAGAGTTTATAAGTGGTGGCTTTAATCTAACGATTGCATTGAGATACGGCATACGACTGGATTCATAACATTGGTGATAAGAGATATTGACGCCCTCCTCAAAGCTGTAACTAAGAATAACGTTGATAAAGAGGGCACCAGGTTAAACGTCCAGTTGGCATACACTATAACCAAATTTTTAGATCTACGTCGAAGAAGTCATCCAGAAAAGTATAGATGTTTACGTAAAAATTATAGAGAAGGCACAACTCACAATTCAGGAAGGTTTAAAATCTTTCAGGAAGAAATTTTCCAAACATGGCGATATAGCCCCATATTGATTTCTTTATTAGCACACAACTTATAACTCAGAAGGACATACTTACGATTAATTGAAACATTTTAGAGGAACAACTCCAATTTCTAAACAAGAAAGGAGTAAAAATGGCGATTGTCGAAAATTTATGATTTAAGTGAGAAACATCAAAGTTTTAAAAATAGTCCGGATAAAATAATATTAAAAAAATTACTGTCATATTCTATTTTAAAACTATTTTATTCATTAAATTTTTCATAATCAACTCATAAGATTTATTTTATGCCAGCAAATTAGAATCACTAAAAGATTTTTCTTGCGCACTTAATAAAATTTGAGCGGATTTCTTATTTCTTTTATTGAAGTAAACTTACATTAGTACTAAATAGTAGAAGAAATTAGAAAAGGTACATGAAATGGGTTGAAGATGGATACTGGGCGTAGATGGAAGGACACCACGTTATACAGTGAAGGAGTAAAAGAAATTTAAAAATTACAGACAGAGAAAATTGAGATAAAGTACGAGGAAGAAGAACAAAAACTCAACAAATGTAGGAAGAAGGTGGAGAAATTTTTATTTCGGTGGTTTTTCTGATCATTGAATTAGTGTGACTTTTCATTTTTATTAAGGTGTTTGTTGTTCGGTCTTTAATGATTTCTTCAACGTTTTTCATGTTTGTCTTTCTAAGTAGGGCGTTGGAGAAGTACCACGGTGCGCCTAGAGCTTGACAAACTTTTTTGTTTGTAAATATTTGAAATTCTTTTCTATGGGTTGATTTGGTTAATCTCCAAATTGGGGTTACGTACATTGCGTTTGGAATCACTATAGTAATAATGAGGTTAATTCGGTTTCAACAACTACGTTAAGAACTTAGCAGATTTTGTGCGCAAAGTTCAGGACATTAACATAGATCCTAAGACATCCTTATAAGCTTTGACGTGGTTTCGCTGTTTACTGAAGGTATGTTTTGATATCGTGACTAAAATCTTCTCAAATAACATCAGCAAGCTTTTCGAAGTTTGTCTCACCAAAAGCTACCTCGTTTGGAAACAAGAGCAGGATGGACAGTCCCCTGAGTCCACTGATAGTCAATCCTTCATAAATAATTTTGAAAGTTAATTGATAGAGACGATTAAAAACAAACAAAAGATTTAAGAATTTCTGAAAGGGAGTATGGAATGGATGTTAACAAAATAAGTGGTTTGTTTCTTCTGTACAAAATGACTGTTACCAAATCTTTTTCAAAATGTACTATTTACTGATTGGACCTAATGTACTTAGAATGACTTTTTTGTTTATAACCATCACCCATCCTTGAATGTTATGAATAATGGAACAAGATGTTTTTTCGTTAGCATTTGCGTGGGCTGTTATTTATATTGTTTGTGATGATTGCTTGATAAAATTCTTATCATTCGGAGATCGATGAAAAATCTGACGTGCTTTTCGGTGGAAAATAAAAATATTCACAGTAATATTCAGGATATTGCATTTTAAATCAAGAACGAAAACATCTGTATATAACAAAAGTAATTTTGAAAGGTAATAACTTTAACAACTCGTCAAAAATTGTAGCCGTAGGATTCCTTGTCGCTAACCTCAGGTACATACAAAGCTAGTATTGAAACGGGCTCTTCAACAAGACACCTGAACGAACTCACTAAGACGTGAAAGTTAAACTACTTAAGAGACTTTTAAATTCGAGAACTTCAAGAACAGGAACCGAAAATCCTCTTCGGGGTCAACGGTGTCCAACTTACTCGCCAACACGTTCGACAGGCGTGGCGCTTAAACTACCGACACTTTCCAACAAAACCATAAAGACATCGTATTCAAAAAAGGTAAGCATAGCATAGCTCAGATCCAACGCTTGCTTAGAAAGACTGGAACCTGAACTCAAACGTAAACGTTGGTGAACATTTTTAAAAAGTTGTCATGTGAGAGGAAAAGCATCATCATCAATAGCTCATTTTTGAATCATTTAAGATATGCTAACGACATCATTTTGATAAGTGACGACGTAACCGAACTGAAAGACATACTAAAACTATATCCAAACTAATCGGGTTAGAAATGGACAAAAATGATAAACCAGGCCGAAGAGCAACTCAAAGTAGAAACCATGCACTCGAAACAGTATACGAATATACATTTGGGAAATTAAGCTTTGGCTTGAAGAATGCACGAATTGCTAGTTAACCTAAAGCCTAAGCTATTTGATGCCATGTGTCCTGCCCGCTACGACTTATGACGTGGAAACAATGACATTTACACAAAAGTCTGCAAATAAACTAAAAACTGCTAAAGAGCAATGGAAAGGGTCAATGCTTGGTGTCAGTTTGAAGGACAGCATAAGAGATGAAAAAATAAGAAGCAAAACTAAAGTCAAGACGTACTACATCGGAAGGCACAGCTGAAATGGCAATAGTCAGGACACATGGTCTCACAGGACGATTCAAGATAGACGAACCTAATTACAACAGAACTACAAAACGAAGAAGTATAGGCCGACCACAGATGATCTTAAAGGGTAAAGGACAAGAACACTTGGAAAATAATAGAAAAGGCCTACATCCTGGAGTTGGCAAAAGAAGATTTGGGATATAGGAATTTCAATTTTATAAGTCTTTGTACGGAGTGGTGTAAGATTTTAGGGGTTCATTAAAACTAAAGGGTCTTTCAACAAGGACGGGTCGATGTTAAAATTGAATAAAACAAGATGTGTGTGAGATATTAACAAAATTTATTTTTTATTTGAAAAGCCCATTTATGCCATTATGGATGGAATATGACATCGTTCAAATGTCCGCCGCGGCTTTGTATGGTGGCACGAATCCGAGAGGTCCAATTTTTAATGACTCTGCTGCATAGATCCGGCTGAATCTGAGCGATGGCCTGCGTTATGTTGGCTTTCAGGGCAACGGTCGAATGTGGTTTATTGGCATAGACCTGCGACTTCAGAAAACCCCACAAATTTAGTCACCAATCGTTGGAGATTAGACTTTGAAGGGCCACCGCGTCTTCCGTAAAATAGGCGCAATGCGCGCAACGTTTGCACTAACGAACACTCATTTTGATAATAAAGTTTTATCATTTGCACATGCTGCTCAACCGTGTAACTTGCCATGGTGATTTGGCATCAGTGACTGAATAAGAAAAAACAGATTTGACAGATGCCGCCAAAACAAAATGGCCGCCACAGATTATTAACATCGACCCGCTCTATTTGAAAGACCCTTTAGTTCTTTAATTAGTCGATGTTTTGTCTATTACCTCTTTGTATATGCCTATGCTTAACGGGCGAAACGACGGCTGATTAAAGAACTGGTTTTAATGAACCCCTAAATCTTATGTTACTCCGCACAAGAAGTTCAGAAAACTGGGAATCCCTATATCCATTAATAGAAGTTGAGATTTAGAACTTAAATAACCAAATTTTAAAAAAGTGACAAATTCAAAATTTTTACAGAACTGTAAAGTTCTTTCACAGATAATCTTCAATTGACGAAACACGTGCATAAAGGTGCTTCAATCTCTGTAATTTTATCACTCGCGTCTATGTTACAAAGGGTCCATCAATTTGATACATTCGCGTTAATTAAAGCACCATACTCTAAATTCAATTGTTCCAAACTTCTCATTTGAGATCGAAGTTGAGATCATCACGAGGCTCAAATGTTCCAGATATGTGAACGGAATTACTAAACTTCCTTAGTCAAAAATTAACACTTAAAAAATTGAAAAATCAAAAAATATTTTAAATTATAATTAATATTAATTGGGAGTGCATTTCGTGTAATAAAACTTGAAGACAAAACTTGATAATTGAAGGATCGACTATATAACTACTAACACATCTTTCGACAAAGTTGCCTTAATGCAAATGCATTTTCGTCCGTGTTACATTACACGATTCGGTACCTAGGTGTCCCAACACTTACTGTTTGTATATGATGTGACCCCCAGTAAGGAATATAGCCGACAGCACGCATTTGTACAATAATGAACCTACACTCGAGTTTGCTCACTCCTGAATAGTCTCAAATGACGAAACAGCTGACGAGTGATTCTCTGTGTTTGTTTGTTTAACCTCTTGCGAACTTACAGCAGCCGATTTGAGATTGTTATTTTTGCCAACGCATAGTTGGCTATGATAATTGAAGGATCGACTATGTAACTGCTAACACATCTGTTGACAAAGTTGCTTTAATGCAAATGCTTTTGCGTACGTGTTACGTTACAGGAGTCAACACCTAGGTTTGCATCAGTACTATTCATAAAACTCGACGTAAAATATGATTTAAGACGATTACACAAACATTTTTTGAAAATTATAAGCTGTTGACTAAAATATACAATTTTTAAACTATTATTTAAGTAAAAGTGGTATTCGCGATGGCTGGAATTACGCAAAAACTACCCAAAAAGAAAGACGAACGAAATTTACTAAATTATTGGCTTTTTAGGTTAGTTTAGAAAAAATAAAAATAGAAAGTTTTCATGTTTTCATGTTTTTAGATGATCATGATCAAAAATGTTACACTATAAGCCCAGTTGCATAAATCTTAATTAGTCGTTTGTTAGCCAAACAGTGGACTTCAAATTTAAATTGTAACCAATCATACGGACAATTACCGGATTTTATTTATTTATTTATTTTTTTTTGGAAAAAAATGTAGCTTAGAAAACCACAAAAAAAACAGAACTAACAATATTTTAATAAAGGAATCACAAATGGGCAGTTTTTAAATATCGTAAAAACAAATACGGTAAACGGTAAAATCACGTGTCTCCCATCTGCGCATGCGTAATGACGTATGCGCATGCGCGTAATTTTACCGTATTTGTTTTAGTTTCCAAAAACTCTCTAGTAATTCGTAAATAAAAATAGCCAGTATTTATACATTGCTAACGATAACTTTGAGAAAATACGCAAAGACTTATGAATAAAATGTACTAAAAATTGCGCCGACATGTAGATGGCTGTACCGTCGATTTAACTGTGACTATCGCAATTGAATCGGAATTTGTATTTTGAAGTTACTGTGATTTCTGTGACTAACTATGTATACGTCAGTTCCACAAATAATAAAAGGAACAGGTTCAAATTGACGGTAGAGCCATCTACATCACGGGGCAAGTTTTGGGTACATTTTATTCATATGCGTTGCGTATCATCGCAAATTGTTCAATTAACGTTAACAGTATAAAATATTGAATTTATTAACAAATTCCATAAGTGAAGGTCATTCAAATACATACGCGTACTGCGTGTGACGTTCACATTTGCATTGTATTACGCGATGTTGATTGTACATTCTACATACTGTTTGTTAAGTTCATAACAATTTAAGAAATAACTTTTATAGTTACAATTCCCATATAAATGCTACAAATAAAATGTTCTGGGAATTAAAACTTTTTTAATACACCTTATTTGGTGTAAAGGGTGATTTTTGTTGATTAAAGCGGACGTAGTTACAAATTTGCTTTAATACTATACACCTACCCTTTCTGTCAGTTGTAAAAGTGTTGTCCATAATTACTTTACAAATTTTACTGAAACCAATAATCGGCAACTAACTCAGGAGGCAACAATAAAAATCACTCGTTATTGTTAATAATTTAGTGTAACAAGTAACAACCCATTTTGGTGGAGGTGGATAAACAAAATCAGAATGAGTTGAGAGTTATCCTGATCACTCATTCTGATCAAGGCGTTGAAAAAGTCTCACATAGGGGGCGAAACGTTGGCAATTTCAAGTATTTGAGTTGTTTTTGTTTTTCCACTAAGAAAGGGTTCTAGTCCAAATTTGTGAATTTATTAAAATTTATTGCAATTTTTAACATTTTTTAATTTACATCAAAAAACTCGATATTGGAAACACTTTTTCCACATCACCTGTATTCAAAAAATTAAAAATACTTAATTTTTATATTCCAAAAATTATACAGGGTGGGGAAGTAAGCGAGGTAAACCACTGTATCTAAGAAACCACTCATGGTATTGACTTGCAGTAAAAAAATTATAATAAAAGACGTTTAAAACCCGTTCTCTGAATTTTTTTTGGATTAATGAATTAAAGCACACACACTTACCGTTTTACAGGAAGAAACAAAAATAAATTTCTTTTGATGACTGTACCAATGCTGTCGAAACGTTAACCAAATATATATTTAAGGTTAATGTACTCTAGTACTTTAAACAGCTTTTATGCTTCTTATTTAAACATTTTTTATATGTTTTTATTTCATTTAATTCTAATAACACCTTAATCCTTTAAATAATTTACAAACATCTTCCGCAGCCATCATAACAACTTCATATTTATTAATTTAGTTTATCATTTTTTATGTACCATTGTAAAAAGTTATTTTTCTGTGTATTTTTCCAACTATGAATAACAAAAGCTAAAATATTTTTCAAAAGCTTTTCGACACAAAAATAAGGTATTCATAGAAAGTTAAAAATCTAATATCCATTCGATTTATCCTTTTGTTACTTTTCTGATTTTTCATTTCAGGTAAATTTCGATGGGCGCCGACTTCATCGACAATAAATCAATCAAAAATTCAGGTTTTTCTCCAAAAATCTATTTAATAAAAGAAATAAAAACGCGGATAAAATATAAAACGTTTTTATTGAAATTTAATTTAGGATATTTAATATAGCCTCTTCGCGTCCGCCTTTATCCGGTTGAAAATTTTTATTCATACATTTTATATTTAATTTCCCGTTTTCTGCCTTATTCGATTATTTAATAAGAGCCGAAAACAGTGCATTTTCAAATGTTATTTTTTGATATTAAAAAAATATATTCATTTACCTCTTTTACACGTTTTATCAGAATCTCATCTTAACAAAAAAATGGTGATAGTTATGTATATTTAAAGCGGTTTTCTTTCGAAACTTTTTAAGCAGTAATTATAGTTTCGGTGTAGTTAATTATATGGAACTGTTAATAACAGTAGCTGTTTCTGAAAATTTTAAGCAACTTTGACGATGTTAATTGATTGATACGATTTCATAATGAACCCGTATGAATAATTTTTCAAACTTTATCGGGTCAGGGTTTTGTATATTAATACCTTGTTTAGAATAGACATGAGCGATTCAATTAAATTTTAATTTTTGAACATGTTCGATTCTTAAAATTGATGTAAATTAAATACAATGAGCTTCTAATAATATAAAATGTTTAGATTTTTATAATTAGAAAATTTATCAATCTCATCCTTCTCTATGAAACCCACCTTAACCCATGTCAGAAAGTCAAAATTCTGAACTATAACCTTTTCCGCAACGAACACGACGCAAGAGGCGGTGGCACCGCAATCTACGTCAAGCGATCCCTCAAGCACCACCTCGCTCCCAATCCATCCCTTAATCACATCGAAACCACCTCAATCATCGTAGAGACGACCCTCGGTAAGATCAAGATGATTGCATCCTATAAACCACCCAACTCTCCTTTAACCAACAGTGTCCTAGACAAACTCGTTTCTGATCAGAATTCCATCATCGCCGCAGGCGATTTTAACTGCAAACACCCGTCCTGGAATAGCCGCATCTACAATCCCAACGAACGAATCCTATCCGCTTATCTAAATGCACATTCGCAACTGTCCTCACTCGCCCCTAACGAACCAACATTTATTCCAATCAACTTCCTTCCCAATATCCTAGACATCGCATTTACCCAAAACATCGCTTTAATTCCAACAATATACGATCTTTCCGAACTCAACTCCGACCATAATCCAGTTATCCTGCACTTTGGACCTATATCTCACGACCCACCTTTAGAAACCTGCCAAATCACCGACTAGACCAAATTTACCCATCTCCTAACAGACCAAATTAATCCCATTCCAGTTATAAACACCCATCATTACAAAGACCTAGCCACCACCTCCCTCCCATATTATATCCTAAATTCACACAAACAATCCACCACCACGACCTCCATCCCTAGACCCACCACCTTACCGCCTTCCCTCAAATCCTTATTCGACTTAACAACCGCGCCAAACGATTACAACACCAAGTCCGCACCGAAATTCAAACTTTCCGCAACGAATCCTGGACCGCCAAACTAGAATCCTTAAACCAAGACAACCACTCCCTACGGCGTATGCAGAAAATCCCCCGCAATCTCCAGAACACCCGATCCACTCTACCAACGGTCTCGTCTTCTCTCCCGAATAAATGCCGAATCCCACGTCGACAACCTAGAACTCCAATGCAGCCCAAACTACCAAATCGCCGACCTTGATCACGTTTTCTGTATCGAATCCAGAGTACCCAGATTCTTACTAAACAACCACAACGACGATCCATTCACGCCTACATCTCCCACTGAAATCCGCCAAATCATACGTTCCCTTCGAAAATGTACCTAAAGCTCCCGGTTCTGATCAAATCACAAACTTTATGATCCAACACCTCCCACGCAAACCTATAGCATTCTTTACCGCTATCATTAATTCCATACTAAGAGTACGCTACTTCCCCGCTGATTGGAAGATAACCGACGTCATAGTAATCCCAAAACCTTTAAAAGATCCTAAATTTCCGCAAAACCACCGCCCGATCAGTTTACTTCCCGTAGTTTCAAAAATCGCTGAAAGAATTATCCTACACAGGCTTAACCTGGACACCTCCCTATTAAAAATCCTACCGAACAAACAATTTGATTTCAGACCAAAGCACTCCACAACCCAACAATTTTTACGTGTAACCGAATACTGCTACCAATCCATGGCCAACAACCAGGCCGCCGGAGCAGTATTTCTCGACGTCTCAAAGGCTTTTGATCGTGTTAGGTACGCTGGCCTTGTCTACAAACGTATCCGTTCCAACATCCACTCAAATTAATCCGTATAATCCACTCATTCCTGTCACACCGCAGTATCTAAATCAAGTTAAACAACGTGAAATCCTCAGTCCGCTACCTCATTGCCAAAGTCCCGCAAACCTCGGCCCTTTCATCTACATTATTTAATATCTACACCCATGACATTCCAAAACCCCACGTACCGAACTAGCCCTGTACGCCGATGACACCGCCATCCTAACACGATCGTGGCAATCCAAACACCTTACTCAATTCCTACAATCCGCACTAGACGCTCTAGAACCCTGGTTTACTGACTGGCTTATTTCCGTTAACGCGGAAAAGAGTGTAGTAATCTTTTCCCGCAAACTCTTACGCCGTAAAAGTTTCCTATCACTGAAAAACAAACTTCTCCTCTACAAATCCATCATAAATCCCATCATGCTGTATACGTCTCCCGTATGAAATCACGCCGCCGACACCCATATCCGAAAACGAAAAACCAAACCCACCCCAATTCGCTCATCCGCAAAACCACCGATTACGACGTATCCAATCCCTTCAAAATCAAACGCCCTAAGACAGCTTTCCCCGGCGAGGTCTAAAATTTTCCCGTCCCCTCAAGACTAAAACAAATAATATTTAAAATTTCTGTTGTAGATCACATCCCTCAAGTGACGGGGTACAAGGACATTCCTGGCCCATCAACCATGCCAAAACAAGACAAGAATCAGGAAATTTGGCAAATCCAAAATAAGCGATAGTCATTAAGAAACTATCAATACAAATCAGTTTAAATAAACGTTTAAAAGTAAAACAAGGTTTGAAAAAGTAAAGAAAAAATAATGTGATATTGTGTGGATAGGAAATGTGGAAAGGAGAGAGAGTGTAAAGGGCTGGAGAAGATACAAGATAAATATTGTTGGTTTGAAGTGAAACGCCTGAGTCTGGAAAAGACAACAAGGAAAAACGTAGATGACGCACAAAGAACCATTGCAAATTGGTAAGGCCACAAGAGATAAGAATGGCGAAGATAAAAAATAGATTTATTATAGAAGGAAATGATATGCGAGAGAAGAAAGAAGAATAGAATATTAGATAATAAAGAAAGATAAAGATACACAAACACAAGTAAGAATATCAAGATTGAAAGAAGAAGAATAAAAAGGAAAACCGATGTCGCAATTGGAGGGAGAGATTGAAGGAAAAGGGATTGATACAGGTAAAAAATAAAGAAAATGAAAATAAGTACCTATTGATGAAAGACGACGAGAGGATATGTAGAATGTGGAAAGAAGAAAAAGATTCAAAAAAAGGAAAAGAAAAATAATTAAGAAGACGTAGAATTTTTGTTGGCTGAAGGTTTTATAATAAGTTTAAGTTTAGTTTAATTTTGGTAGATGAAGACAATTATAAAAATCACAGGGTTTATATGTAATAAAGAACAAATACATGGAATTGAAACCAAAACGTTACGAAAAATATAGGATCTAATATTCTAAGATAATTAGTAGAAAATCTAGCCAGAGGTACACTTCCTTCTGATTTCGAAAGTCTAGAAGACACGACAATAATTTTTATCATATAAATTTCTATATGCCATTTGACGTTTTGGATTTTTTTGTACCTAAATTGTTCATTAATGTCCACTCATTGAAATGAGGTAGGTGAAATTAGCAACGATTAGCTGAACCTGCTTATCCTCCTCAAGATGAGATGCATAGTCCTAGCTTCTTTTATACTGACGGCAATGGAATTCAAGATACCTTTGATATAATGTCAAAAATCAAATACCAACTCTTAAAAGAAAAAAGGAACCACCTCGGGGTCGAAGTGCATACAAATAACAAGGCTGACTTAAACTTTACACAAAAGATCATGGAATTTGTGTTCTATGACGCAGGAATAAAAACGACCATTTATTTGAAAAATGATCAAATTAGTGAAAACTCTAGAATGACCGGAGTTATAATAATCAAAAAGGAGGGCAAATCCTACGCCAATCTCCTAAAACAAACTAAAGAAGTTTATGCACTAAAAGGAGTAAGGAAAACCAAAGAAGACCATCTTCTTTTAGTGGTAAATAAAGAAACTAATAAAATAAACTATTTAAAAAATACTATAAGAGACCAGATGGGAAACGCTCAAGTGAATATGTTCGGTTTTATGTAGCAATACAAAACAATACATATCAGAGACCTTGATCAGCTAACTAGCGAAGGAGACGTGCTCCAAGAAATAAAAAAAAAAAGGTGGGACCACAATGATGATATAAGAATCGGTAAATTAAGACCGAGTTTCGCAAACTCGCAAATGGTTTCTGCAGTCGTTGCTACTAATATTGCCAATAAGCTTCTCCAATCTAGAAGATTAAGAGTAGGACTCACACAATGTAGGATGGAAGAGAGAGTCGAAGTAGTTAGATCTAAGGCCATCTAAGGAAAGAATGCACTGAAAACAAATATTGTCTGTACTGAAGAAGAACACTTTGCCTGGGCCTCCGCTTGTCCTGACTTTAAAACAAGCTTAAATCAAGCCAGAAAAAATAACTGGACTGCACGACAAGAGCTTAACAGGCAAATCACTACAGACTAAATTTAAACTAAATAAATTCTAAATAGCTTAACATTAAACTCATTGAATTCTTTTTCTTTTACAGCAACAAAACCTTGGGCGCAAAAGAGACGCCCAAAACCTAGCAGAAGCTAATTCTCACTTAGTTCCAGACACTATACTAGTGGCTTGCGAGCCAAACCTTTTTATTTTTTCGTCAACTGGCTGGACTGCGGATATTAATAAAACTGAGCGATATATACGCTACCACTAGCTAATAAGGTGAAAATATTCCCGCACACCAACTTTATCACTGACGAAATATTCTTTTGCCATATCATCTCTTGCTACTTTTCACCTAATAAAAGTTTTCTAGAATTCAACGCATACCTCAAAGACATGTGTTTCTATATAACACTTTCACATAAGAATTTAATTGTTTGTCGTGACTTCAATGCAAAAGCTCGCATCTGGGGTTCCCAAATATGGTCCAACGTTTATCTATGGTAAAAAAAACTTTCTGCATAGACTGAACTTTTGTTAGCGTTTATTTTCGTAAATTCTTCAAGTCCTGGACAGTTTTCGAAGACCAAACACTTAGTGACCACTGTGCTATCGTGTCGATATAGTCAAACAATCAGCCTATACCACCTACGCAACCCAGTCGGAAACGGTGGATTATTAATAAAGTGAATGTTGATTTACTTAAAAAATCATTTCATGCTTCCGTACAAGCAGACGAAATTAATTCCGCACTAAGCATCCACGTGGCGGTTCTCAAGGTATGCAAGAAAAGCATGCCATATCGTAATAAAATTAACTTTAAAAAAAACAGGAGTATCTACTGGTGGAGCAATACTCTCGCGAAACTAAAATCTGCATGTAATAAAACTAGACGAATATGTCAAAGGAAAACTTCTAACGAAGTATAACTTAGTACTTAATGCCTATATAGAAACTAAATATCGCCAGTCGGTTCAAAAAGTCAAAGAAGATGCTTGGAACAAGGTAATCTGCTAACTAAACGAAAACCCTTGGGGTATAGGATATAAAATAGTAACTAACAAAATCGAAAAGACAGTAGAACCTGCAACCCTTCCCGCGCACGAGGCAGTCATCATCATGAAGAAGTTATTTCCCAGTATACCTTCTACTATTTGGTCTTGTTATACTACTACCACGTCTTTACCCTTTGACGAAAACTCTGTCCTGACAGCACCAGACAAAATGAACAAAAAGCGCGCGCCTGGAACAACTTTCCCACAGTCTTTACGAATCTCTACAATAAGTTGTTTCGGACTGGAAGTTTTCCTAATAACTGGAAGAAAGCGATAATCATTCTTTTACCCAAGAAAAACAAGTCTTTTCGCCCTATCTCTATGTTAAATTTGATTTTTAAAACGTATGAACATCTTATTCTTTCAAAATTGGATGCAAACGTTAGAGAAAAAGGTGGCATCTCCAGTTTTCAATTCGGCTTTAAGAAAGGATGTTCTACTACTCATGCCATCCACCGCATAGCTACTATCGCTGCAGAAGCTAAACAAGGAACTCAGCGTACTAGAAAGTTTTCTTTTCAAGTCACGTTTGATATAGCTAATGCATTTAATGTCTTACCTTGACCGAACCTGTTAGACAAATTACTTAAACGTAACATAGATGAACATGTAATTAACCTAATTAGTAGTTACCTCTCAGAGGGAAGCGCCACATACACCGACCCCTCAGGCATTACCATCAACATCAACATATCATCTGGCATCCCACAAGGCTCCGTACTTAGTCCTTACCTCTGGAACATATTTTTTGACGATCGGTTAACATATCTTTACATGAATATTGTCTTATCACAGCCTATGCCGATGATACTGCACTGTTTGTTTCTGCAAAAGACACTACTCAACTGTTAATATATCGCTCAAATGCATCACGAACTAGATTCACAGCAATGGCACGCCTAGCATAAATATGTGGCAGTTGTCTTCTCTGGCCGGAAATAACAGAATAAGTTTTACTTTTCTATATACAATAACCAAATTTTTTTCTAGTCCATGTATCAAATACCTTGGAGTGGTTCTTGATAAAGACTTTTTTTTTTAAAGCCACTGCATTTTTGTCGCAAAAAAGGCTGAGCGTACGGTCAACGCTCTATACAGAATTATGCCCTACACACGAGGTCCCAGCCACGCTAAACGTAACGTTCTGGCTACTGCAGTCATTAATATAATCTTATACGAGACACCAGTATAGGCTTCTTGCTGCGAAATTGCCAAATACCGCAATATACTAATTAAAACCCAAAGAAAACTGGCATTGCGTGTTAGTTTCGCCAACAGAACCATATCAACTGAAGCATCGCTACTTATAACAGGACTCACTACAATCGACCTACTACTTACTGACAGGAAACAACAGTTTTTTAAACACACACATACAACTTTAAAAGAATCTACCCTGTCAAAATGGCAACGTAGATGGGCAAACTACGACCGCGCCCAATGGATACACAAATTAATTCCAAATATCGACGTTTGGATTAACAGGAAGTTTGGTGAAACCGACTACTTTACAACCTAATTCCTCACAGGTCATGGAACCTTTAATAACTACCTCGCAGGTATCCAAAAAATTTCTTCACTTATATGCAATTACTGTGATCAAATCGACGACGTGTTTCACACCTTTTTCAAATGCCACAAACGGCGCAACATAAAACCAGAAGGCTTAACTCCTGCCACCACTCTTCCTGATTTTCCTGGTGTTTAGAGTGCATAGATAAAACTATTGTATTACGTGAAAAATTTCAATAATTCCTCCCAATCTTCTTTCTTTTTCAATAGGAAAATCAGGGAGGGTAATTCAAACCAATCAGCGCCGAGGTTAACGACCGGTGACGATTCTCTTCTATATACAGGGTGAGTTTTCATGACGGGATAGCTTGATTACTCCTATGTTTATAAAGTATCAATTTTTGGTATAGCATATGTATTATAAAAAAGTTGTAAAATGAAGTGGTGAATACGATTTAATAATAATATACAGGGCGTGCAATTTAAATTTTTGTAGTTATGGAGGTTTGAAATGTAACAAAATTTTTATGATAACAACTTACTTTCAAGTATTGTTCAATCTCAATTTGATGTAATAAAAGGCAAGTTTTTTATGACTTCTTAAAGAAGTTCTGCAAAGCCTATTTTATGAAGAAAAAATAAAATAACTTTTAAACGGCTTAACTAAATGTTAAAAATAAAACATATTTGAAGAGCTTAGATTATTATTTATTTAAATATGTAAAAATATATACATATTTCCCAAAAAACATTAAAATGCTTTATTTTTCATATATTTGACACTAGAAAAGTGCAATTAAATACAACTATTAGGAGCATTTGACCAAAAATTATTTTATTCCTTAAAAATAGTTGTTTGGGAAAAATGTCTTGTGTAAGTTTGAAGTAATTGCGCAAACGAAAAAATCACATAGGTTTGTAGGGGGTGGGGTGAAAGCTTGCTTAAAATAAATTTGAGTCTTCGATTTAAAAAAATATCGAAATTTCGAGGTTGGTGATCATGACCAAACATATCGTGCGCGCGAAAAGATTAACTTTTTCGTGGTTTTCGCGAAAAACGCGATTTTGAAAATTTGGCAGTTTTTGCTTCAAATCTCGATTTTGAATTTGTGAGAAAACCAAAATTGTTGTCCGTAAAAAAAACCCAATTTGAGTACGTTATAGGGAGATTTCGGACGAGTCTGAATTCCGAAAACTCTGATTTATATTCAGCAATGATCCCCCTACAAGCATATGTGGTTACTTCGAATTAATAGTATGCATTGAAGCAAATCGTTTAGCAAAACGCCGACGGGCAAATTGCACTTCATATAATAATTTTGAATATGTAAGTACTTGCAGACTTTTGTTTAGAAGCAAATATCTTCAAAACCGTTCATTTTAACACTATAAAATGTTTTTACTTTTTCGATCAAAAATGAAAAGAGAATTTAAAAAAAAAATTTTAAATACTTGCACCAGTGTGTTACGGTTCAAATTTCTCGAACTCGAACGTATGTCGAAAGCCTTCTAAATAACGCTTGTCGTGAGTTGCACGTTACGATAAAAGTCAAATTTGCCGCGCACGCTACGCATTCCTATTGGTGGATCCTTTAATTCACAAAATTTATCGCGACGATGAGCGGACATTTTGATACTTCCTTCTTGTACATGGGTGTTTGGCAAGCATTTCGAAGCTAAAATTTTACACAAATTATTAATGTGTGTTTCAATAATAAGTCGAATAGGTGTTTAAATTTAAGTCCGACCGCATTCACCGTAAGTACACGTTATTTTCTTTCTTTCGTGGTTGTATTATTTGTAATTACGATGTATGCTTTAGCACGTGTCTTGACCTCTTCTAAAGCTGTCAACTACTGTCGTTAGCAAGCACCTTATTGGAACTATTTATGCGTATGAAGCTCCATGTACACTCATGAAATTTAAAACTTGGACACCACAATTTCTGTAAACAAAAGTTTGCACATTGTGAAGCGGGCTTAAGGGTATCATTTACAATTCTAACAGCAGGTAGTCTCAGCAGGGGTTATCTTATAGAAGGACTGTAGAATGAATCATTACACTAAGCACGTTTTAGAAAATAGGTAATTTACGTTGCTTACTTAATTTTTTCTTTAAAGAATATATTTGAAGGTATCGCTAATTAAACACCATAGCTCGATTAATTATCGAATCAAAATTTTGTTTAGGAAATGTTTACAAAATAAAATTAGAAATAATTTTGATTTAAAAACGTCTACAAGCAATAACTTTTAAATTAAATCAAAAACTAAACATGGTTATTTGGGTTGACTGATTATTACTTATTTTAAATAAATCTAACCTACTAATTATTGTAAGTTATTAAAAAAATCATTAAACTCTCTATTCATAATATTTAGTCCTTACAAAATGTATATTTTATGACGTTTCATTTTTTCTGTAGTTAATATAAAAAGTGAAAATAAAAACTAAGGCAATTCTTATTGTCAACGTATATATTTAGTTTTTGACAAGAATTTATTACATAATTATAATTAAGATACCAAGTTATAGTTTAAAATTAAATGAAAACGTTTTTTTAAATAAAGGTATTACTATATAAATAAATATAAGAAATCAATAATGGGTGTGACCTCCATTATTATTGATACATTCTTGGAGGCGTCTGCTCATTGACGCTATCAAGGTATCAATATAATTAATATTAATCGTTTCCCATGCGGTATCAATGGCTGCAATTAGTGCATTACGGTTTACTGGTATAAAATTTGGCCCTTGTTGTCTTCGGATAACAGCAAGTATTCGAGCCCAAACATTTTCGATAATGTTAAAATCTGGGCTTTTGCTGGCCAGGGTAACAGCTCCAAGTTATTTGCTTGTATCCAGTTGCGCACAACCTGCGAAGTATAGGGTCATCATATCCCGATAGTTAATTATCGAATGTTCCAAGAAAATATGTGTAAATAGTAAATGGAATCTACTAACGTAACGTTAAGTCGTTAATTATAGTTACATAACTCTCCTTTCATAAGATATAGTTCATATTAATATGCTTATTGTAAAGCTTCGTACACACCTGAACAACAAACCGAGGAACAAACAGAACGAACCGAACGGCAATTGGAACATTAATTTGGACGGTGCTACGTATGAATTTTAGAACAAATTCGCAAGTCCTGATTGTTCCACGAACGGTTTGCGGCGTTCCCGCAACTTGTCGGTTTTTCTCCGACATCAAAGAAAATGCGCGCGAATGCGTTTGCAGGTTTGGACGAATCTAAACAAAACGGCGAACAAACTTATGCGGGAGAATTAAATTATTTATTTTTGTCCTCCCTTTTGTGGGTTTGTTGTGTTTTAGGTAATATTATGGAGTTGACAGAAGAAAAATGTTTTAAATTAATCAGTGTTTAAGAATGCAAGAAAAAAATGATGTCCCTATTAGCATCATTTGGGCGGGAAATTTCCAAAATTAAAAAAAAACGAAGTAAATTATAATTTTTTACTCTTCTTTGTGCGTAAAAATTTGGTTGGCACTATCTTCTTGTTTTCCGCAATTTTCTCTTCTCAATAATAAATATATATGAACTGAAAACTACTGAAAATAATTATGGAACAGCACAAACGTTCCGTTTGTTGTTCGGATTGTGGAAATCATAAAAGATCGTTTGTCGTTCTGTTTGACTTTCGGTTCGTTGTTATGTTTGTTGCTCGGTTTGTTGTTCAGGTGTGTACGAAGCTTTACAACTTAAGCAACAATTTTTGGCGAATAAAGATTAGTTTGTGATGTAATATTAGAAACACAAATTTATATCATATCAAATTTATGACAACTTAAAACCAAGAACGTGTATGTTATTGCTA
This sequence comes from Abscondita cerata, assembly GCA_030710515.1. Lineage (NCBI taxonomy): Eukaryota > Metazoa > Arthropoda > Insecta > Coleoptera > Lampyridae > Abscondita > Abscondita cerata. The sequence continues at coordinate 89,435 of JALBCR010002203.1, forward strand.
AGAAATTATTAAGGAAAAGCGCAATTGCAGTGTAAATATTTATAATTAGATATTTTCGAAAGTTTATAAGTCCTCTATTGTAATCTTAATACTTAAAAGAAAATCCTGTCCATTAGCATTATAAGGAAATGGTTTTACTTTATGAATAAGTTTCAATAACAATAGAATATCCTTGCTTGTTTAATTTACTTCCTTTGAGTCATATTGCTCTAAGGGTTGTTACATTGGTCATTAGAAGTATGTAATAAATAAACAATTACCTACTGTTTGAGAAGGGGTAGTGTGAACCAATAAATAAAGTAAGAAATGTAAATTCCATTTTAGTTTAAAATTTCAAGTGTTGTGAAAATGCCACCTCATCTCGGTGCTGATTTGAAAGCGCGGATTGTTTCGGAATTAGCGGCGGGCCGTAGCGTGCGTGAAATTTCACGTATGTTAGATATACCAAAAAGCACCGTAGGGCATTACCGAGTAAAATGGAATCTTGAACACACTTTGGAAAGAGCCATCGGAAGTGGTAGACCTAAAGTATCTACACGTGCTCAAGATCTCGAGTTGTTTCATTACGTAACAGAACAACCATTTGCTACATACCCAGGGCTATAGCAGATACACATTTTCCCGGATGCCGTATAACTGCACAAAAAAGATTAAAGGAGATGGGAATAAAGAAGTATAATGCTGCTGCGAAAGAAGTTCTCAGTGACGAAAATATGAGACGTCGTCTGGAATTTGCAAGGCGATATGTGAACGAACCTTTGGAATTTTGGAATCGAGTGATTTTAGCGACGAAAAACGTTCAATAGCCGCAACGATGGACCACTAAAAGTTTTTAGAATGGAAGGAACTCGTTACGAAAATAATCACATATGTCCTAAAAACGAAGTGGTTATTTTTCTGTGAATGTGTGGGGTTGGGTTAGCGCGCGGGGTCCAGGAGTTTGTTGGGCTATCGATGGACGTCTTGATTCTGCTGCGTATTTAGATATTTTGGAAACTATTATGAAACCTTCAGTCGAAGTGTTTTATCCAGACGAAGATTATATTTTCCAACAAGTAAGTATTCTTATTTCACTATACTTTCTCCAAAAAATAGTTCGGGATCTGTTGAATTAACATTTTCATAATGTATTTTGTTGTTAAAGGACAACGCCCCTATTCATACTTCGCGGGTTGTGCGCAATTGGATACGAGAAAATAACTTGAGCTGTTACCCTGGCCAGCAAAAGCCCAGATTTTAACATTATCGAAAATGTTTGGGCTCGAATACTTGCTGTTATCCGAAGACAACAAGGGCCAAATTTTATACCAGTAAACCGTAATGCACTAATTGCAGCCATTGATACCGCATGGGAAACGATTAATATTAATTATATTGATACCTTGATAGCGTCAATGAGCAGACGCCTCCAAGAATGTATCAATAATAATGGAGGTCACACCCATTATTGATTTCTTATATTTATTTATATAGTAATACCTTTATTTAAAAAAAAGTTTTCATTTAATTTTAAACTATAACTTGGTATCTTAATTATAATTATGTAATAAATTCTTGTCAAAAACTAAATATATACGTTGACAATAAGAATTGCCTTAGTTTTTATTTTCACTTTTATATTAACTACAGAAAAAATGAAACGTCATAAAATATACATTTTGTAAGGACTAAATATTATGAATAGAGAGTTTAATGATTTTTTTAATAACTTACAATAATTAGTAGGTTAGATTTATTTAAAATAAGTAATAATCAGTCAACCCAAATAACCATGTTTAGTTTTTGATTTAATTTAAAAGTTATTGCTTGTAGACGTTTTTAAATCAAAATTATTTCTAATTTTATTTTGTAAACATTTCCTAAACAAAATTTTGATTCGATAATTAATCGAGCTATGGTGTTTAATTAGCGATACCTTCAAATATATTCTTTAAAGAAAAAATTAAGTAAGCAACGTAAATTACCTATTTTCTAAAACGTGCTTAGTGTAATGATTCATTCTACAGTCCTTCTATAAGATAACCCCTGCTGAGACTACCTGCTGTTAGAATTGTAAATGATACCCTTAAGCCCGCTTCACAATGTGCAAACTTTTGTTTACAGAAATTGTGGTGTCCAAGTTTTAAAATTCATGAGTGTACATGTGACATTAAACAGTTTGAAAAAAAGCTTAACTGAATTGGGACATATTGATTGTGAGTTTACTTAATTTGTTGTTGCTAACGCCCGTAAGTCTTATGCGACAGAATCTCTTACTTCTCACATATTCTCCTAGTATATTAAGTTGTAGGACCTCCCCAACTTACCGACTAAGCCGGACACTGCTGCGACTAACTATTACAAAATACGCGGATCTTCCATGAATTTAGTGCGCTACTTCGAGCCCAATATTATTGTGTACTTTCTTTTCTAGGTTGCTTCACTAGAGCCGGCACTTTATTTTATTTCTTATTATTTGTGAACTGCAACCGTTACAAGTGGCGTAAAAAATAGCCCTTCTATTTGTCACTAATCCTTATAGCAAGCCACTGGTTAAATTTTTGAAAATTAGTGTAAGTAAAAATATGACTTTCTTAAAGAGCATATTGGACACCAAATTTGAAAAAAAAATTTAAAGGCATTTTTGATTTATTGGAAATTTAAAATTTTTTTTTTAAACTTTCACCACCCTGTATCTCAGCAACTAAGCTGTTTAAGGGTTTATGTTATTATATCAAAATTCACTAATTTACAAGACCTCTCTGGAGTAGAGCGTTGTCGGTCGAATATAGCAACACCCTGTATAGAAATATTTGGAGTTTGAGGGAAACTTTTACTTTGAATGTGAGATTTGGGTTAATTTGCACCGTACTACGTTTGTTCCCATGAATTATTATTTTTTTGCTGTATATGGTGGCTTAAATTGCTTGTTTACATATAACTAGGGAGGGCATCTCAACAACTACATGAGATAGCATACACAATCTTCTTTTCTTTTTGAATTATTGCCGAAAAGTAACTTTTTCGGAATATTATGAAGTATTAAACCGATACTGGTATAAAGTAATGATGATAAAGTTATTAATTAAACAAAAAATCACAAGAAAATTAAAATAAAGACTAAGAACATAAAATAAAATTCAATTAGATTAAGTATTCAAAATGTCCTCATTACTTATATTATCATCGGTTATTACTTCATGATTTTCAAATCAAAATATTCCGAAAACGGTACACAGTATCGAGTTCAACAAAGTACCTTTTTGGTGTAAAATTGAATGATATTTTAGTTCACTTGAAATTTCGATTAATAAATCTAACCTTAAAAAAGTTACTTGGTACGAACCTTGTAACCAGCGCCCTCCATGAGAGTCAGATATAAAAACAAATTCATGGGATGTATCAGTTTTCAAAACATATTCGTATAAAATTTCATTACAATGTTGCCAGTAGTTTCGGTAAAACCTTAAAATTTTTTTTTCTTCAACACCCTTTATCTTGAATACGGATGGCGTTAATAATAGTATATTATAAACCTAGGTAGTGAAGTAAGTCATTGATTGACCGGTCGCTGAAGTTTATGTCCCGGGAGCGATAGCGAGGATATAATCAGAGAGGGCAATAATGACTTTCACTACGTAGTTTATATACTATTTTTCACTACTAGCTACTAAACTTAATTGGAAGTATTTTAATTTTGAATTTTGTAAAACTATGAAAAATATGTTAGTCTTGATTTGAATAGAAATCACTATTCATTTGTTTATATCAGACATTTTGAAAAGTGTAATTTCAAATTTACAATTACCATTTTCATTTACGAATATTTTTATCATGTCTAGTGATGAAAGTGAAGGTGTACTCCTCAGAATTGCATGAAGCTGCAAAACAAGTATACAATAAATTGCTTCCAGAAAAATCAAAACATTTATATTTAAAAAGTATACAAGGATTTCAAGGATTGGTGTCACACAAAAATGTTACTACAGTAACAGAAAACGTGCTGTTGGTATATTTTCAGGAGCACGCAAATGTAAAAAGGCATCTACTTTATGGTCAACATTTTCAATGTTAAAATCTACCTTGCAATTCGAGAGAATATTGATTGCGGAAAGTATCCAAAACTTATATCTTTTTAAAAGGCAAAACAGATCATACAAAGCAAAAAAGGCACCTGTTTTTCCAGAGAACAAATTATAAAATTCTTGACTGAAGCACCTGATGACTTTTTTCTTTCTACAAAGGTAAATGTAGTAAATTTTTGTTAAGAATTTACAGAATAATCTAGTTTTCTATAGGCAATTCTGGTCGTTGGAATAGCAGGGGCTTGTAGAACAGATGAACTTGTGAAAATGATGTTCAGAGATGTTGATGTACGAGGAAATGATCTTGTCGTAGTAACCATTCCAAATAGTAAAAATGACACTAGCCGGAACTTTGTCATAACTGATCCACTGTGGCTTAAAGTAGTGTTAAAATATGCAGGCACTCGACCAACTTCAGATATGCAAAGATTTTTATAAGATTTCATGGTGGTAAACCAACCAAGCAAAATATAGGTCATAATACTATCAGTAATGTGCCAAAAGTAGTTGCCAAATATCTAAAATTAGAAGATGCAGATTGTTATTCTGGTCATTCCTTAAGACGTACCTCTGCGACCATGTTAGTAGAAAGCGGTGGCGATATCTTATCGTTGAAACGCCTAGGAGGCTGGAAAAGCTCTACGGTAGCAGAGGGATATGTTGAACAATCTCTTACTGACAAGAAACGGATTGCGTCAATGCTACAAGGGAACCTTCGTTTCAAATCCTATTCAGTCTTCTTCGTACATTAGTGCCACTACGTCTAATTCTGCATCAACATCAACAGCAGTTGAAAGTGTCGTTGAAAGTGCAACACTGCACCTTCCAATGCAAAATGTAGCTAATACTTCTTCGATCACTAGTTCTTCGGAATTAATGTGACCTATAATAATTGTTCGATAAACTATTATTATAAATAGATAGTAATGCCATTGTTTCTAACTTACCTAATGTGTTTGAACTTTTCTAACGTTATTTGTATTCATAAATTAAAAATTGTTTAATTGTTTGAATTTTGTGTAGCTTGAAGTTGTGAGGTTATGTTTATCAACTAACTGAGAACGCAGAGTCGGCTTTGGACTACCAAATTTGTTATTATTGACCTAGGTTAATAAAAATTTTTATTGACTCGTAGCTTTGAAAGTTCAACTTCACAACCTGCATTAAGGTTAATATGACTGTGTTTGATAGCTAGTAGTGAAAAAGTTTTTACTAAGCAAACCCCAATTATATTTCATTTTTCTACCTATCCTGAGACGGGGTCACCTTTTTTTGAAACACCTTGTATAAGCAAATAAATGTACGAATGTTGCAATTACTATTTATAATAATATTCAATAGCATTGACTACGAAAATTGTATTTTCTCGTTTTATTATAATATACATATACTACAATAGAAGATAAAGCCGTCCAAGCTGGAAATGTTTAGTGCCTCACGACAAGTACACAAAGCATTGAAATTTATCTGCTTACGACAGAAATGCTTACAAGTCATCATCGCATAAACAAACACCTATACATTAGAGGACTAGTAAAAAAATCGATTGTTTGCTAAAGACGCGATTCTGCTTTGCCGCCTCCTTCTCTAAAAGCACTAGCTTTGGAACGGCCATTGTTCTTCCTATAAATACGAACTTTCCAGAACTGTCCTTTGTCGTGGGAAGAAACCCAAAACGTCCTGAAGGAAAATGATTACGTACCTTTATATCATCAATTTTATATTGTTTTCGTTCGTCCAAATTGTATTTATTTTCCTTTGTTAAGGAGGATTATGCTTTATTAAAAATAACTTCTACGTAAATTATGTCAATAAACTTAGACTGTTTTATCTTTCGTACCGTTTGAAGCCATTTAAAACTGATCTATAAATAAACTTCGAAATTAACCTCATTTATTTCTAATCTTATTATTCCAACAAATCAACAAAACAATTACAGGTTTAACAGGTGGGACAATTGTGTGCTCGATCAATAACAATCCAATCGTTCAATTATGTAATTACTTGTCGATAACTACAGCTTAAATATGTGGGTAATTTTCCGTCCTTTTATTAATAAAACACCTTCCTCAAACTTAAACATCACGAAAATTTTGTATTGATTTATTGACCCAGAGCGTAACTCCTGCGAGTGTTACATCAGCACGTCAAGCTGAAAACATTCAGGTGCGTGTGTGATGAACTGATGATGATGAAATTCTCGTACGGGATTATCCCATCCTGTTGCTAACTAGAAAATTGAATCGAATTCGAGGAACAACAACAAGATTAAATTCATTCTCTCTTGTTTTCACTGATAAGGCGAATTATCTACTTACAAAACACGCTACGCAATTAAACGATAACAATGCTGACACACCTCTAAAATAAAAACTAGAATTGATTATTCAAAAAAAAAGGCGAAACACGATTACAAGTAAAGTCGAATTTTAATCCTGCGAAGTAGGACGTTGATTTATAAGGTACCCTTGCGAGCACGAAGTTAATCAAAAAGTTGCCCTAATCAACATGCTTCACTCATTGTCGACCTGTCAGAATTTTCTCCGTCCGTTTCAATCTTCAACAATACCTGTCCGTGTTTCTTATCCATCATTATTACGGGCGAGGGCCAAACAACCGTTTTTAATCTATTCAAGATCTAAATTATGTAATTGTAAACTATCGACGTTATGCCTTTCAAGGAAAAGCGTTATTTATCATTTTTCGGACATCATCCAGAATTTGAGTATTCAATGTAAATCTTGTGAACGAGTTGAATTTAAATGATCGAGATTTAATCAATTTTTATTCTCTTTTGACACGTCGCTTTGCTGCATTGTGCATAATCAACAGTTGCTGTTTGAGTGACAAATATCACGGACGTCAACAAGTAATATATGTTATTTACATGTTATTTTATCAGCAATGACGATATTCTTGGGTTACAACGATTACATCAATTAATACGTTTATTAGTCCTCTTTTTTCACTTTTTCTGTCGGGTAACTTTCTCTAAATTTCCATTTTAAAAAATTATAGGTTTTCTTGCAGGATATTTGATTATATTTTTTAGGCTTAATCCGTTAGATCGATTTCATTTTCTACAACTTTTAATTGAAGTATGTTTTGTCCACGGCAGATTTTTTTGTTTTACTTTTTTGAGAACCTTTTTAATGAAACATTTATAATACTGAAGAGGCGATTAGATTTTGCGTTATGATGTATAACGTCCCATAAATACAAGCAGTAGATTCTCTATACGTGTTAGTGTTTCTTTCAGTCACCGATAGATGGCGTCATGCGTTGACTTTCCGGTTTCGTCATTGATTGAATATCGCGAAATAATGTTACCACACGACAGAACAACGCAATAATTAAAAATAGATTTTTTTAAAGTTTTAAATATTTCCTTTGTACAAATATTACTATTCAGTTTGCTTGAATTAATCTTTAATTTCAAATTGAGTGTTAGGTGTGAAAATATTATAATAATGTAACACGTATCGCCACCTGTCGGAAACTTCGACAAATATAGAATCATCTGGGCGTTATACATTCCGGGGGAGATGATGTATTTCTGGTAATACCCATACAAGTAGGAAAAAGTATTGCAAATAGTTGGCTTTTTTGATTAAATTTAAATTTAACGTATCGGTTGCGAAGTGGAGTATTGTGATCAAACCGAGATCAAACGTTGTTGAGTGTTACACCATCTTTTATTCTTCTTTAGATGTTTTTCCTTTTTCTTCTAGTATTCTTTCCACTTCTCCATTCCATGCTTTTCTTGGCCTACATATTTTTCTATTTTTCATTATTCTTGTCTTCCATATCTGGTTTTCATTTATTCTTACTATATGACGTAACAAGGACAGTTGCTTTTTCTCTATAAATGTTAGTCTACTTTCTACTTCTATATCAATAAGAAATTATGTTTGTGTTTTCAATCTACCTCTTCTTGTAACACCTTTTATTTCTTTCGACTGCTTGTATCTTGCATTTTGTTGATCTAAATACTTCTCCTAAATATTGGAAATATACTTTACCTGTTCATTTCTCTGTCTTTAATGTCAACTTTCATGTCTGCCTTTTGTTCTCCGATTGTCATAACCTTTGTTTTACTTTTATTAATTTTCATTCTATTCTCTTTTAGTACTGAATTAGATTTACCTGTAAATCTTTTTCACTTTCCACGATCAATAGACGACATCTGGTATATTCCTTCCGATACTTTGACTCTTTGCATGTTTAAATGTCCAATTGTCATCTTTTTCACTCTCTTCTTACATTATTTAATTATTTCGTCCATAAATATTATAAACATCAGTGGAGTTAAGCCTTATTAATCCTATATTTGTCTTTAATTTTTTGTTCTCTCTCAAAAGTACGGTTTGAGTAGATTATTTGTATCATCTTTTAAGTTCTGTGTCTATTTGTCCTTCCTTCACCAACCTCCACTTCAGACGCTTTCTCTAGATTCAAGAATGCCAAATATATCATCATTTTTTCTTTTCGTGCTTTCTCTGTGATCTGTTTTATTGTAAATATGTGATCCTGTGCGCTTCTTCGGGTCATTCAGGGATAAAAATTAAAGCACCACCACATACATTTTGTCTTATTCCAAAATAATGATAATTTTGAATTTACTAGCTATACTGTAAGTGGGCTGTGGACTTACTTTGACATTTCAAGTGAATGCTGCCAACAGGAGTTTTATTTTAAAGAACGATTGCAAAGAAAATCAGTTTTGGCATAAATTGATTTAAAATGTGTTCGAAAATTTTTGGCTCATTAAGGCTAGTTGTATTGTTATTGGGACCATAGTCCTGATTGAACCCAATATTAAAAAAAAAGATTTGAGATCGTAGACCAACATCTGTCAACCACAATCAACTGGTAGATGCAGCAAATTCATGAATGGGAAAATACTCCTCAAGAAGCCATTCAAAATTTGATTTCTAGAATGCCAAGACGCTCGGTGGCATTTATTAGAAGTAGAGGAAGACATACACAATATTAGAGTAGCTTTAGTTCCGTAAATTTCATTGTTTTCGTTTTTTTTTGTTGTCATGTTTGCGTTGTTTTGAAGGGAAAAAAGTGATTAGAAATAACGCCGCGTTTCGTTGATTTCATTTACAAAATAAGCTGCCTTAAGATTTTATTGCAATATTAATTTCTTTGTTGTAATTACGTAAATTTAATTGAGTGCTGCATTAATTTTGCCCATGAGTTTGTGTTTGAAGTGTTACTCCTCTATAATTATTATTTTTTTTATATCTCTTTTTTGTAGATTGTCACAATTAATGCTGTGGTCCAATGTTTTGGTAGTTCTTCATCTATCCACACTTAGTTGTATATTCTTAATAATGTATCTCTGCCTTTTTGTCCTATACTCTTAATCATTTCCGCCGTTAGTCTGTCACACGAAGCCGTTTTCCCGTATTTTAGAACCTTTATTACTTCTTCAAGTTCTTTCATCCTTAACAGCAGTTCCTCTGTTTCTTCCATTGGTTTTCTTTCGCATTTTTTGGTTAATTGTTTAGTTGTTTCTCGCTGTTTCTTATATTTGTGTATTTTTCTCCAGTCTTGACTGATAAGTAACTTTTCCATGCTTCTTTTTTTTTCTTAATTTGTATTTTGATTTTCTTTGCCTACCATGCGTTCCCGCATATTTCAACTGCTGTGTTTATTATTATGTTCTTAAAGTATATCCATCCGTTTTCAACACTCCTTTCTTTTATTATGTTTTCGTATCCTTCCAGTTTCTTCCTTATAGCCTTTTTGTATTTATTCGCTACTTCCTTATTCCTTAATTTGTAATATTTAATTTATTCAAACGGTACCCCATCATTATTTCCTGTATTCATCTGTGTTTTCTTCTCTTGATGTATATTTTCTCTGATTCTTTTCACTTTCGAATCCCTCTGTTTGTTCTTTCTTTTAATATATTGCCAAATAAAGATCTTTTATTCCAACTTCTTATCTCTCTTGTGAATGAATGTATTTCTTTGTGTACGAATAATGTAGTTGTTACTATTCAATCATTTACAATTCAAAAAAATATAACATTCTTCTTTCATTACTATTTCTATGTACTTCTCCAAACATTTGTAGTACCTATCGTTTTGTATTTATTATCGGCTTTACCGACTCTGGTTTAATTTCTGTTAAATCATTTTAAAATTTGTCTCTATTTTTTTTCTTGTCATCTTCATTCGGTCCATATGTTACCACCACCGTGTATTATCCTTATTTTTCTTTTGTCTACCTCTTTCATTCGCTTTCTACCATCTTCTTTCTCTCCTAGTATATTTTCTCTTCTCACTTAATTTCACACAATCTTCTCTTAGATGTTTAATATTTTCCCAATCATTTTCATACTTCTACATAATCTTTCTTAGTCTTTCATCTAATATTTATATTCGTGTTTTTCATTACTTAGTCTAAACCTTCCTATCATCATTTTTTCTTGGATTGTCAGCTTCCCTGTTAAGTATCTTGGAATTCTTTCGCCATTATATCCATGTACCCCATATTGTATCTTTCCTTCTCTGATTCTCATTCTTCTTTCTTGTATCTGGTTATCTTTGTTCCTCCTTGTTATTTTTTTTTCCATCCTTCTTCCTTCTCTTCTTAATCTTCTTATTTTTTCTATCGCCTAACATCCTCTTCTATAATATGCTTTTGTTTCCGAAATTAATTTTTTCTAGTACTCTTATAGACTTTAGTTTAATTTCTTCCTCTATTAAATATCCAGGTATCTCTCTCCCTAAACCTAGCGTCCATCTACAATATCTTCCTTGTATCCTTTCTGGCTCTACCCATTTTTTCCACCCCCTTAATTTCTCCCCCATACTTCATCACACCTTTTACTACACTTTAGAACAAACATTTTTTTCTTTTCCATATCTTTTCCAAAAAACCTTCTCCCACCTCTCATATCTGCCCTAGATTTAGTCCTTAATCCCTTTTGTGATCATTGTCAATTTTATCGCACCGTATGGCATATCCTAAGTATTTATATCTATCCACTTTCTCAATTATTACTTTATAAATGGTAAATCAGTTGTCAGACATAACGTTAGGTTTAGTTGGAAATCTTGACTCTAGAAACGTAACAGTTTATGAATAGCGATGTTTGTTAGCTTTGTTTTGTGAGCTGATACTTTTGTATCGTACTTCGCATTCTAAGAGAGTATTGAAAGTGCGTCGTAACTTTTAAAATGTTGATAGAACAAGTGGAAAAAACCGATATTATAAATATACCTAATTGTTTTAATAGCGCAAAAACCTTAGAAGGGTCTAGATGCTTGGTTGTTTGAAGCTGCCCGCGCTTGGTTTCGAATCTTGGTTTCAAACATAAAATTGTGCTCAAAAAAAGAAAATGAAAATTAGACTTTAGTAAAAATAGTTCAAATAAAAGTTATGGATAATAAAGTTTTCAACCTTTCATAATTTTTTTTATATTCTTATAGGTACTGTGTCACGTGACAAAAGTCGTGTATGATAAAATCCAAAAACCACTTTTCTTTGAAAGAAAATGCTTAAAATGAACATTTTTGTAAATAATTCGAAAATCTATGTAGGTCAAGAGCCCTTTTGACTCTACCCAAAATCTAACAAGATCTACGATATTATAAATAACACATACATCTCATGTTTCATAAAGTAGGTATAGTGAATTTCTTGATAAAGTGTTTACATACAAACAGAAAATTGTTTGTCCTTCATTATAAGTAAAACTAACTCATCTAAATCATCAGAAAACATAAAAAACGAGGGAGTTAACATTTTCAGTTAGAAACTTTCCATCCGCAAGAAATAATTTTTAAATATTTTAAAATTTGTTTTCTTGAAGCAACAAAAATTTGAAGAAAATAAAGTCTTACTTCACTTGACTAACTTTTTAATAAAGTACAAGACGGTCAAAGAGTTTCTTTGAGCCCAATTTAAATGAGTGGTGGTATGTAGTAAAATCAATTAAACAATTTCCTTTTGTAGGATGTTGTCATCAACTAGTTTCTTATGCACCAGCTAGATCTGAAGTTGAAGATTTCTTATGAAAATCATTATACTCAATGTTGAGCTGCTATAAAAATCTCGCATTCCATTCGTAAACGCCTCTTTAATTTGTGATTTAGTGATTACATACATTTTTAAGTTGGTTTTGACCTTTACTATTTTCCCATAAACATTTATGTTTATTCATAGCTTATATTATCAGAAAGATAATTATTTTTCTTTGTTACATCACCACTTGTTTCTAAGCGGATTGTTTTTATAATCAGATCTCATTTCTATGTTTTAAGTAAACAATAATTATTACAAGCTGTTCTAAAATAATCAGTTGGTGAACTGGAAATTAGAATAACTGTTTGTTTAAAAATATCTGACAAATCCACTCATTTGAAGTAATTTTCAAAAAAAAAAACGGAAGCTTCATATAAATTTAAGCTGATTAAAAGCTACGTAGTTTAAGATTTAAAATAAAAATGACACAACGAGAAAATTTAATGATCCTTTTACCTTAAGTAGACGCTTCCGTTCTTGTAATAATAACATTTATCGTTCAGAAAATTAATATCCTTCTTACTTGTAATTAAAGTAATAGCCACATTTTTAAACGAATATTTAAAAAAGGAATTTTATAACCTCTAATTAGTTACGTTAACATAACCAAATGGTAAATTGTAAACAAAGCATAAATTTAAATAATTTTTTAAAAATTCATCTACAAGAGAAGATTTTTAAACTAAGCTATCAAAAAGCCTTGACTACGATTATGATTATCAGAGTTTGTTTAAAAATGATTGAGTTATGGCTGAGGTCGATTAACATTTTTAGGGGACAGAATTTTTAGTTAATTTTTTTTAATATTTTACATAAATTTTCTATTGTCTCTGGCCAATTATGAAGGAATTCTTGCAATGGGAGTTCGATAATTTTTATTTTAAATTTTTGATGAAATATGTTCTCAACAGCAATGAAGCGAAAATATAATATGAAAATTTCGTCCTCAGAGACTCCTATGGAACGGGTTCCCATTACACTTTCTTTGAATGACAAAGCTTATGCGTTAGGTAAAGTGTAATTTCGTGTAAGGATCACCGGTCAATAACTTTATTTTATCAACCAGACTTTGAGTGACCACGGTACCAAAGCCATGCCATCGGGGCGTTTTGCATTATCTCTGCTTCTGTCCTTCTGATTCCAGAGGAGATGGAAATTGAGCAGTGACAGAACACGTGTCTGTGTGTGGGACCAAAACTATTTTTACACGTAGATCATAACGTTTACTAGCTTTTCACAAATGAATCCTTGGGAACTTCAAACAGCTAAAATCGTAGTGAGATTGAGATCCGAAAATTGATATCTTCCAAATTGAGCGAGTGAGGACCACAGTTAACTAGACGTCACTCTCCTTCCTTTGAGAATCGATAAATAGAGCTTCCTCGTGATGTTGTGGAGAGATTAAGAGAGTTAATAATTAATTGAATTATTAAGTTGTCTCATTTTGCCTTTGATTAGCGGGGCCCAGATGAGAACTATAAAGATAATAGAAGCGTGGATTGATAAGTCTGCCACTTTCCTAATTCCAATCAATCCAAAATTAATGGGAATGATGCTGGGCTCCATTGTTGATCATTAAAGTAGGAATTGATATCTTGATCGATTTTTACGTAGATATCGGAACAGATCCAGATGTGGGCGTTTGGGGGCACAATCAGGTGATTCTTAAGAACCTAGTAGGCAACGTAATTGTGTAGCTGATTCAAACGGAAAAAAAGAAGGTTTAGCTTTTCTTGCTTTTTGGGCAGCATGTGGGCAGTGTTGGACGCTGTCACTGAGGCTCCTAAGAGAGACAGTTCTTTTTCTACGGTTTTATTCCCGGTCAAACTGTTTTAAAGTCGGATGTCGATGTATCTCTACAAAATTATATCTCACATTTCCCCGGATTTACTTTCTTTCGCATTTTTGTAGGCTAAAATTGTTATTTTCCAGTACGGGGTTTGAGCCAGTAATAGTCTAAATACTATAAGTTGAGCTCACAAATTAAATCTTCTATCCCAGATTAAATGCCAAGAGACAAGAAGGGAAGGTGAGGAGTATTGTTGCCAGAGAAAGTTGTAAAGCTTTGGTGTTTTTTTCAAGAACGGCAGGCAGCATGGTATATATCTCTGTCTCTCTTTTTCGTGGAAACGTATTTCCTACTGCAATTTGTTACGGTGAGAAGGTAGAATTGTACCCGCTTTAGTCAGAGAGAGGGGTGGGTTAAGACCAATAATAAACTGGCCTAAAGCTATCTAATATTAAGGGCGCCCAGTTCTGATAGCCTAAAAAAAGAAACTAACGACAAACTACTCGCTGGTAGCAATTCTGCACCGCACCAAAAAAATAGAAACAATTAAGATGAATCAGGTTTATAAGACGTTATATTCAATCAGACACAAAAGAAACAATGTAGGATAAAAGACAATTAAATATCACAGTAATTATTACACAAAATTTCAAGTGATCTGACAAATCACATGCAGGACGCCACTGTTCAATTCACGTAGTTCATTTGTACATGCAAAGTACGCTCATGAATTTACCGTAACCTATAAATGGTCAACAATATTGTACATATGCAGTATATAGAAATTATGTGCCAATGAGTTATGTAAGTAGTTAGCTTTGTAGTACAAGATCGTAGCTTTTATTAGTCTATGAATATTCAGGACAACAGTCGCAGTGAATCCAGAGCAAAATGTGTACCGAAATAATAAAAAGCCTACAAACGGTGGGCTAAAGAGATGTTCCCGAACAATATACTCTTACAAGACTCTTACAGAAAATTAGCTGAAGGCATACTACACATGAGACTAATTAATGTTCATGGTAACGAATTAAAAAGTGTAACACGCGAAATCACCATGTGCTGACGGCACGTTAGTACGTATTAACAACACACTAGTGCTACCGTTTAAAGTCTTAATTTTTAGAGATGCGACACTCGCGGGATAATAACATAAAAGAGCAGACCAGTATGATGACAACCTCCAGAGTATTACAGCTGTTTATGCATCAGTGATGACCCTCAGAGTGGTTGAATCTCGACCGTTCCTTCAACAAGTATCCACCAATAACAGCCCAGGTGGTATTTAAGACGCGGCAACTTGTCCAGTAGCCGTTGTTACTACGTTGTCCATGACATGGTAGCAACCGCACAAAAATGAAGATTTTGCGTACAACGAGGCTTTTCGTTAAGCAAAAATGACGTCACCTACAAGAAGAATAAATAGCGGAAACAGAAATCGGTTATTAATTAGGAAATGAAATCCCTAAGTCAATTACCAATCCAAAATCAGAATGGCACGAGAAGTTTTTGAAATTTTTCAACTGCAAGCATATTTGCACCTTAGAATGAAAAGTTGCATATTTGACTGGATTACTAGTTGGTATTATTTTGTTTGTTTAACCAAAATTGCATTGTTAACGTTACAAATTGTTCAAATTTCTCCATTTTTTAATGAAGTGCAAGTACTTGATTATTAATGGGTTGACACAACCAGTTAACATAAACATGCATAACTTTGTGATTGTCATTGCTAATTTTCTTCGCGTGTTGGGGTAGCGCACAAATCGAGGGCGGAGTCCATCAATGCTTGAGGCTGAACCATTGTGAAATGACCATATTGCTTGCAGCACCTCAAATTCGGATACGGTCAGTGATTTAGTATAAGTGTCAGGGGCTTGCGGAGTAGCCAATGTTCTTGAAGGCTGTGGGTGTTTTCGCAACATGTGACGGTTTATTGTTTTATTTCTGAATTTCGGCTTAATAAATTTTGGTTTCATACCTAGTGTGTAGACAACGTTGAATCCGTCCTAGTTTATTGTCATTACGATAGCTAGCGTACAATTCGATTCGTACGACATTTTTTGACAATTTCCGTTTAATCATTTCTTCTCTAATTTTCTCCAACTGTGGATCACGTATACAACTCTCGTTACTGCAAACAGGTGAAGTACTTTTTTATATTAAATAAACCCTCAAATTGTTTAACTGCTTCTAGGTCGAGAAATCCTTTATTATAAATAAATTCTAATAAGTACATCAATATTTTATCCGTGTAGGACGCTGTAAGTACCTCGTTTTCTTTTCTACACAAGCGCCATTTCGGTATCCTTGTTTAGAATTACGGCGTGGGAAATTACCCTATCACTTACTACAAAATTAGCCGATGGGTTATTTGGTACCATGCTTATATTTAGACAGACGTTATAGTTAACTTTATGCGAAGAAGCCCTGATATCTGATTACAGGCGGCCTTCAGATTCAACACCTGTCCGTAGATCGGAATCAGCCAGTAACACTCGGATCCACTTCAATTCAGTATGAACTCGTATCACCAAAAATTCATCTGAAACAGTTGACTTACTTGAACATCTAATAAAATAACCAAAAAGATAAGTACACTAGTTTATAGTTAATTCATATTTTTATTTATCCTGTTTCAAAAACTTATCGATTATTTTAATGACAATCTTTTGTTAACGCGAGGTCTCCAAGATAAACGATCTCACATGTGTGCGCTTTGATTTAAAATAATTATACAGTTTAGTAACTAAAATTAGGAAGTTAATCTTATTTCGTTCAAAGTTAAATGCATATTAGAATTAATTAGGGTATTTATTCTCGTTAAATAAATTAATTATTTAACTTTGCTATCAGGTAACTATATTTCTAGTCAATTTAATTGTGATATCTACAATTTTGTACTGTTTATCTATTCTATTTGCTAGATGTTTCATTATTACTCGATATAATTATATGTTTCTTGTGCTAACAGTTTGTTTCTTTGTGTCTTGAGTCCCTACTATTTAGGACTAATCTGTTCCACTGTAAGGTGGCGCTCGTTCGTCTCCAAGCATCTTCTTATCACCCACGACCCCTCTCCGATCACAGCTGTCGGGCGGTACTATAAGATTTTAGTAATATAAATTTTTTCGTCTAAAACAAACTGCAACAAGAGAAGGTGAATGCATCGGTGTTGTTAGGAGGTAACTGAGTAAAATTATTGGAATAGTTCTAATATGTATCAATTTCATATTCCCATTAAGTAGGGTAAATAAATATATATAAACATCCCTCCATGATGTTACAAACAGCACTCGTATGATTCAAGAATTTGTAAAAAACATTTTCCATTACAAATTACAACAATAATGATAACAGAGTAAACAAACTTCAGAATCAAACACACGTGTGCCTCCTTATCTAGCAAAAACATCTTTAGTTTATTGCAACAAAACATCGACTACAAAAAAACACGATTAACTTATATCGAAGATATATGCAAATACTTTGCATCGACCTCCATCAAACTATTCTAATTAGAATAAAAAACACACCAAACAATGTGCAACACTTATGAAGTTAAATAAACAAAAGGAATATAATCTGACAGCATACGTATTTGAAAACAGCAATTAAGATTAAGATAGAAACAACAATTTTTATTAATAGTTTTCCTTTCTAGCCAATCATAAATTCATTACAAATAATCCACCTTAATCCACAGATTCTGTTAATAACAATAATCCTTAATATCTCTGCAGCTATAAATAAAAACATTTATAATACGAATATAAACATTATGCAGTTAATGGAATTAAAAACATTAGCAGATGTTACTCATTCGCTTTAAATGTGAAATTTGATGCTCTAAATTTTTTATGTGGATTTTAATGTGCAATTAAGATAACATTATGTTTTTGCAGCTTTTATTTATTGTATACACGTTTTGACTATAATTGACGCATTAGGGAAGTAATCGTGTCGTTTACTCAAATTTTATTCAAGTAATTACGGCCTAGTAAAGACTTCATTTTTAAAAAATCGATAGAACATGTTCGGTTTCTTAAGAGGTAGATTAATCATTATCAACTTTGATGTTGTCAATGTAAGTAAAAGTATTTAAAAATCAGGATTTAATACATTTAAAGGCATAAGTTTGTTCACTTATCTAATTATCTTATTCCCTTATTTGTTCTCTATCCTTATTGTCGTAGATGGCACTTCCCTCTTTCTCCATAGGTACAATCTTTGTTTTACCCACGTTTGCCTTACTTTTTTCTAAGTATTTTCTCATTATTTTATTACTAGTTTCATACCTTCTTCACTTTTTGCCAATGCTACTATGTCGTCCGGATACGCTAATATCCGTACTTTTTTCCTTCTACCAGTATTCCTCCCACCTGGTGTTTCTACATTTCCTCTTCCAGATCCGATTATATAAAGATAATAGACAAGGCTTTAATAGACATCCTTGTATTAGTCTTCTTGCAGTCAGAAACTTGTATTCCAATCCCACCCCCCTCCACCTCGCGTCGTCTCCTCCACCGTCTATTATATCTTCACTTATCCCTTTTTTCTAGATGCTATCCCACAATAGTTCTCTTTCCACCTTATCGAAAGCTGCTTTCAAATCTATAAACATTCACTCTCCTTTAGCTCATTGCAACTATTACTCTATAATTATTGACTTCCTTCATATCCCCTCTTTTTAATTGGACATATCATTTCCTTCATTTCCTTTCCATATCCTTTGATATGTCCTCCTCCTTATCTCCTCATTCTCTCTCCTGTGTAACTCCACTGCTTCCTTTAAGTTCCATTTTCTTCCATTTCCACTTTTCAATGCCTGCCTCTTTGTTTCTCTTTTTCTTCTAATTTTTCTTATTTTTCTCCTAACTTCTTACAATGTTCCTCCCATTTCATCCATTTATTTTTTGTTCATCCTTCTTTCTCTTTTTCTTCTTATTATAAAACTCCTAAGCCTGTCTTTTATTTTTTATTTATTGATCCCTTTTTCCAACTCCTTTTTATATTCTTCCTTTCTTGTTTGACAAATCTTCTGTCTTCTTTTTCTTTGATCCTTGAATTCTTTTACATCTATTTTTCCACCTTTTTCTCTTTCATTTAATTTCTTTCTGCGTTCTATGACACCCTCCATTCCATCATTCACTTGTTGACCTATTTTCATTGTTTTTGTTCTTGCTTCTTCCATTTTTTATTTCATGCTCTATTTTATTCCCTGTTTCCTGTTGTTTGTCTATTATCTCCATTTTTCCTTATACAAGTTTTGTCCAAATCTTCGTCTCCACTCCATTCTTTCCTATTCTCTTTTCCTCTTTATCCTTTTTTCCCACTACAGTTAATTCTAGCGGTTGCTGATTCGCTTCATACTCCTCTTCTATATTAATATTCTAGCAGTAGATAGATACCAAATTCAGTTGAGTGGGGGTTCTAAGTTAACTACTTACATTATATTTTTTAAGGCAATCTAAAAGTTATTTCAATTTCTAAGCATCTTCATTTTTGTCTACTATTCCTCTGACTTAAGCGTTGCGTTAAACGTTGTTACCGACATGCGTCAAAGATCGGAATGTATGCGTGGAACGGGCAGCAAATTATGTACATTTTTGCAAGTATGTAGTTTCACTGTGAAGAAAGGTTAACCCAGAAAGTAAGTGATAATATGGACAATTGCTAAACTCTTTCGATTGCCAAAAAAAAGTGCTGCAGTGACATCATGATAATTGAAACTTCAACTCACAGGATTGATGAATAATTTCATGTTACTGCATGCAACTTATGGTAGTATTTTTCCAAATACTCCACGCGGCTTTGGCACTAAACTGGTCTTTTACGGAGTTTGGGTCCACTCAGCCGTGGAACCCTGTATTCGTAAATGCAACATAGTGTTTTTTTTTTATTTTACCTCATGTGCAGCTACTTGTGAATCAATTTTCCACAGTTTGTTATTCTTCGACGAGCACAAGCACTACCAAATGACCATATTGTGTCTATAATTTATACTATGATGACCTCAGAAAATTAAGGCATAAATAAGTTCAGCGAACTCACTCCTAACGTTGGGTTCTATACAAGATGGTCCAACCATAACTTTACACTCTGATTTTAGGGCTTTAAAATGAAAATCGGGGAAAACATTCGGACCCGTCAATTTCTGATTCGAGAGGAACCAACTTGTCTGCTTTCTTCAACCTCCTACCGGGAGTAAGCACAACCCGCTGATATTAAATAGGGATGAGGGGTGTTGCGATACATCATTTTGAAGATCTCATCATGTACTATCTGACCATCAAATTTCGCGTCAAAATTATTTTCATCGATAACGAAATAAGAGATAAAATAGTTGAAGAAGTAATGTAGAAAAAAACGCACCTTTAATAAACCTCCATAAAAAATGTTTTTTTTTTTGATCGTGCAAAAAGTGACAATTACTGTGCCAAAACTTTCACTTTTTTTGCATTAGGTCAAAAAGTAAATTATTTTTGCACTAGTGTAAAAAATTTTTTTTTATTTTTTCGATCGTAGAAAAATGTTGTTTCCAACATGTGCAAAAAGCATATTTGTTGCACTAGTCACACAAATAATTATTGTCATTTTCTTTCTTCGGGATCAAATATTATTGGTTACGTTCCACACAATTGGTTTGCCATGCACAAAATAAAATCATCACTCGGCTCCTTCGGATTCAATAGTAATAGGATTTCAAACTCAATTCGCAAAAGACTATCCAAAATTGCAAAACTATAGCACGTTTTCTAAGATTCTGAACAAACTCTCGTAAAATAATCCATAAACACTCAGATCAAAACAAAATTACCTCGATCCACATACAGCAAACCAGAAGTTAAGTTTCTTAGTTAGAAAAGAATTAACCGTTTTAAATCCCACCGAGGTGGTAATGACTGATTTGGCAACATGACTATATTGTCGACAATTTATTGACA
Source organism: Abscondita cerata (assembly GCA_030710515.1). Taxonomy (NCBI): domain Eukaryota; kingdom Metazoa; phylum Arthropoda; class Insecta; order Coleoptera; family Lampyridae; genus Abscondita; species Abscondita cerata. The sequence continues at coordinate 110,281 of JALBCR010002203.1, forward strand.
AACGGTTTGAGGCTACAATCAAAATTTTATCTCAGTTTAAAAAAGTTTTTTTGCAGAAATCAAAGCTTGAGATTACGAATGACAGTCAACCGTAAATGTAAAATAAAAAACAAGCGTTTACCGCAGAACTCCACATCGCCCGCATACTAACAAACGTCAAAGAACGAATGGAAAGTATGGATGTATTGTAAAAAAAACATTAAAAATGTTTAAAATAATAATTTTTGTAAATATTCTTAACATTTCAAAAGTCTATCTAGGTTAACGGCCTTTTCGGCTTTATGAATTATGCCCAAATTTTGATCAGAACTGCACTATTATACAGGGTTTCTATAAATGATTGTCTCATCAAGTTGGCAATTAAATGAGCAAAATTAACAATAAAAGATGAAGAACACAATTACAACTACGGATAATAATTACAAAAGAACGATGAAATAACTGATAGATGATGACATTAGTGTAAATTAATTCACTATCGGTTTAAGCAGCAAATGTGTATTTTTAAATTTTCCAACACTCACCTGATGAGACCATCATTTTATAGAAACCCTGTATATCAAACTCATATGCAAATTTTTATCAAAATCTGTACGCCGACATTTTATTTTAAGATGTGAAGTATAAATCACATACGTTGTAGGAAAAAAATCACATTTGTTAAGAAAAGGTGCATCGCGAAGCAATTTGTAAAATCGAAAAGTAAACATTTCAGTATCGTTCAACAATAGCTAAAATAAATCTAACTGCTAAACTCTTATTCGAACCCTACCTACGAGAGTACGTCGGACAAAACGAGGTATTCGTTAATAAATAAAATTTTTTAAGACGAGATGAAAATTCTCACTCTCACAAAGCGAAAAGAGAAAAACGATCTTCAAATTTTTTTTTAACTCTAATAGAAAAAAGGTTTGAGTCCCCAATAAAAAAACTCCACAGAACCCCACATCTCCCCGTTAAGCAAAAATAATATTGTGTTTTAGAAAAAAATGGTTCAAACAAAAGCTATGGACAATAAAATTTCTAACAACTTTTTTTGTGGTGAAAATTTGTTACAACAGTTAGTGTCACGTTATTGTTATATCTCAGTAATTACTTATCCTATCAAAAAATTGTTTAAACAATAGTTGTGTATAATTCAATTAAAAACAACTTTTATTTGAAACAAAAGTGTGTAAAATGAATATTTATCTAAATTTTTTAAAAATTTGAAAATCTGTGTAGGTTAACGGTACTTTTGGCTGGTTAGATTGTGCCCAAAATCTGATCAGATTTGAGAAATTATAAATAAGGTCCATGTACAAGGTTTCACAAACATTGGACTGGTGGTTCTCTTGATATCTTGTTTACATGCCGACGGACGGCCGGTAGCCCATTGGACATAATTGTTTTTTGCTTCATTATAACTATTATAATATTTATTGTTGATGTCCGGGATTAAAATTTTAGTAGAGTTTGATATGGTATTCAGGACTGGTTCCTCCAAACCCGCAGTAAACATGTGATGCGCCCTGGGTCCGAAAGACACACCGCGAGTCCCCAGATGACCCCCCGAAAAATTTACAACACCTACTCCTACTTCATTGGGACTAACTTCGTGCGTCAAAAACTCTCTTCGCGCCTTAAAATTAATAATGGTGGTAAGGTAAGGTTTTTTTTTTCATTTTATTAAATTACAAAAACAAAATACCAAATTCAAGCTTCCTCACATTATTTCTACTCTTCTACTTTATCTATACTTCTTCTTGCCCTCTCTCACATCTCCCTTTTCTTCACGATTTCTTTTATCCATTCTAGCCCTAGTACATTCTCCCTCTCATCAGTTCTTAATTCGCAGCAATTTTCTTTCAGGTCTTCCAAATTTTTCCACTCTTCCCCACACAGTCTATACATTCTGTCCTAACCACTTTTCCAATACTCTGCCTGCTCATTACCACATCTAAATCTTGCAACCAACATCTTTTGCACGTGTTAGGTATTTTGGCACTCTTTCCTTTATTATGTGTTTATACTTCTCATCATATCTCTCCTAGGCTATATTCGCTTTCCTTTCCTGTATCTGTACACCCTTGTTTTTTTCTTATTCCTCCACTTCTACGCCCGCTCCATCTTCTCTTATTCTTTTTTATCCTTCCTTTCGTAATACAGTTTTTTTCTTCTTCACCGTAGCTGTTTTTTTGAACCTCTACTTCCTTCCAGCATTCCTTTAATATTTCACTTTCCCTCTCCCTTATCTTTACTCCGAATCTACCAGCAATTAGAAAAAGTTTTCCTATACCAACTAAAGTTGCTCGAGTGGTATGTCTTATAGTATGAAAACATCGTCAATGTTTTGCTATAAGAGGTAGTGAGAGGCTAGGTGTACATAGATGAGTGAAAGGCACTTGTATATTTTGTCGTGTAATATTAAATTATTATTTACCATTTATTATTTTTATAATATTTAAATTAATTTACCTCATTATTTTATGGAAACTCTTTTTGACCTTTAACTTAAATTGATAAAACTTTGATGATAAAGCTCTTACGTGAGGAGTGAAACGTCAGCAAATTTGAATTGTTTGTTCATCCAATCTCCATTAAGAAGGACTACACAAGACCTACTGATCAGACAAACAATTCAATGAAACAGCTATTTATGTAATCAATGGCGAAATACATAATTTTTGTGCATGAACGCGTATCTAGGTCCTATAATATTACACTAGCTTCACGCCTCATTACGTGTTACATCAAGTCTCACCGTTGTCACCAGAGTTACTAGCTTCAAAACCATATACTTTGTATGTATATCAGTGAAAAGTGCGCGGGGTCGTAAACAATTTGCTCGAAAAATAAAATAAAAATAAAGAAAAAGTTTAAAACAACGATAGCACAAATGTAACTCTTTTATGGATAAACGTTAAGACGGGTCCTGGTAGTTGATTGTTGAACCATCACCCGCACACTTTAAAGTTTAAACGTTTTAAGATTGGAATTTATACTTAAACTTTGCTTAAAATATAAGAAGAGAAAAATTGCGTTTTTAAGAAAAAACAGTTCAAATAAAAGTTATAGACAATAATATTTCTAACAACTTTTTTTTTAATGATTAATATTTTTGGTAATGTTAAAATAATTACTATCACGTGATTGTCCTATCGCCGTAATTAATTAGCGAAACAAAAAATGTAAAACAAAAGTTGTGTATAGCGTGTAATTAAATTACTAACAACTTTTATTTGTGTAATAAAATAAATATTATTGTAAATATTCCAAGTATTTAAAAATCTATGTAGGTTAACGGTCCTTTTGGATTGACAGATAATGTCAAAAGTCAAATCAGATCTGCGGTATTCTTGATTATATACGGACGGACGGCATTATATATATATATATATATATATATATATATATATATTTCTTTTCTTTAAACACAATCACTTTTTCTTAAAAATGAGAAACAGTTGTATTACATCCAGAAGCACAAATTAAACAAGAGTAAAAATGGAGAAGTTAAATGCCTTCTTCCTTTTATCTCTTCCTTATTAATGAACAGTACCAATGCATAAAGAACAACATCTGTTTTTAATTTGATATTTAACTTAATTTTAACAATTTTCCCATTTTTTAATCAATAAACAACCTTTGATAATAGGTACATTAATTACCAATTACTTGTAAATGGGTTGAGTTTGCTATGCTATGTTCTTCCAACTTCAATTTTACTTATCAATCATTCAATTTGATGGAATCTTATGCTGGCGAAATTCGTACGTTTAATCGACGTGAATATCTCGTCTACGTTTTGCACGACCTGAAATAAATGCAAAAATCTATAGATATATTATGCTGAAAAAGCTGTTCAAACCTGTCATAAATTTTAATGATGAAGACGTTTCGAATAAATTATAATCATTGAAACAGTGGTCATAAAGTTATACTCGAATATTAATTGATGTTTATTGCAGTATAACAACAAAATTTGATTAATACTACAGTTCGCTACGTATAACTTCCCATTTTTATCACCTCTTTTATGTCAACAGAGAGTAATATTTTAGATGAAGCGACACAGTAGCGTTAAAAAATAGGTAAATTTTAGAGGGATTTATTTTGAGCGAAAAGTGATAGAATGTTCAGCAAAATACAAATTTAATCTTATTTTAAATTGATAAGAGTTAATGGTGGAACGAAGAAAACGCATTTCTGAAATCAAACTTGTCATCTTTCTGAACTTAAAAAGGGAGAAACTTTTCGCGAATTAAATTTTAACAGACGAGAAAGAAAGAAAATGTTACTGACTTCATTATGGTTAGTTTTTGAAAACTTCAGCTTAATTTCGTATACATCGCGTCGATACTAACGAATGTGCAAAACCGAACAGATAGTGTGCAACGACATAAAACATATTGCTCGACAAATAAATAAAATAAATTTCTAAGAGCGTATAGAAAGTGCCCGCAAACCCGAATAGAGAAATATATCTCAGTACCTGCTGTTACGGGTCTTAAGAGGAATCGCTAAATCGTGCACTATAAGTAAGCATTTTAATGCGTCGAATGGTCTTAAAGTTCTTATAAAATTTGCTCAAATTTTTAAGTTATTAGCAATGTTTTGATTTAAATTGTAAGACATAAGAAGAGACTTTGTCGTGGTTGTGTTAGAATTTTGATTTTGTATTTATTTCTATTAAAATTATAATGTTAAATATGCTATAAAATGTACAAATTCAAACATAAAAAAAACAAAATGTAAGCATTTTGAAAAAAAGTGATACTACAGCGACAAAGCCCCAAGTTTTGTCTTTCATAAAACAGTAAGTTTTACATCAAACATTTAAAAGCTGTTTTAAAGGTAATTATAGTGCATGGTTTCGCGATGGCGCGCTGCCAGTACGTATTCCTCTTAAACTTCCTAGTAAACATTTTAATACTGTAATCCACTATGAAAATTTTGCTGGAAAAAGAGGAAAAAAAAGTTCGGTTAGAAGTTATAGTTTCCGACAATTTTTTCCCCATAACTTTGTTTGTGTGTTACGGTTTTATTTTAGGAATATGGGATGTGTGTCAAGAGCAATATAAAACGTGTGTCGCGAGTAATATGTTACGACGAAAGTCGTATTTGGCGCGCATTTTGCTAATTTTCTATTGTTTGAAAATAAAATTCGAGTAAGAGAGACTACTGCCTTACGTTTCTCTTCGCACACCTCTCCTAAGAAGAATCCTGGGGTTACCTAACTTCCCGAACTGTCGATATCGTCGCTAGTAGGAAACTCTTACTCTCGAAACTGCATCCATCAGATTACAGCAAAGTTTTATTTAAGTAACTTATTCATTGTTAATGCGTATGAAGCTCATGTACATATGACATGAAACGGCTTGATCTTTAGTTCTTAAGTAAATCTTTATTCGGTGGTACTCTCCATAACCGAACGTTTTTAATCAGCTCAATACGGGCTCGGGAGCTTCACTTAAAGCGGTTGACGCTGAAGCAAAAGGCCTTTTGGGTTTGTGGGAGGTACTTACCCCACTTAATCTTAGTTTAAGTCAGTGTCGTTGCATGCTCGACCAGATAAATCGCCGTGTGTAAGTGATATGTGTACGCAGAGTCTTCCAATTAGCCAATCCTCAATTGGAACGTTAACATTAATTTTGGTGTAACTAAAGCTTACCTGTGAATCCGGCACATTAATTGCAAACTTTACTTATTATTAAGCGAAGCTACTGCTAACGTACGTATACATATATGCAACAATCTCTCTATTTCTGTCACATTCATCTATTACTATAAGATTTGTTTTTGTTTTATTGAATTGTCTGTCTTTCTCTTCGGACTAATTGTTGTGTTCGATCTAGCGTATTAGGTTTTAAGTAAAACCTGTTGATCTCCTGTTGGTCGGTTTTATTTCTTTCTTTTACCCAGCAGGTGGCGCCTTGTTAGACAGCAGTTTGATTTCTTAGAACTCTTTAAAGACCCCCCACTCTACGACCAAGCCGGATGTTGCTGCACTAACTATTATAAATACTCTATTCTCCACAAACCTAGTGCGCTACATTGATCCGTATTTCCTTTTGTTGTTTCTTTTTTAGGTTGTTACTCTAGAGCCGTCGTTAGTTGTAAACCTCAACCGTTACATGTGTAATTATTATTCTTAAAGGCATGTTTCAAAAGACCACGTGAAATCAACGCAACTGGATTTCTCTATACTAATTAAGCATCGAATCAGAAAAATGTTGAGTAATTTCTATCAGCAACAATTTTTATCTGAAAAAAAAATCTGTAAGAAATATTCTAATACATAAACGGAAAGTGCTATAGGTTAAGTGCCCTTTCGGATATTCAGACTATACCAAAAATCTAATCAAACCTCCGGTATTTTAAAATACATACACATGTACCCAGTTTGATTAAAATCGGATCAGTGAATTTTCTTGATATCGCGACAGATAATTTTTGATAAAAACGTACTAACTGTGATTTGTCGTAAAAAATGAAGAAAAGGGTGTTAAAATTTTGACTCTACATCTTATTTATAATATTGAATATTGATTAGGTATGTGGCTAATAAGTTCTATTCATACATGCGAGACATTTTCAGTAAATTATAATTAGAGCGATTAGTTTGTAAAATTTTTTTTTATATTTTCTTGTTTCACTTAAAGCAGATTATGATCCTTTATTTACATAATTTTACAAAATAAATATTTCTTACAATCTTACTTTTTTGATACTTACGTAATTAATTTAATCTTTCAATGAAGATAAATTAGTTTATTATTAGATTATTTTATGGTGTCATGTCAACAATTGAGTAAATAAAGAATAGATTATTTTACTAGGAGTTAAACAATATAATTGTTGAGCCCAAAAGCTTGCTAACGTGGCGTTAGCCGAGTAAACAAATTAAGCAAAACAAGTATATTTTTTAATTGTAAGTGAAATATACTATTTTTATTCAAGCCTTTATTGGTGGTTTTCGTGATATTTTCAAATTTTTGAGAATCTTGAGTGTTATAGTAACTTTTTATTTTCGAAGAATTAAGTTGGTATTTTAATGTCATGTTCATAATACTGTGACGTAACCGAGGTACCAACCTAAATAGTTGTGAAAGTAAAAGAAATGTTGCTTTTAATGTTTAGCCTTTTTAGTGTCTACCAATAACATACTGTTTTAATGTCGCTTGAAGAAAAATAAATTTTAAAAATTTCCAGCAATATGAGGTATTGTTATATTAGTCATATAACTGAAAGGGTTCAAATTGTACACCAGTTTGTATCTAAAGTATAATATTATATCTTCTTCTTATGTACCTAATGATATATTTTGTTCACCGCAACTGTTATCGATGACTAATTTTACATAATTAATACGAATTTGATAACTTTTTGGTTTTCCATTGCAATCTCGTGAACCTTAATAAACGATAAGTGAGGCGGAAATGTATTACTACTTGTTGTGCAATAGTATAATTGTTCTAAAAATTAAATTGTGTACGAAATGGGCATACTTTTTGATAGCAACTTTAGTTTTATCTACTTGCAGATTGAATAGAATTTTGTACTTACAAGTTATTTCTTACTTTTTTCGGTGTAGAAAAACGTCACTAAATTAGATAAGAGAAGTTTGCCCAAATTTCTTATCGCTACCCAAAGGTCGTTGATAAATAAAGTTTAAAATATAGGTTAATATATTAACGAACGCTAAAATCTTATCAATGAAATTCACTGACAACTCAATGTGGTTTAAATAAAATTTAAAACTTTAATTTTGAATAGACATTGAAAATTATTTATTATAATTGAGTTAAACTTACGAAATCCTCCAAAATTGTAGTTAAAGATGAATGTCCTCGTAAGAATTCCTTCAGGTGGAGGGATGAAATAAAAAACCACTACCCTGGTTTCAATTTGTCGACATTTCGCCCAAACCTATGCGAGCTTTATCAAGAGGTTCGGGCGGGATTTTCATTTCATACCCACATCTGAAGTAATCTTTACAAGTACATTTATCTCTATCATTTATTGTCAATATCAAGAAACGGCGATAGATGTAGAAAAAGAAATAAAAAGAAAGAAAAAGGTGGAATGCAGAATGTGAGCGAGCAAAAAAAGTATTAAGAAGGGGTAGGAGAAGATGAAAAAAAGAACTTATGCACAAAGAATTGAAAAGAAAATGTGAAAAACGAAAAGAAAAATATAAAACAGAAATAGAAGAGTAGATAAAAAATTTAAAAACCAAGGAAAAATATGGAGATTCTTAAATAAAGAGAGAAATAAAGGAAAAAGAAGAAGCGCAAATTTAGTCGGGGAAAAATGGAGAAAACATTGTATTGAATTACTAGAAGGGAAAAAGAAAATTCTAACAAGGTAAACAAGGACCAAAGACCGAGAAAGGTACAATAAAAAAGGAAAAAGTAAAAGAAGCACTGATAAAAGTAAAAAAAGAAAGGCAGAAGGGACGGATGGAACGCAGGGAGAAATTCACGGGGGGAGAAGACGGGAGATAGTTTTACTAAAATCTGGAAAGGAGAGGGACACCTCCGATATACAAAGGATGGAATGAAGAACAGATGAAAAACTACAGGGGTGTGAGCATAACTAAGGCAGGGTATAAAATTTATGCAAAAATATTAAGTAGAAGATTAGAAAAAGAAATACAAAAAAGAAATTGTTATTTTCACGAAGGCTTTAGCAGAGGAAGAAGAACAATTGACAACATATATATTCGAAAGCAGTTGACAAATAAGGAGTTGGAGAAGAAAGGAGGGAAGCGTTTTGTGATGTTCTTACGTATAAAAGCGGCTTTTGATAATGTAAGCAGGAAGTAATTGTGGGAAACAAGTAAGATAAGTAGCGATTTGGTCGAAGCGATAGAAGAAATGTATAAAGAAGCAAGGTAAAAACAAGAATTGAGGGAAAGTTAGAAGAGGTATTGTGGGCGAAAAAAGGCTCGAGCCCTTTAAGTCCGACCTTGTTCTCACTCTACATAGGGGACTTTATATTTTAAAGGTCATCAATTGCTTATGCAGATGATATTGTGGTGATACCCAACAGTGAAAATAAAATAATAAAAAATATTTGGAAAAGAAGGATTTAAAGATAAATGTAGACAAGACAAAAATGATGGCTTTTCAGAAAAGGAGAGGGAGAAAAAAGATAAAGTGGGATTTGGGGAACAAGAGATCGAAAGTGTGAATGTGTAGAAATATTTAAGTTATAATTTGAGGTACGACAACAAAGACGACAAACACATTAGGGAATTAGCAAAAAAAGGAATAATGTATGGAGAATGGGAGAGAAAATATTCGGGAAAAGCATAGAAAGAAGGAGGTGAATTTTTGAAAAATTGGTAGAAAGTGTAATGATGTAAGGGGCGGAGATATGGGGATGGAAGGTATGGCAAAAATTGGAGAAAGTGCAGCAAAAGTATCGGAAATGGATGTTGGACAAGGAAACACCTGGTTATATAGTTGAAGAAGAAGTCAAGCTAGAAAAATAATAATTTAGGCGGGAAAGCATGCAGTTGAATATGAGGAAGGTATAAATAAAAGAGAGGAATGTTATAAAGAAGTTAAGAGACAAAAGATATGATATGGACTAGAAGAAAGAACACAATATTATGAAAGACGGTAGATATTCAATGGACAAAGTGGATAATAGCAGGGAAGAAGGAAAGAATGTAGTAAAAGATGTGGTAGGAGAGATATGGATACACAAGCACAGGAGAGAAAAGCCAAACTAAAAGAAAGTAGATACAACGAAAAATACTAAGAGATAATCACGGACGGTAAACCTAATTATTTAACAGGAGAAAAAAGTTTAAAAAGCAAAAGAGGAGATTTCAATGCGGCAATGAAGAAAATTAAAATAAATTCTGGGGGGAGAATGATAAAAGGCTATGCAAGATGTGCGGAGAAGGATGGGAAAACATTGAACATCTGATGGAGGAATGTGAAGAGTTGATACTAGGAGAAAAAAGGAGAATGGGAAGAATGGATGAAAAAAGTAATAGAGAGAAGGAAAAGTTAAGAAGAGACGGAGGGGTTACAGAAGAAAAATGAGTTGTGGTTACTTACTGTTGTATATATATAGTTAATTTAATGTAATTTTGTAATATTAGAAAATCGGATATTTTGTTAATTGATAAAACAACAAATAAATACATACATACATACATTGTCAATACCTTTCAGCTTGGTCTTAGACCTGTTGACTTATTCTAGAACAGTGGTATCAAAATCAATAGAAAGAAGGCTTGAGTATTTGTAGATTGGTGTAGGAGGGAACTCAGAATAGAATTAATTTTATCCAAGAATATCTAAGATGCCCGATTTTCAAAATTTCGTCAAGGTAGAAGAATTAGAATAAAATTTTTATGCTACTGTTAAAGTGTACAATTTGAAAATTAATGGTGAGAGTCGTAATTGTAATTCAGTAAGGTGCGACTTGCTAAAGAAATTCAAAAGAAGACCAGGAAGGACAAAAAATAGACGTGATGAAAGCATGAAAGAAGATTTTGAACTGAAAACATGATGAAAAAAGATCACCAACAAATAAGTCTAAAGAAAAAATGCCTGAATACTTGAGGGAGTTGAGGCTTACAATCCCGATACATATATCAAAAAAATATTTTAATTTGCTCGATCAAAATACAAATTTAAAAAATTTTTTTTAGTTAAAATGATTGTTCCACGAGAGTATTGGTAATCTTTTAAATTATTGTTTAGTAAAATACACTTCTAGATAGTCTAATTATAGTGTGGATGAACAAAATTTTTATAGATTTCTAAAAAAAAATATTTCAAAAAGGCCGGAGAATTGCAACACTAAATTTTCAAAATTAGAACAGGTTTTACTAGTGAATTAGCAGCAACAATATACATTGATATATTTTTTCTATTAAATATTAAGATCTCTCTAAATATTAGTCAGTTTTTTTTACGACGGTTACAAAAAAAATCCAAGACAAAGTCGACTATAGTAATGTAGTGAACATAGCAACAATACCTGACAAACTTTGGAATGTTTGTAAAAACAGAAAAAAAATAAATCTGAATGTTTGACGTAGTGTTTCTATACTTAGTTTTTTGAATTACAAATCTATTGTATACAAATTTAATTGCTACTTCAAACAATTAAATAATTTTATCATAACCGTGAATATTAAAAAACTTTTTGTGTGAAATTATTTTGGAACAATTACGTGCGTATTACGTAAAAATTAATTCTATATGAAATTGATAGGGTTGCATTTTATGTAATTCAAGTTTTTTCTCCTATCAGCCGTTTCACCGTGGAAAAATCACGAAATGAGTGTCCAAAAAAAATAGTAATATTTTCCTTTTGTTATTTTCAATGTTCCATGAGGTGGTGACACCGACTCTCGCTCTTCAATTTTATTTATCTTAGTTAATGTCATGTTTTTAAAAAATTTCATATTTTTGGATGCCAAATGAAAAACCAGGTCTTCTCCAGACTAAAGTCGTCCATTGGAGGTTTTTAAGTCCACTCCTAATTTGTTACGGTTTTATTTTTAAATTCGCATACAGTTAAGCTGCAGACAACCGGTGGACACTACGGTCTGCAGGGGTCGTTTATGCTGCATAATTTCTATTTCGAGGAAACATATTTGCCTTCCGTTCTTCGCTACATACCTCCCCTAAGAGAATCCTGGGGTTATCTACCTTCTGGAGCTGTCGAATACCGTCGCTAGCAGGAAACTTTCATTCTCAGAACTGCATACTACAGATTACAGCTAAGTTTTAATGTTTATGTAACCTATTCAATAATAATGCGTATGAAGCTCACGTACATGTGACATAGAACGGTTTGATCTCTAGTAAATTTAAGCAAATTTTTATTCGGGGTACGCTCCACAAGTCTCAGTTTACGTGTTTTCAAGCCTAGCTTGCTTGTGAGCTATGTTTAAAAAGGCCATTTTGCGAGATGACGAATTGGTTTAGGCTTTCGCGGCTTGTTTGTGAACTAGTGTGGTCTAGATTTAGGTCCAATGGCCGTCGTTGATTGGAATTTCTTCCTAACGTTTCGCTAACGCGACGGCCATTAGACTCGAATCTAGACCACACTAGTTCACAAACAGGCCGCGAAAGCCTAAACCAATTTGTAAAAGCCTCTACGGAAAGGACACTTGAAGGACAATTACAGAAAATAAATTTAAAATTGACAACAAAACAAAAACATAAGAAATCAAAATTGACAATAAAACACAAGAAACGTCGAAAAATTATAAATAAGAACAAAAGAAACGCTGAGGAATTCTCTGAAATAAGAAAACGAACATCAGAAGATCTCTAAGAGGAACCATTAACAAAAGTAATTGAAAAGAACAGAAATAATTTAAAAAATTGTAAAAATGGAGACTGTAACAAAATCCTGTGATTATTGACAACCCTTATCTACAGTGACCGGCAAAGAGTTTGCTTCAAATGGGAAAAATTTTTGTAATATCAGAAAATTTCTATTGGCAAATGAATTTAGCATATTGAATGACAAAAAAAGCACTTTGACAAATGTCATGTGACCACTGTCATGGAGGCAAATTAAAAAAATATCCCTTAAATATGTAAAAAATGAGGTTAGATGACAAGATATTGAAAAATGCCTACGAGAAAAGTTGTTCAGAAGTAGGATCATACGTCTATGTGCAAATTTTCAAAAGAAAATAACGACTTTTCAAAAATATCAGTTTTTCGGCATTTTTCCGGAAATTTTGTGTATGTTTTTCTTTGAACTTATTATCCAGGAAATATTGTAAAAAATTGTTTAAATTGGGTTTAAAATGGAAGAATCGATTATTTTAGAACTATTTTAAAATAATCCTAAATTTGTAATTTCAACCTTTTGTTTTCTGTAGGCCATTGCAACAAAGTCCGTCCTAAAAAAACAACGTTTTTTGTTCTTTACCGTCCATTGGTAGACCAATAAATAAAAATTACTGGGTTGTAAAGTTTATTAGTTGGTTATATTGTGTTTTATGCAATATTTCCGGAAAAAATGCCGAAAAACTGATTATTTTGAAAAGTCGTTATTTGTTTTTGAAAATTTGCATATAGACGTATAATCTAATACTGAACAACTTTTATCTTAGGCATTTTGTAATATCTTGTCATCTAACCTCACTTTTTACATATTTAAGGGATATTTTGTTAAATTTGCCGCCATGACAGTGGTCACATGACATTTGCCAAAGTGCTTTTTTTGTCATTAAATATGCTGAATCCATTTGCAAAAAAAATTTTTTGGATATCCCAACATATTAAAAAACAAATTATTGATTTACAAAATATTTAACTCCTACCAAATGTCACATACGGATCTAAAACATAGTCGTTCGCATGATCAAGTTTAAGTAACAAAAGAATACTTAAAGAGTCATGGGTAAACAAATGCTAGAAATTTCTTAGAAATAAGAAAAAGATGTTTGCTGTGCACAATGTACGCTTTTAAACTAAAGATAAAACCACCAATTAGGTAGAAGGCGACCATATTCAGGAAGAATATCTACAGATGATTTGGGAAAACGACATGATAAAACATGCAGGTCTGATCTTCTAAAATAGAAAAGATCGAAACACGACTGAAGCAGAAGACATATAAAATCAGACGTAGTAAAACAGTTTGTTAACTCACTTAAGCGAAAGGAGGCTGTTTTTCTTATGTTTCCAAAAATCTCTCAACTCACTATGGAAAAGATTCAAGTAATTTTTGATGATTCTAAAATCAAAGAAGTTAAAAATAGTACTGAATTTATAGAAAGTTTCTTGGAAATAAAAAAACAAGTGTTTAACCGCAGAACTCCACATCACCCTTATTAGCGAAAATAAAATTACGTTTTAGAAAGAAATGGACAACTTTACTCCCTCAACTTTTTTTGTAAAATGATATTGGTGGAGGTATTTGTTACAACAATTATTGTCACGTGATTGTTATATCTCAGTAATTACTTATTGAACCAAAAAATAGCTTAAACAAAAGCTGTGTATAATTAAAATACATACATATTTTATATGAAACAAAAATGTGTAAAATGAATATTTTTCTAAATATTTAAAAAATTCGAAAATCTGTGTAGGTTAACTGCCCTTTTGACTACATAGAATATATAGAATGTGTCTAAAATCTAATCAGATCTGCGGAATTATAAATAAGGTCAATGTACAAAGTTTCATAAAAAGCGGACGGATGGTTTCTTGTCGTCGGACATAATTTTTTTTGTTTCATTATAAAGTACCAACTCTAATTCGCTGGAAAAATTTAAAAAAAGGGTGTTTTTTTCGGTTTAGAAACCGTCCCATAACTTTCATAAGATGTGGAGTAAAAACTGAAAATTACATTAAACTAATAGAAGGCAAATTCTTACAATCATGTTTGCTTCGTTTTCTCCATATTGTGACATCAAGTACCGCTCGTGTTAACGTAGAACGTGCGAAAAGTAATCTGCACTAAAGCAATTTTGTCGACAGATGTATAAACAGTTACAAAAGTCAATTCTTCGACTATTATTACAAACTAAGCGTTGGCATAAAAACCAATCTCGAATTGTTTGCTGTAGATTGTACAATTGCAAAAAAAAACACCGGATGTCCAGAAGAATCATGCCCTTTTTAAAATAATAATTGTTTGAGTTTGATGCCGTTTAAAAAGTAAGATTTTTTTTTAATTTCCTACATATGGGTTGGCAGTATGCTGATGTGCAAACCACAAAAAATTAAATCCCCAGTGCCTTTGTATTAATTAATTAATAGGAGTAATTCACTATGACTTTAAAAAGAAAAATGGAATTTTATCAGTTAGTTACATTTAAGATTGATCAGATTAACAATGTGAATAACATTTTATAAAATATTTCTGTCAGTACCATAGAGATTCCATGGACAACAAGAAAATCACGTTTTTAAGAAGAATCATCACTTTTTTTTTGGACTTGGTCTTAGGATCATCTCCAATCTACTATTAAGTTTAAGAAAAGTTATTAAACTTATCGAAAAAAGATGACAATGATTAATGACTTGTAAACAGAATTCTAAAAAAGTCAAAGATCAAAATAAGATGGAAAATTTTACTGCCCAATTTATACGAGCACCTAGTTAAAATTAAGTAGTCATTTTGCAAAATTAGTTTGATTTTTCATAATAAGACTATAGTCATTAGAATTGAGGATAAGAATTTTTAGAATATATAGTGTGCCGTGTTTAAGATGAAGATATCCCCATATTTTCGTTATTTTAAAGTATACTGATTTGACTGTTTGCCTAGTCATACGTCATACGTTTTTGAGGTACTTGAACTTTAAACTCAGCCTACTACAAATTGGTACATTTGACTGATTCTCAATATTTTGCTTCGCATTAGAGATATCGAAAAAACTATTAGAAAGAGATGGCTCTGTAACATAATAGAGTCGGACAAAATTAGAAAAAAGTGCGACAAAACAGCGCCCCACAATAACATCGTCTGAAGAAACAGCGCAAGACAAAATAACGTGCATCAATTTAACATAAGGCATAATGGCAGTGAACAAAATAACCTGCGAAGGAAAAGCGGCAGTTAGATATGCTTGTAAGAAGGTTTAAAAAATAACGCAATTTATTTTCAATCAATGTAACAAGTTTGAAGAAACGGATTCTAAATGTTGTTCGACATTTCTAAAACCTTGAACTTATTCCTCTTTTTAACGTACTTGTTTTTGGGACTTTTCCCGGTTCTGATTCCAGCCCGGTATCTGGTCACAAGGTTTTACAGTGAAACTTTATTCTCACTGCAACCGATTTAATAATTTTACTAAGGATGGATAGTGGCAATCTGGGGTTTTGTGGAAGGCATTGTCCACGCTACCAAAGAATTATTGGTTTTCGGCAACCTGCCGGCAATTCTTTCGAACATGTTCTAAATGTTTAAATCGATGCATGGAGCATCGTCGTGTACGCGGCGCCCCATAAAATAGTTTTCACAGTACTCCACCAACGGCCTCAGTTCTTCAGGAAAACTGTCCGTGCTGATTTTAAGCGAATTGGACGTCGTTGACGAGTACCATCCACAAACAGAGAAGCATTTTACACCTTCTCATCGTGTCTTCGTCCCGCTTGTATTTTTCCACCAAATGCAGTTGCTGGATCTTCCGCCACAAATTCTGAGCCAAGTGGAACATGCATCCAACGATTTGTGTAGTGAGAAAAACATTCTTGAGTCCGTTGATGCAACCAATTTCAAAATCTAAGAATAAAGGTTTCACCGGCCCAAGTCATTATTGAAAGAAGTCTGACTTTTTTCACTCTAGAATCTGGCTTGGTTGACAAGTTGTAACGGTTGTAGTTCACAAATAATAACAAAAGAAATCGACAGCTCTAGCGATACAACCTTGAGAGAAGAACAATACTATTTAGCTCACAGTAGCGGACTAAATTCGTGAAGGATCCAGTATTTGTAGTAGTTAGCACAGCAGTGTCCGGCTTAGTCGGTGAGGTGGAGAGGTCTTTGAGGATCTGTAAAGAAATAGACTGTTGCCTAACGAGGAGCCACCTGCTGGGTAATAGAAAGAAATAAAACCCACAACAGGAATTCAATAGGTTTTACTAAAGGCTAATACGCTAAAACGAACACAAATCAAAGAAACAAATAGACAATTAAATGTAGCAAGTAAAACTTACCGTACTATGAGAATATGTGAGAAGTACGAGATACTGTCGCATAAGATTTACCGGCGTTAGCAACAACAATTTAATTAAAGCTCGCAATCAATGTGTCGAAATTCAGTTAAGCTTTTGTTTGGTACACCCCAAATTAAAGTTAACGTTCCAATTGAGGATTGGTTACTAAAGAAACTCAACGTACACACGTCACTTACACACGGTGACTTATAACTAACTTAAACTCAGAATAGCACGGTACGTAGCTCCCGCCAACGCAAAAGGTCTTTTGTTTTAGCTTCACCCACTTTATCCAAAGCGCCAACCTCTTATAGAGCTAGTTAAAAACAAAACCGAACGTCGGTGGTGGAGTCTACCCCGAATAAAAATTTACTTATATGCTAGGGATTGAAACCGTTTAATGTCACATGTACGTGAGCTTCATACGCATGAATAGTGAATAGATTTCTTAAACAGTAAACTTAGCTTCTGCAGTTCCGAGAAGGAAGGTTCTTGCTAGCGACAGTATTTGACAGCTTCAGAAGATAGGTAGCCCCAGGATTTCCCTTAGGAGAAATATACGACGAGGAACGGAAGGCAGATATGTTGCCTCGAAACAGCAAGTATGCAGCGTGAACGACCCCTCAGCCTGTTGAGTTCATTGGCCGTTGGCAGATTAAATGTAGGCGAAACCGTGGTAATCGTCAAGTTATATAGCGAAGGATTCTTAAATAGCCATTCCAGTACCTCCAGGAATTATCCAGATTGTAATACACGAGTAGAGTATAAGGTCAAAACCGTGCTAAAGCATACGTCGTAATTAGAATTAACATAACCAAGAGACAACAAAAAAAACGGAAAAGAAGTACTTACGGCGAATGCGGTTGAATTTACATTTACACACCAATTTAACTTGTAATTATTGAAGCACACATTAAAAATGTACGTGTAAAATTTTAGTTTTACTAAGCACGCCGAAAACACCCAATAGAAGGAAGTAGGAAAACGTCCGCTCGTAATCTTAGAAACTTTTCGTGAATTAAACAATCCACCAATGGAAAAATCGCAACATGGGCGGCAAATTCAACTTTCGTCGTAAAGTGTTACACACGACACACGTTTCTAAGAAGACTCTCGACGTACGTTTTACTTTTGTAAATAAACCCGTAACAAAGTTGATTACCTGACTTTTGGTTATCTACCTTGAACTTTCTTTTGTTTGTTTCAAGTTTCTGGCCCTGATGACGCCTCTTACGAAACGTTATACCTTTCCGACACGGTCCAATCCCGGAAGACATTTTTCTTTCAATTTCAACATCGGTTATTACCGACTCCGGTTCCAACGATGGTTCTTGCCGCTTGTTAGCCAACAACACGTAAACCATCGGTTTAAACCAAAGTCTTTTCATCTAAAAGCACGTGGACTGTGTACAGTTCGGTAAAGAAATTCGAAACCACCTTGAAGGTCTCGTCGACGCACAAATGAGTGAACTCCTTCAATAAGGCGATATCCCGAACATTATTATCCTGTTCTCATCGTCGTGGCTTAAATCCCAGAGGACAAAATTTTTTCCTTTGATCGTTGCTTTGTATTTCTCCAAAATTTCTACGCCGCTGGTACTTGTAAAGTTCGTCATAGTGGGCGTTTTGTTCCTTTGGCATTGTATGGTTCTCATGCCGTGTCATAACTTTGGAAACCAACAAAATCCTCGTCTGACACGTTGCTCGCGGTGGCCTGCATTAACGCTCGGGGCTAGTCTTCCGATTTCGTCGCTAGTCTTCTTGTTTTGGCCTAGACCAAATAGACTTCGTTTACAAATGCTCGGTTTTGTAACAGTTTTTTTAATCGGCGCTCTTTTGTCGCTGCGCTATTTGAATCAAAAGCTATTTTGTGGCGGCGCCGTTTTTTCTCGGCGCCTTTTGTGAATCCGCTATTTTGTCTCAGTTTGTTTAGTCGGCGCTATTTTGTCCGACGCTATTATGTCACAGAACCGAAAAAGATATACAATTGCAGCTAAATGGTGCATCTATTCATAATTCAAGAATTGTTCGTGAGGGGTTGAACTAAAAATTACTTATGCGCTGGGATAGAAAGATTCGGTCTTTTGAACTGTGGCTTCCGAGGTTTCCCGACATCACACTCTTCGATGTTTATTTTTGTGGAGTGTTAAAAAAAATGGAAATGAACTTGCTTCCAGGACAAGTCAAGCATGTCAAGAATATACCGGAACTATTAGACGAGTAGCTAGACAATAGAAAAAAAGGCATTCGAATGAATGAATTGCATTTAATTAGAGATAATTAATTATTTGTATTATGAAAAAAATTGTCGTACTTTTTTTCTAAACTACGATAAATGTAAAATAATCAGTGTTACGACTTATAAATGTTGCGAGATCTATGTCGACAGATGTGTAAGCAGTTATATAAGTCGATCCTTCGATTATTATAGCCAACTTAGTGTTAGCAAAAATAACAATCTTCTGCTGTGAGTTAGCAAATGTTACTTATTTTATTGAAACATTTGATTACATGACACGACTAAATTGCTAATTTGACAAGTTTTTGCTTTAATAGCAAAGAAATAAAAAATTAAAAAACAAATTTTGTCATGGGTTTAAGAAATATATGTCTTCATCTTAAATGCGACACAGCGTATGAAATACGTTTGTTGAATCTATTGGAAAAACTTAATAAATTAAAGAATAATTTACATTTATGTGCCCCTTTGCGATTATGTGTCTAGCAACTGGTCGATTTTATTAAATTTGAATTTTGTTCTTTCAGTCTAGTTTAAAAGATGTTCATTTTATAAATACTCATTTTTGTAAATACATGAAAATATTGCACATATTGTACAATAGTGAAGACTCTTGAAGAGTCCAAAATGACGAAACAGCTGTCGAGTGATTCTCGGTGTTTGTTTCCAATGGGACAATCTCTTACGAATTTACAGCAGGCGATTTTAGATTGTTTCTAAGGCAGTAATAATCGATGAATCGACTTTTGTAACTGCTTACACATCTATCGACGAAGTTGCTTAAGTGCAGTTCTTCATTATTGTTTGTACATGTTTTTGTTTTTGTTGCACTTATAATTTTTTTAGAGAACCGGCAATTAGATACACAGAAATCCATTATAAAATAGACGCTGATTTACGTAACACGGAAGTTCTAAGAGCCAATTAATGGTGTTATCCAAAGTATCTTGTAAATTTAAGTAAAAATGCATGCTAACCAAAAATTCTTAATTTAAAAAAGATATTGTGTCTCTGCGAGTTGTAAAAAGTCTAGTCTAAAATATTATTTTCTGAATTCATGACCTTTACGAACAAATTTATAGAATTTGTTTTTAAAAACTTTACGTTAAATCACTATAAGAAAACTGTCAGCGGCTAAAGTTGACACCGAGTACTAACTTCTTAACAATGACATTTTTTTCATTTGGCATTCTTCCATCAGGCCTAACATCCAAATACCCGTACTAACTCTTAGATTTAAATAAATTTTTTTTAGCGACAATATATTAAAACTATTCCGAGCATGGGCCTTGTTTTTATACCTACACTCTTCCTTGAAACACACACAAATGTACGCCCACGAACTCTTCTGTACATTTATGTATTACTCGTGAAGGTTTACTTTACATTTTGCGAGGGTATTTGAATTTTGGCGTTTATCCTGCAGTGATAGCAGATGTGCCACGATATAAATAATCTCTAAATGGAATAAAGCCAAAATAACTTATTGCCTAAAAAAGAAAGCAACGAGCACACATTTATGGCTAGTTACGTTATGAAAAGAAATTTTGCGTACAGAAAAACACCAATTAAAACTGATAAAAAGTGAAGTTGAAACTTTCTTTTTACGAGATAAATAGGTTGAATTGTGTACAGAATAGAAAATCCAACACCAAGGTTAATCAAAACTACTTTAAGGCGAGATGTCTTAGTGTACAAGTGGTTTCGTGTTTCCATCACCATGTTATTGAAACGCTTCGTTTAACTTACCGCTAGCACATAATATGCTAATGGATGCTTTTATTTTTTATGTATTAAATTATGATAACTATCTGTTTTAAAACGCATAGTTGAAATATTTGAATTCATCGACGATGGCCGCATCGTATGCCAAAACAAATATATTTATCTTAGCTGCAGTTCGGAGAGAAAGTTCCATTGCGGTTTATCTGGACCGAAATTATAAAAATTGTATTTTTGATTTAACCAGACACGCCTATGCAGAAACGTCATTCAAAGAGGAAGTACTAGAGTAAAATCAAGGTTGATTTTATACGTCAAAAAATGTTTTCGCTTCATCGTGTCGTCTGAATTAGAGTACAGTGCGCCCTCAA
This sequence comes from Abscondita cerata, assembly GCA_030710515.1. Lineage (NCBI taxonomy): Eukaryota > Metazoa > Arthropoda > Insecta > Coleoptera > Lampyridae > Abscondita > Abscondita cerata. The sequence goes on from JALBCR010002203.1 coordinate 131,262, forward strand.
TTTCAAGTATTCTTTTGGTGCGGTTGCCAACATTTCTAAATTTACACGTGGTATCGTACCTTAAATTTAAATATTACACCCGCATTTTGTAAATTAATGTTGATAAACGTATCGAAATTTTGTAACGTGATTGCATTTTCTTTGAGATTTAATGATACCTTCATTTAAGATGTAAAGTGATGCTTGTCTTAACGCTACGATGCATAATATCGCCCTCCAGGTGGCGATCTCGTTTTAAAAGTTGCACGCTCTTACTTAAATCTTACTTTGTTGCATATTGAACAGTTTAATAATTTATATTTAAATATATGTGTTCGTTGTACTCGTAAATGTATTTGCATTCAGACAAAAATTAGAAGCCCTGCTTGATCAATTCAACGCCAGAACCAGAAGAAGTTGCTACAGAAAAAAATAATAAAAATCTAGTTTTTTGTGTAGTAACTTAAAACCTTCATGTTTAATCGACCTGTAGCGTTGACCAAGAATTATTATTTTCTCTTAAATCAAATTTTAACTTAAACAATAATAGTATAGCGATTCACCTCTAGCCGACAATATGTATCTCTTCGATAAACTAAATGAATTGTTAAATCATGTGATCATTATTGGTGACTTTAATTTCCCAGAAGTAAGCTGGCCCATAACTACTTTACGAGCCAAAAACCTCTTTATGAATTTTGTACTCGATTCCAACTTAACCCAACTAATAAACGAGCCCACCCACTTCCGAATAAACAATGTCCCATCTATTTTAGACTTACTCCTCACAAATGACAATCAGCTAATATCCACTGTTGAAGTTGATTCCCCTATTGGTAAATCCGACCATGCTGTTATTATTACCCATGTTCAGTTCAACCTACCAGTTTTTACGGTCAAAAAAAACTACCAGACCTACGATGTAACAGATTTTGATAAGATCAATCAGGCTTTGTCCGAAACAAAATGGGATAATTTACTCGTAGGTAACTGCAACGAAATGTGGAAAACATTTCTTAATATCACAAATTTCTGATAATAAAACAACAACAAAAATTTATCGAAACAAATCAAAACCATGGATTAGGGTAGAGTGGGGTGAGATGGCCACCATTTTGCATAGTAGGCGCCTGTAAATTTTTTGTAAGGGTTAGGATTATGACATATTTTTTTTTGTAATAGCTTAACTATCATCCCACCAGGTTGATAAATAAATAGGGTAAAATACTTTTAGAACAAATGTTTTATTATTTATAAAAATAAGTTGCATGTGGCCATCTATCCCAGTTCAGTGGGGTTAGTTGGCCAATGAAATAAGGGAAAGACGGCCACAAAATAAAAATGAAAATAAAATAAAAAAAACCTAATATAACAATTTCTTATATAGACAAACTGAAAAATTCTTCCTAACATTAGTTTTTCTTCTTTTTAAACGCGGTTTTGCCACAATTTTGACAAGTGTTTGAAAAAGCAGAGCAATTTTCATGAAACCACATCTGGCATATTACACATTGCAACCAATCGTCTTTTTTTCGGGTGCTGTTGTAGCTTTCGCCACATCCTGTACATTCGGTTTCATCGACCTCGGAAATGGTATCACTTTCCTCTTCATATTGAACGTCTAAATTCTCCTCCTCCTCATCAGAACTTGGCGAAGGTGAGCGTTTTTTTCGTGCAATTGTTTTTACTAACATTTTCTTTTCTGAAGCGTTCTTCTTTGCCTGTTTGGTTCTCTTTGCTGTTCTATCTTTTACGGTCGCAATGTGTTCAGGAGAAGTTAATAGGGTAGCAACGGACTTTGCTCGTTTTTGCAGAAATGACTAGTTTGGGTGTAGGATTAATCTGCTCTAGCAGTTTTCCAGGTGTCAAATCTGGAACAGATGTTCCTTCTCTTGGAGGTGTAGTACATCGAGGTCCTGTTTGTGCATGGCTACAGGATGGCACTGCATCATCGATCACATTGATCGGGCGTCTCACTTCTTGTATTACTTCGGCGTTGTCAACTTGAGATGTCGAATGTTGAATGTTCGTTGCTTGTGTGGGTGTACCCTGGCTTTCTCTTGTTTCATTGTTTACTATTCGATCAGAAACAGTGTAAGCATGATCAGGTACGGAATCAGGGTTCCAGGGAAATATTCCGGTGGCTCTGAAGCCGGACATTGCATTTCCAGCAGTTGCTGACTTTCCCCAGCTTTTGGTTAGAAGTTCACCAAATTGGAGTCGCCCTAGTTTTCTTCCGGGGTGACTCTGCATCCATTCTCTGCAAGCTTGATAGTAGAAGGTTTTAAAGACTTAAAAAAACCCTATCGAGAGGTTGCAAATAATGAGTGGTATGCGGAGGTAGGCACAACAGAACGACATTGTTAGCTTCAGCTGTTTCTAGAAGTTCAACAGAGGAACAATGAGATGCATGTCCGTCAAGGATTAGTAGGATCTTCCCTTCCCCTTTACGTGTCAAGAAGTGGTTCTTGAACCAACTTAAAAAATTGTTGCAACATACGCTGATTTTGAGACATCACAATATGTGAACCAGGCGGCATGGAATCAGTCCACTCGGTCTTTAAATTCTTGCCCTTAAATATGCAGACCGGCGGAAGAAAAAACCCTCGGCATTACAGCAAGCGATGCACGAGATTGTCTCACCCTTTTCACCTGATGTCACTGTAACAACATCTTTTGCTCCTTTTTCGGCTATAACATGCCCAGGTCGATTATTTAATTGAAGGCCTGTTTCATCGACATTATAGATGCTCCCAGGTTTGTCGAAAAGCTCATTGCTTTCAGAATATCTTGCAGAAGTGTAAAATAGTTTCCCACATCTACACGGTTCATGCCTTCACCTCGTCCTAGAGATACACCCTCAGCTTTCCGAATAGTCAAGTCGGGGTGTCTTCTGAGGAAAGACCTAAACCAATCGGAACCGGCAATTCCCTTGTCTCTATTAAACTTATGATTAAGTCGTAGACTTTCAGCGAAATTATAGGCAAGCTTTCGAACATCTGATACCGTCATAGGAAAACCGCATTTTTGTGCCTTTTTAATGTGTAGCACTAATTTATTTTCATTTGCTTTCCCCAACATGCTGTCAGGTCCCATTTTACCAGTCGTGGAAACATCGTTCTTCACTTTCCTTTCAAGGGTCTTCCTAGGAATGCCATAAGTTTTCGAGGCTCTGTTTACAGAAGAACCGTTTTTGACAGCTTCAAATGCTAGCCTTAGATTTTCTTGAGTATAGTTTCCACGATTTGAGTTCTTTCTGTTGTACTTCGTTGGCATTTTCCGCAGTAAACTCGAAAGGACGCCAAACTGTAAATAAATAGACGCAAAACATAAATGGTCATCTATCCCTACAACTTGTTGGCCATCTTTCCCAATTGCTTGGGAGAGATGGCTAACGTGAAAAACAAAATCAACTACATGCTTTTAACGGTTTTTAGAGGTTAGAATTATAGAATGAACTTCGTACTTACCTAATATATTACAAACACCGGTAAATTTATTTCCGCAAATTCACAATAGAAGGTAGTACGAAACTTATATATAATTTTACCAGGAAGCGACTGTGTCTGTATTTTCCGAGTGCTTTAATGTCACCTTGACAAGACGAAAACACACTGGCCGTGCTCACACATAAACGTTTGTTGCCCGGTAGGGCACACAGCGCCATCGAACAACGTTTCATCGAGTTTAAGTTGTTGGTCATCTCTCCCAGATGGCCATCTCACCTGACTTTACCCTACTTTAAAGATCTTGACAATGATAAAACGCAAACGAAATCTGTGGAAGAAATTTAAACGCACAAACAAAATGCAAACGACTTCATACTTCATAGAAATATCTCAAATAGAGTGAAAGAAGAACTTGCATCGTCGCGTCAATATTACGTAGAAAACATCATTAATAGTACGAATACTAAAAAATTTTACAAATACTTGCGCTCCAGCTTCTCGTTAAAAGTAAGCAAACCGCTACCTAAAAACACTGACGGCTCTGCATGTTCTTCGGACTTCGAAACGGCTGAGCTTTGATCTTTATCCTTTTCTCAAGCCTTCTCCTCCGAACCACCCAATCTACTCTTCCACCACTTTTTTGTGACCGTCCTCTGAAATCTCTTTGCAACGTCAGCTTTTCGGAACTAAAATAAATGAATGTATCTCAAACCTTAAAATCAATTCTTCTGCTGATCTCCCCTTTTCTTGAAAAAGTGCGCTAAACCTGTTTCATGTCCTCTTTCAAAAATAATGATTCAATCAATTTTACTATCATCTGTCCCTCACGAATGGAAACTAGCAACAGTCACCCCTTCAAAAATGGAAGCAAGTTGGATCCAAATAACTACTGTCCAATAAGCCTGGTATCGAGTTTCGATGTCTGAAAAAATTATTCCTGACAATCAACATGGGTTTGTTAAAGATCGATCAACCCTGTGTGTCAACGCCTGGTCTAAAACTGTTGATGACAGCAAGCCTGTAGATGTTATTTACATTGACTTCTTAAAAGCTTTTGACAAAGTACCGCACCAAAGACTTTTATACAAGTTAGAAAATGCTTGCATCAGAAGAAACTTAAAAGAATGGATATCAAGTTTTTTAACAGGAAGATATTTCAAAGTCAAAGTTGGTTTAGAACATTCAAACGAAAAACCTGTTACGAGTGGTGTTCCGCAAGGTTCAGTTCTTGGCCCTTTACAGTTTATTGTATACGTCAGCGATCTTCAGCGCACTATTACTAACTGTATGTCTGTCTTCGCCGATGACACTAAAATCTTTGAAAATCCTCTCACAAACAGACCTAAATGAATTACAACACTGATGTTCTACCTGGCTCCTTCCTATAAATGTGAAAAAGTGTAAAGTGCTCCACATCGGTAAAAATAACCCGAACGAACTTTATTGTTTAAATGGACATGTGTTAGAGACGGTTTCGTGACTGTTAACCAAACTCTAACGTGGAATATATCTCTTCAGTAGTCAAACGTGCAAACTCCAAACAATATATCGTCAGGCAATCCTTTTCTACTATCTCACCTATGAGCTACCGTAAAATATACACACGTTACGTGCGTCCTATCCTAGAATACGCCGATCCAGTATGGAATTCTACTCTAAATCGAGACCAAGAATTATTGGAAAACTTTCAACTTTGGGTGACACGACTTTCATACGGCCGAAGTAAACCTTCATACACGGAACGGTTAATGGAAATAAACCTTATTATGTACATTCAAAAACCATCGCATCCGAGGTGATTTAACACTAACGTTTCGCATACTTAAATTTAATTTTGGAAATTTAAAATCATTATTCCCTTTGAGCAATGATACAAGGCTGCGTGGACACTCTCTAAAACTCAAAAAAGAAACATTTAAATCTCGCACTAGAGAGCATTTCCTATCCAACAGAGTGTTTGATGTTTGGAACAGTCTACCACCCGAGGTTGTTGACTCACTTTTTGTAAACGTCTTTAAAAATAAAGTTGACAAACTTTTGTTTTATACTAATTAAAATTATTGTTTTGTTTTAGTATTCAAATTTTATTTAATTTTTATTTAAAGATATTGGTTGCTTACGAATTTTGTACATCATATAGGCTTTTAGTTTATTATTGTTAATAGGCAATATAGGTTTCCTCTGCTTTTACCTTTTTTTAAGGGGGGTACTAAGGCGACCCCTCCCCCACACAAAAAATATCGCATTTTTGATGTTTGCACACGAAAGAAAATAGCTACTACAGTCTAGCACAACTTTGCCCAACGCTAGCACACCTTTAATTTAAGGATTGAGAATTATATCTAGGAAGCCAGCTCTCTTACAAAAACATTTCAAACTTTTGACGTTTAAACATTAAAGAACTGAGCTAGCTCAGGCTATCACATCTATGCTCAACGGTAGCGTATGTTTATTAAATAAGGGTGAGGGCGAATCTACTAATCCACCCCTCAATAACTGCGTTATTAAAGGTGTGCTGGCGTAGATTGTATTTGTGCTAGCCTTTGCTAACTCAGCTCTTTAATGTTAAAACTTCATAAGTTTAAAATGTTGTCGTAGGGTGGAGGGGAGAAGCTGGCTTCCATAGATTCAACCTTCAATAACTAAAAAAGTTAAAAATTCAAACCCAATAACCGTGTTATTAAAAGTGTGCTAACATTATTTTTAGTAGTGCTAGTGTGTGCTAGCTCAGCTCTTTAATGTTCAAACGTCAAAAGTTAGAAATTTTTATATGGGGAGGCTGGCTTCCTAGATTAACCCTCAATAACTCCGTTATTAAAGGTGTGCTAGCGTTGATCAAAGGTGTGCTAGCCTGTTCTAGCTATTATCTTTTGTGTGCAAACACCAAAAGTTAAATTTTTTTCGTGAGAGGGCTGAGGTCGTCTTAGCCCCTCCCCCCGATTAAAATCTTAATGACTTCTTCTCCCTCTTTCCATTTCCTTCTTAGCTCTCATTTCTTTCCATTCGCGTTTGCTTTCTTTATGTTTTCCTTTCTCTATCTCTCCCTCTCCTACTATTGTCATTTCCATGGGTTGATGGTCCTCTCCAATCTTAAATATCAGACGTTTCCTCTGTAAACGTAATATCCCCCTTTCCCTCTTCCTGCATGATGCCTTTCATTATCGTCCATCCTCATTTTTTACATAATTCACCAAGTACCGTTCCTTGTCCGTTTATCTTTTTGTTTCTTGTTATTCAACTTTTTACTTTTCCATCTATCTCATTCTCCCCTCTTTTCATATTCTTGCGTTAAAATCTCCTCTTATTATTATTCTCCCTTTTAGGAATCCTACTTTCAACGTGTTTTCCTGCTTTTAATTTTTTACCTTGTTCCTTTTCTTTGTTTGTGTATTGTTTTCCTTTTTCGACATATTATCGTCACTATAGGTTCTTGTACCTAGTCGTTTTTTTCGTAATATTTCTAATTTTTCTTCCACACTTCCTACTTTTATCAATACTATTCTCTTTTTTTCTCTCTAGCTTCTTTCAATTTGTTTCCAACCCCATTCCTTAGTATATCTTTATCTTTATTTCTTGTTCGTTTCCGTTTACTTCCAACTTTTTACCACTAAATTCTTTCTCTTTTTTTCTTTCTAAGTTTTCCTGATCTTCTTGTCTTTCCCCTTTTCCTTTTTTGATTTTTCCTTTCTATACTATCTCTTCTTAGATCTCTCGTATTTTCTTTCATTTATTCGTATTTCATTATTCTATTATTTTGTGTATATTATTATTTATCTTCACTCTTAAATCATTTTCAAAATGATTATTCCCTTTTATTCTTTAATCCTTAATGTTGTAAATTTTCTTTGCACATCTAGCTCTTTTATTTCAATATTTAGTTTTCCAAATGTCTTCTTCAACTAATCGATCTTCTATTTTCTTCCATCGTCATCTTTTCTCTTAGTTCTCCCTAAATCCATGTCCACGTTTCTTCATATCCGCACCCATCTCTTCTAATATATTTTATTAACTTTGTCGGCTTTATTTTCCCTACATTCTCTACTATTTCGTTTTCTTATGACTTTTCTTCGCGACCGCACCTTTTTTTCAAGAGTGGACGTTGGCCTACCGCGGCAGACTCATGTAGTCGTTGACTGCTTTTTCTGTAAAAGGAGTGTCACTTTTCGCTGTTCTTCTTTTGCCTGGTAAGGTCTGAGCATTTATTTTTGTTTCTATGTTTTCGGGAGTTCTTCCAGCGTTTCTTTCTCTACACGCGCAAACTTTAAACAGTCTCTCAGTTTCCTCCCCCTTTTTTTTCTGGTACAATCCTGTGCTAACCTGTGCTATCTATTTTTTTTGTGGGGGGAGAGGGGGCTAAGATGACCAAGCTCTACAATGGACACAATTATAAACATGCAGAAAAAAACAATTTTACTGACTTAAACTTTTTGACATCCTGATAGTCTCGTGTGGACAATTTAACACAAGCCTTAAAATCGATGAGAAACCTAATTGATCGAAAATGGCCTGGTAACTCTAGTCGCAGTAAACAAAAATGTTACCGTTACTGCAAAACAAATGCTCATATGTAATGACACTTCATTAAGAAATCATAAGAAATGAGTTTTTCATTGTACTTAATTTAATACAATGTTAACGCTATAGCTCATTATAGAACGCTTTTGCGTATCGTAATAGAAATATTATAGTATATTAAAGAACTAGTTCGAGTTGCTAAAATGCCTTCTGAAACAAATTCTTTGTACTTTTTTTTTATTTTAGGTTTTTCGGATTGATTTTAAAATAAAATTTTGCGAGTTTTTAAATTTAGGGAATTTTGAAGTATAATTGCTAGGGTGGCAATATTTTCATTAAATTTTGGTTTAAATGCTAGAACATTTATCATACGTTTAATTTAAAAAAATGGGTGGAAATAAAAATAAGTAGATAAATAAACCTCCTGAACATTAATTACAATTTAAATAAACGCACGCCGAACGTAACGACAGCTTTGACGTTTAATATCAAATCAGTGTTACCACCGATCGGAATAAAAATTGTTCTATTTGTATAAAAGAACTTATTTGGGTGCTTTTATAGCTCTGTAAGCGACCCGAAAAAAGGTTTTATTTTCATTCACCAATATTGAGAGCCATGCAACTCATTCAACAGTTATCGGAATTTCCAATCCACAAAATTAAGTATGGCAAATTGGGATCAATTGGAAAGAATATCTAAATCAAGTTCAAACGATATAGTATATTCTGTAAGTTTGGAATACGGCATATTCCGCATGAGTTGAATGTTTGTCACACGAGCCGAAGGCGAGTGTGACGGTTCTATAAATGCGGAATAGCTATTCCAAACGTGTTGCAGACTATATTTTTTCTACGACAGAGGAAGTATGGATCAATAAAAAAATGTTAAACAATTTACAGAAGTGATAGTTTTGTTATTTATTTTAAGTTGGTACCTTATTCGTAGTTGCCTTAAGTTGGTATTGACTTTTGAGTTTAGGTTAGAAAAGAGCAGTGCCTTTAATTTTGCAATTTTTATTAACAATAACACAGCTAATAGTGGTTAGTTGGTTTGTTGTTTAGTTATTATTTTATTTCGAACGTTTATTAAATAAATTTGCTTGTGTACAAAACTAATGATCGCTTTTGGTAAGTGTATGATTAAAAAGTGATTGCTTATTATTCCAGAATTGATGCGACAAATAAGGTAGTAAATCATTGTATTGATTTCACCGGAAGCATTGTACCCTAGAGAAATACAAACGTTTATGGTGTGGCATAGAATTGTTGCCGAGATATATTGACAGGTCTGAAACATTCTCCCATACATCGTGTGTTTACAATAATTTATTTTTATTTATTTGTATTTTTTAATTGATTCGAATTGCTTTTGTACATAGGTACCTACTGATAGATTACACTTCCAAGTATTTGAAAGTTAAATTTTTTGGAATTCAATTTTACGTTTATGTGCCTTTCAAAAACAGTTATACTAGAACTTAAATTAAATTGTATCATTTGTACCAGATATTACTACAATTAAGCATCGTTAATGAAATTTTTGGTAATAATTGTCCACAAACGCAACGTTATGTTAGCAGCCACTCGATGGCCGTACCTGTGCTCATTCCGTTACAAGTGCCAGAACATTCTTGCACGATGTTTTGGAATCTAACTATTCTGTAATTGAAACTTAATTCAGAATGTTAGCATTCTAGAATACTTAGGAGTAGAAAAATATTACTAGTAAATTATGGTGCACAAATTGCGTACCATAGAATATGGTGAGATTGTTCCGCAGTGGTGAGATTCATTATTGGTCATTTTATTTTGAAATTAACTCTAAATTTTGTCTCGTTTTCATAGTTTAGGTACATTGTAGAAAATTAACAGAGACAAGTTCAGTATTTTTAGTATCGTAGACATGTTATGTTTCGTATAGTGTTGTGATAATTGCAGATTTTTAACAATTTAACTAATTACAGTTTTTTAAAATGGCGTTTAATTTTGAACGGGGTGACATTGATCAGATGATCGATCTAACCCCGCGTTAAGTACAGGGTGGCCAATTAAGAAGGGTACTCAAACCTATCTCTTCTTATTCTTATTGTTATGACTATGTCTTGTTTGTACAGTCTTGTTAAGCCTCTTGCGATGTGGAAGTCCAACTCTCGTGCCATCTTTTGGGTGGTTTCTTTGTATTTGGTCCTGCATAATGTTTTGCAAACTTTACTACATCTTGTACTTTGAGTTCAGCTTCGTACTTGGTCTCTTAAGGTTACTCCTTTGATGCTCGTAATGTTTTCATTCCTGTTGCCCTCTGTAGGGATTTTGTTTTTGATGTCTCTGCCTGGGTCTCTGCTCGTACGTTAGTACCTACAGGTCTTACGTTGGTTTTATAAATTCGAAGTTTACTTTCTGTTGACATGTACTTCCAGATGGGATCTCTCAGGCAACTAGAGTTTGCTTGTGTTTGAGCTTCTTGGAGTAAGTTTTTGTAGCTTGATATTTCGATTCCCAGGTAGTTACAGCGCATGCTTTGTTGAATTGGTTTATCCCGTACTGCCAGCTTGCATCTGGTACCTAGATATGACCATTGATTCTGCCTTTTCTTCTGATATCTGCATATTGTATTTTTCTAATGTTGTTTGAAATTTGTATAGTTCGTCCTCGTTTTCTGTAATTAGTATTCCATCATTTTTGTTCCATTCTAAATCCACCGTCTACTTCTTTAGCACTTTCTATGATTTTGTTTCTATTATTATATTAAACAGAATTGGGCTCATGCTGTCTCCTTGTCGGATTCCTGTCATTACATGTACTTCTGGTGTTAATCCTTGGTGTGTTTTTATACTGTTATTCCTATTTAGTTGTTCTATAATTTTGATGTAGCATGGTTCAATTTTATTTTCTCGAAGTATTGATAGGACGTCGGGTAGTTGTATTTTATCGGAACGCTTGTTCGAGATCTACTAGACAGGTTTGTTGCATTTGATAGAGTTATTGCTCTGTAATTCTGGGGGACATTTTTATTTCCTTTTTAAAAAAAATCGGTACCGTTATGCTCTTTTTCCATTCTTCTGGGGTTTTTTGATTTGAGATGATTTTTTGGAACAATGTTGTTATAGTTTTTTCTAATTTTCTCCGTATTTGAGCATTTTATTTGAAATATTGTCAGGAGGCTTTCCTGGTTTGTAGTTTTGTTATTGCTTTGTGTGTTTTTTCTTGTGTTATACTCTCGTCGTTCTGCGTTTCATCCGGGTTTTCTTTTGTAGGTGTGTCTACCTCACTGTCATTTTGGTTTGTGTATAAGCTCTGCATGTAGGAACATTTAGGCCCACTCTAATTCTTATTACAATCTTTTTGTAATAAATTCGTCTATTTCAAGACTACAACTTAGTGTTTTGAAACTCTGTTCACCTAATACTTTAAAACCTTATTCAAATAATACAAGCACAAACTATCTAAAAAGTTCAGTTTTTCAACTGTAACAGTGGAAGAAGTGGGAGATACTGTCTTTAGCATCACGTCTAAGTCTGTGGGGTCCCGATAATATATTTATCCAAATGCTACAAATTTGCACCCCGGCCATTCTTCCTATGTTGACACACATAATCAACTATTGTTCAATTGAAGGTCACTTTCTTTCTCAATTGAAAGAATCGTATGTTTTACTTATTTCTAAGTCTAAGAGTTGTACTGAACTGAAGGACATCCGCCCTATAAGCATTTTAAGTGGTTTCTCTAAAGTTTTTGAGAAGATAGTAGAACGTCAAATTGGCATTCACATTAACGCTTGTAATATTCTAGCTGAAGTACAATCTGGTTTTAGACGCAGCCACAGTTGTTCAACCTTGTTATCTGCTGTAGTCGACAATATACTTCTTTTGATAGATGACAATCTAAATGCAGTTCTAATATTGTTGGATTTGTCTAAAGCATTCGACATGATTAATCATGATCTACTTTTAGCGGTATTGCATTACTATGGTTTTAACAACAAATTTACATTTTTTAATAACTACTTACAGAATCGTACGCAAATAGTAAAGTTCAATAACAAGTTATCCAAAGCAAACGTCATCTATACGGGGTACCCCAAGGATCAATATTGGGATCTTTGCTTTTTACCATTTATACAAATAATATTTTTTCTAAAAAACCTGCACGTTATTCATCTTGTTGTTTAAATCTATAAGAATACAATTTTTATACAAGAATGTAGAGTCTATGAACTGTCAATAAAATAAAATAAAGTTGAAGATCAAATTGTCGCCTCCTCCCGTTAAAAATCGACTGAGATAGAAAAACTTAAAAGTACATTAGGTACGATATTCATGGCAAGATTTCTAGAAGCTTTATAATCTGCCATTATTTTTCAAATGTTAATTTAGTAAAAAATAAACGACTACTCAGATGGAGAAAACGTATGAAAAATCAACAATCTTTATTCAAATTATGAAATCAATTAAAGATTTTATTCAGTGACTTTACGTAATCTTGAAGATGGCATCAATTGAGCGTATTTTGAAAGTTCAAAAATTGTATACATACTTTTTGATGATACTGCCAAAACATAGTAAAAGTAAAAAATACATCAACACTTAACTATTGAGAAAATATTTGTAATAAGAAGCAATGTTTTATAATTAACTTCCTTGAGATCTTAAAATAATCATTCCAAACATACAAAATATTAATGCAGTCAAATCAATCATCGCACAACACCTCAGTCTAAATTCCGCAACATCTTTAAATTTTTTCCTCCAAATATTTACTGTTGAAGTTTATTTTTTGTTTATTTTGATTATTTAAACACTTGTAATATTGAAAATTAATTAATTTATTTTAAATATCATTTACTTTATTAATCAGTGTACAAAAGTTGTGTGTGATGTTACAGTAACTAACACCTAAATACACGTGTTTTAAGGAATCAGCGACCAATAATCAGTGAAAGTGAGACTTCTTTTTCAAACTGAATAAAAACTATATTTTAGTTATATTATTATTATTACAACTTTTAAATAATTTACAGCTACATCCTCAACAATAGTTTATAGTTATCTTTTGTTTGACCCTTATGTTTTGTATCAAATATCGATAATGTATCGGGGGTTATTTTATACTAAAGTATAGTAAAGTAGATTTATAGAGACAATTCGTTTCAGACGGATTGCGATAAACACCTTCTTCGGGTTTATGAAAATTGGAAGTGAAGTAATTATTACTATAGTAACAGTCACTAACCTACAGAGTTCTATAATCACGTATAATGTTCACGACTGCTTCGCTATTGGCTGATCAATATTTGAAGCACATAGCAAATAAACTACGTTATATATGTATAATTTTAATTGCTGTTGCCGTGGTGGTTCGTTTCTCGATAATATTCTTCGTGTAAATACGTGCACACTGCGTGTTCAAAACGCATTGACTATTTTGCTTCGCGAATTTTACTATAGTAATATATTAAGTGCGTTTCAAAATTCTCGATAATTTTTAACTCACAAATTATAAGTTCTGGATATGGGGTTGGACCCCTTCTAGGTGGAGTTGAAAACACGAAAACAACTCAAATTGTTTATATTATTCGTCGTTCGTTCTTAATGTATATATTGTGTTGCGTGTGATATTTAAAATTTAAGATTCATATACGTTCGACATTTTCAACTTGTTAACATTTAATATTTTTATGACTTCATCTATCATTGATATTAAATTTCCGTGATGACCATCAACTCATTATTGAATAAGCCTTGAAAAAGCTCTCAAACGGAGAGCGAAACGTCGTTAATTTCAACAATTTGAGTTGTTTTGTGTTTTCACCTCTACCTAGAGAGTCCCAGACAAAATCTAAAACTGATAAAAAAAATTTTGGAGGAAACCTCACCTTTACTCACGCATTATATTTCAACACTCATCATTATTTCCCAAAATCAAATCACGTGTGGTTTTGATGTAAATTTCAATCCATTAGGAGTCTTAATTTTTAAAGCTCGGGAATGCATACTGATCCCGAAAAAGATAAAAAAAAGTACAACTGCGTTTACCCATGAGGAATATATGAAAAACCTTCATCTATGGAAAAATGACAAATAGTCACACAACTTCAGGATCTTCAGAAAAGGAAGGAGTTAAAAAAGTTTTTGTTATCAATTACAAAACAGTCTCTTTCATTTTCAAAACTTAATATTTAATATGTAAGTGATCTTCCCAATTTTACATTCTCTGTTAGTCGTTAGTTCGTTAAAAATTATCTGTGTGTCTTATATAATTTATTAAATTTTAAATTGACTAAATCATAATTTTGATGATTTATTTTAATCATTGTGACCCACACCAATTTATTAATTACTATTAGTCCTCGAAAGTTTGGGCGAAACGTCGGCATTTATGTATTAATAAAACCGGTATTTTTCTTATTCAACCTCGAACTAGAAGGAACACACCTTATAATTTTTAAGTAAGTGAGAATGATATTCACAGCCTTGCTTAAATTTAGTTAGTATTTTGTATAAATATTTTCAACATTTTGTGTGTTTCTTTATACAAGAGATGCAACCAGAAAAATAATCATTATAATAATTTGCAAAAATTTTAAAAAATACTGGACAGTGACAATAATTCCCTGAGAGCACTGTGCCTTCGGGGAATTATTGTGGATCAGGCATGAGTGGAATATTTACTCAAAATTATCTGGTATACATTAAGATCATGAAACGTATTTTGATACAGAATTCCCCTAATGTAGATTTCAAACAACAAATAAATAAAAATTTTGTAAATTCTATCAATTCGGTTGTTGGTGCTGCTAAAATGTCGAGATCTGATATATCCAGCTTACAGACCATACAAAAGTCATCGCTGAAACTACTCCCGAAAATACTCACAAGTCCAAAGCATCAAAGCATGATGGACGGGATTATAAAGAAGGTGTCATTAAAACGTTGTAGAATGTCACTGCGAAGCAACTACAAGAACTTTACAAGTATAAGTTTAGCATTATATTTAATCCTTTCGTCGACCAAATTCTTCACGAAACAAGAAAATATCGTGATGCGAAACGAAAGACACTTCAAAAGAGTATTGATAAGCAAAAAATCGGTTCGACGGTGTTATCCATTGACGAGATCAAAAAAATGGTTGCTATCTGGGACAAGAAAGCATCCGATCGATTACAAAAAAAAACAACTAGCGCCCTACAAACTTGCTTGGCGTGGAGGTGAGGAATATATTTCCATCTTTTCAAAAAACGCGACAAGAGGGACCACAACCCCTGACTAGCAGTGAATGGTTAATTGTGAATCAAGGGAGCCATCTGTGTGTCCAGTAAAGTAATTTGGACACATTATTTTTAACATATAACAATACCTGCTTTTTTAACAGGTTTTTAAGAAACGCATGTCAAGAAGACCTAAAAAACTTATCACCGATAGAATACATTGTTTCGTAATTATCCGGGAGGGTCTTGATGACCAGGTCCGGAAACCAAAGTGGTGATTCTCAGGAACAACATGTTTTTCTTATTGACCATGGAGTACTGTAAGGTACTGATCACCTTCCATATTTTATATTTGTATTAAAAACGAATAAAAAACACACACGAAAAAGCCCTAACAAAATTGACGTACATTTGACACACGGTTTTGTCACCACACTATACAGGTTTATACGGATCTTCTGGGGCACCATACATAACACTTACATCATAATACAATATTTGTATAATGTACCATACGAATAAATAAATAAACCGTTAGAATGTTTTTAACGCCAAATTTATACTGGAACATGGGAGGTGAATGGTATAGAAATTGTTCAGTTAGCAAAAACTGAATTAAGTAAATGGATCAGCGACGTAGAAGAAAAAGTTGGGATAGAGCCAAAAATAAAAAGATATCAAATCCTCAAATCCCTGCAGTATGCATCTAGCCAAGGTAGGGGTGGATAAACAGCAAATTCTAAAAATAACAGGACATTCTACCACATACTCGTTAAAGTCTTAGCTGCAGTTTGATAGCAGAAATCATGCACATATTGTTAACAAAATGAGAAAAAATTAGAAAACCATACCTGAGCACAGAGAAGAATCAAATAACATTGTCATCACCATCAAATGTACAACAGGAGGGACAAATTATCTGTAGTGTAGTATTTTAGGTATTCTTCATAAATTCCTTAATTTTTTTCAAATAAATCATATAATTACTTATTAAATTATTGAAGAATTTTTGGCGTCGATAGTTTGAGTGAGACGCTAAATTATCGATAATTTAGCTTGGTTGTCTTAGTCCCTTCCCCCTCACAAAAAAAACAATTTTTTGACGTTTGCACCCAAAAGAAAATAGCTAGCACCGGCTAGCACAACTTTGCTCAACGCTAGCACACCTTCAATAACGGTGTTATTGAGGGTTGAGTCTATGAAACCGCCCCCTCCCATAACACTACCACAACTTTAGTCAACGCTGGCACACCTTTAATAACGAAGTTATTGGCGTTTGAACTTGGAGACGCCAAGTCGACCTCAGCCTCCTCACAAAAAATATCAAATTTTTTATGTTTGCACACAAAGGAAAATAACTAACACAGGCTACCACAACTTTGCTCAATGCAAGCGCACCTTTAATAACTGAGTTATTGAGGGTTGAATCTAGGAATCCAGCTCTCAATAACTCCGTTATTACAGGTGTGCTCGCTTAATTTTATTTATGCTAGCTTTAATGTTCAATTGTAAAAGTTAGAAATTTTGTTTGTTGGGACGGGGGAAGGGGGAGAGCTGGCTTCCGTAGATTGAACCCTCAATCACTCCGTTATTAAAGGCGCGGTAGCGTTGAGCAAAGTTGTGCTAGTCTGTGGTAGTTTTCTCTTTCGTGTAGAAACGTAAAAAAATTGATATTTTTTGTGGGAGGGCTAACGTCGCTTTAACCCTTCCACATTCAAACCTCAATAACACTACTATTAAAGGTGTGCCTGCATTAATTTTAGTTGTGCTTGCCTGTGATAGCTCAGCTCTTTAATGTTCAAACATCAAAAAGTCGAAATTTTCTTAAGTGGGGCTGGCTTCCATAGATTCAATAATTCAGCTATTAAAAATTTGCTAGCGTTGAGCAAAGTTGTTTTAGTCTGTGCTAGCTATCTCTTTCGTGAGCAAACATCAAAAATTCGATATTTTTTTGCGAGGGGTGAGATCGCCTTAGTATCTCCAGATTCAAACCTTGTTATTATCCCTGTTATTAAAGGTGTGCTAATTATTTCTAGTTGTGCAAGTCTGTGCTAGTTCAGTTCTTTAACTTTCAAACGTCAAAAGTTTGAAATTTTGTTGTGGGGGACTGGCTTCCTAGATTCAACTCTCAATTGAATATGTGTTAGCGTTGAGCAAACCTGTGCTATTCTCTTTCGTGAAAAAACATCAAAAAATACATATTTATTTGTGAGGAGGCAGTGGTTGCTTTAGCTACCACCCACCCACCCCACCCCCGATTAAAATCTCAATAACTTAGCTCCTAAAGGTATGCTAGTGTTGTGCAAATGTGCTAGCCTGTGCTAGCTGTCCTCTTTCATGTGCAAACCTCATAAAATCGAACTTTTATGGGGGAGGGGGGCTAAGACAAACGAACTCGATAATTTATCGTATCGCTCAAATTATTGCGTAATTCGTCTGTGATTGGTTGTTATTAAAAAATAAAGTTTTGTCATTGGTTCAAATTTTATGAAGGAAATTCTCGTTGCAATTCTATTCTAATTGGCTAAATGAAACAATCCAGTATGTACCTCATTGTTGAAATGACAAGTTTGGGAAATGAATGACCTTGTCACTAAAGTTGATGGGTGATTATTAAAACATCTGCTGAAAATCCATAGATAATTATCACAGAAACGACATGAGCACGGACATCCTAGTTGAAGCCGGCACTAGGCCTAGACGTCAAGCTCTACTGGTTAGAGACGAATTTAGAACGTTGAAGTACTGATGCACAGTATCTTTTAGGCCTAAGTACATGCAATCGAACGCTGCGCGAGTTCATCTGGATTGGGGGGGATGTCGGCAGAGATATCAATACGGCCATTTTAGCGTTAAGCAGCTGTATCATCATCTGGAAGATGGGGAAAACTTTTAAAAGGAAACTGAATAAGCTGGGGACATGTAACTAGCTAGGGTGTTGGTACACTTTGGGATTCTTGTCAATGAGCAAGCGGATGCCACGCGAGAACGGCCACGCTGTTCTTAGCATCAGTGTATATTGGCAAGTTTACAATACGTAGTACTCTGGGTCCTGGGATGAGGGATGATGAAAATATTGGGCTACCAGGGTTTGGGCAGTCATAAGCTCTGCTAGTTGAATTCATCGGTAAAAAACATTGGGATTACTACGCAGTCAGTAGGAACCATATAAGAATTCTTAAAGGCTTCCTGATGAAACAATGCCGATTTGCCGTGGTGTGACCATTATCTCGACATGCAGCTTTTGTCGGAGAAGACCCCAATTTTTCTTACGTAATGTGAAACCATGTTTTCTAGAAAGTGGAAATGTTTAGGGCATCGTTTCCTCGAAGTCGATGATTCAAGGTCAGTCCGAAGACTCCTCCGGAACTTCTCCTATTGTACACAAGAATCAGTATTGATTTTGTGCTACACACCCAAGTTATATCGCTGTAATTCTATTCTGATTGCCTAAATACAACAATGAAGTAGTAATTGATGAAATGAATTTGTCACTTTAATTGATGGATGTTTATTAAAAAACCTGTTGGAAGATTATCAGAATGATCTTGTTCCCCATTCTTCTAAACGCTGAATTTAATTACTCCATTTGACTTATTTGGTAATTTATAAATAAAATAAAATAAATTTTATTTATTTAATCGTATGGTACATTTTAAATAATGTATTGTGATGTAAGTGTTATGTATGGTGCCCCAGAAGATCAGTATAAACCTGTACAGTGTGGTGTCGAAACCGTGTGCATTTGTGGATTGGTTCGTCTTGGTAAAGCATTTACTTCAAGGTTTAGGAAAACCACTAAAACCTAAACATGCCAACCCTTACCCACCCTAGTATTCACATGTAATAATATTAATTAAGTGTGTAATGTGATACATAATTATATGACAATTTTTTAACAAGAATGTTGTAAATGGTTAGTTGTATAAAATTGTTTATGTCAGTATAAACAAAGAGATAAAAACCGTGTTGTATATTATACACTTAAGATTATAACTTGCAATACAATATCAAATTGAAAGCATTACAAAAAACTTAAACAATCTTGTACAAGACAAAAGGATTTATTGTTCCATTATATTATTGTTTTAAAAGTACATACTTGAAACAAAAAACATTTAGTGTAATAAGAAGCAAACACTAACTGCCCTTGGCATTAAAACAGCACTAGAACTAGAAAAATTATGTTTGTAAACCATTGAAATAAAAGTAACTACTTTGAAAAACCTTGCCAAATAAGAATAATTATTTAATTACATATAATAAACCTAATCATCTTAAGTAATTAAATAATAATAAACGCACAAAAATACCTAGATTTCCAATTATACGTGATTAATTGAATGCACGTTTAACATGCTACAACGCGTTATATGTAAATTGGAAAAGTAGCTACCGAAAAAAAAATTCATTATACCCAATTTTTCGCACGCAACGAAACATCAACGCAAACAGGTGGATTATACCGTACGCTAATCATTCGGGGTCAATAAATTTTATCGTGGCAGTAAAGGCAAAAAACTCACATCACAGCAAAATTGCAAAATCTTGCTTATTCTTACGCTGATCCGATCGCTTCTTTTTCGGGTTTGAATAATAAGCAAGTTGCATTTTTTTAATAATTGCTTTTAGAAATTCACGAGTGCAGCAGTATTTCCTTAATACATAGTATCGATTTTATAATTAAAGAAAACCAAGCAATTTAAACTAAGCAATTTCTTGTCGTGTTTGCTAAATAGTAATTGCGGTCGAAACGTGTAATAAGCTCCAGCAAATTACTTTTGTTTAATCAATTTTAATTACGTGCAAGTAATTAAGGGATCATCAATTTGATTGTTTAAATTAGTAACTCTATCTGAATGTGGATTCTTTCAGAAGAAAAATTAAGTTCATATTTGAATTTCATATTATATCTCCAGCACAATTTCAGTTAATCACTTATGTGGGATTTCAAAGTAATGTATGCGTCCATTTTTTATTTTGAGTTAATAAAAAATAATTTTATTAAAATCTACCCATATCAAGCTGGAACCACCACAATCTAAAATAAAAAATAACTACACATAATAATTAAGGGGTAATTAAATGTTCTTCTATGTTTTTTTAGGTAAAATCAAGCTACAACCTTAAAATTGAATTAAAGGTTACTTAAATGTTAAATAAGTAGCCTATTAATTCTCAAATAAAATGCACAATGTAACTTGTAATCAAGCTGCAACCGCCACTCCTTAAAACCAAGAAGGAAGCATTATTTTGAAAATTGTTTACGCACAAATTAAGGGTTAATTCTTTCTTCTTCTTCTTCGTCGGCCACAATTAATCCACTGCTGGACATAGGCCTCTTCTAACTCTTTCCATTGTCTTCTATCCCGGGCTTTCTGCTTCCATTTCCGCCCCGCTGTATGTATTATGTCGTCAGTCCACCTCTTTTGCGGTCTTCCCACACCCCTCCTGTTGCTCCATGGTCTCCATTTTAGAGTGGTCATTTTCTTGCCTGGCCACGTGTCCAGCCCATTGCCAATTAAGCCTCGCTATTCTTTCCGCAATGTCAGTCCTTCGTCTTATTTCTTCGTTTCTTATTTTGTCTTTTAAACTGACTTCTAGCATTTGGCGTTCCATTCCTCTTTAGACACGTTTCCGTTTTTGCTGGTTTCTTACTGTGAGTGACATAGTTTCGAGTCCATATGTTGTAACTGGCAAGATACATGCGTCATACACTTTAGTGTTCAAGCTTATCGGCACTTCTTTATTTGGTAAAATATTAGTTTACCAAATGCAGCCCAGCTTAACCCTATTCTGCGTGACATTTCAGCGGTTTGATTTTCCTTTCCAAGCTTTATTTTATGTCCAAGGTGCACATAGTCATTTACGACTTGTATGTTTTTGCCGTTTATCAAGATTTTTTTCTTGGTTTGGGCTTAAGATTTTAGTTTTTTCTACATTCATCTCCATTCCTACCTCATATGACGCATATTGTAGTTCTTTTAGCATGTCTTTTAGTTCTTCCAAGTTGGTACTAATGATTACTATGTCATCTGCGAAACGGAGAAGATTCATGTATGTACCATTTATGTTTATTTCCGTTTTATCCCAATTTAATGTTTTGAATATATCCTCCAATGCCAACGTGAAGAGTTTCGGAGAGATCGTAGCACCTTGTCTTACTCCTTTTTCTATTTTTATTTGGTTGGTTTTTCGATTATCGTCCATTCTTACGTCCATGGTGGCATTTGGATGTGTAAAAATCTTTAACTATTTGCTTTATAGATTCCTTATCACATTCAATTTCACCATTTTTGCCTTTGATCTTCATTATATTTTGTTTGTTGGGGTTCAATTTTGACTTCAAGACTTTCATATTTTTATTGTTTTTTATGGTTTCTATGATAACTCGTGTATTGAATCTTCTGATATCCTTTCTTATTCCGCTCTTGATAGTTTTGTTCAGTTATTTGTATTCAGTTGTATTTCTATTCAAGCCTTTTCTCCTATCAATAAGGTTCAATGTGTTTAGGAATAGTTTTTCATTATTCTTAGATGTTTTGTATGAGATTATTCCATATCTTTAAATCAATATGTATATTTAGTTTATCTTTCAGTGTATTTTTGGAATTGGGATTGATGTATTTTGATTGTTTCCATGGGAAGCCGTTTGTTGGTTTTGTGGGTTATCATTTTTGTTCTTTCTATTTTGACATTTATTTTAAAAGAAGCTCTCACCAGCCTGTCTCAAATGTATTCAGGACAGAAACATCTTTGCAGTATTTGTTGTTGTTTGTGAGAATAAAGTTTATTTCGTTTTTAGTCCGTTTATCAGGGCTCTCTCATATCCATTTTCTTTGTGGATTTTATGAAAGAATGTGTTTGCAGAAAAAGCTGTTCTTGCTGCAGATATTCAAGTAATAACTCCCTCTTTCATTTTGTATCCCAGTCCAAATTTACCAATATTGCTCGGATCTCCAGTTTTCTTTTCTCCGATTTTAGCATTGAAGTCTCCAGCGATGATAGTCAATTGAGGTTTTTCCAATCTCCTGGCTCTGGTGATGTCCTCATAAAATTGTTCAATTGTAATGTTATTGTTAATCAGAATAGCAACTCCGCCATATGAGGTTTCGGCATTATTCTGATAGAGTAGATGACCAGATGGTAGGTTCGATAACTTTTCTGGTTATTCCCAATATGTCCTATTTGATATTCTCCATTTCTCTTTCAAGTCTAATTTGATCTTCCTCTCTTCTCATGGTCCTTATATTGTAGGTAGCTACAAAATACCCCCGCCCCCGAAACTCTGGACCCGCCTGATGTTAGGTCAGTGTGAGATTCTAAATGGGTTGTTCTACTCACCTGGGGTATTTAAGTTGTAAATTTCCAAAACTTTGTTAATTTTTAAAAGGTTTTTTGGCATTGAAACACCACGCTTGCCAGGCGGGTTGGTGAGTTTGTAGATTCAGCCGCTCCTAACATGGAGAACAGACTCTGTTTGTAGCCCCCCCTGACATGGAGAACAGACGCTACTGTAGCCGCCCATTCTGGGTCAGACACTACTACCTGTTTGGTCGGAGTATTTTATTTCCTCCCTACCCTCCATATCTAGCGAGCATTCCCCTATCCGCCACCCGGGGACGCGCTCTCTAGCGGTTACAGACTCCGCCGACAGTTAATTAGATGTAAATCGTAAGTATTTATTTATTATAGTTTTTACTCCACATATCTCACATAAGATGGTGAGATGTGACGGTTTCTAAGCCTAAAATTTGGACACTTCCTTTTTTCATTTTTTTCCGATAAATTAGAGTTAGTACATTATAACTTAACAAAAAAAAATGGTTGTCCTGAGGTCGGCCAGTTGGCCAACAAGCCCTTCACCCGTATGTAAACAAGATATCTAAAGATCTACTGGTCTGAGATTAATAAAACTTGGCAGGCAAGAAGGCCGGACTGGTTTTCGGTCATAATTTGCCGTGCCAAAAAGAAACTTAAACCATATAGAAAAAAAGTACAGCAAGAGGGGGATACTTACTCCAAGACCTTGTAAAGATTATTTTTTTTTATGGTCCAATTGATCGCTGAATGAAAATCACAGTGAGAATCAAGAAAATTTTAAACAATAAGTTTTGCGACACTTAGTGTTAACGATCACATACGTAAATGCATTCGCATTAAGTGTAACTATGTCGACAGATAAGTAAAAGCAGTTACATAAATCGATCCTTCGGTAATTATAGCCAACTAAGTGTTAAATAAAAATCTCAATTCGCCTGCTGTAAGTTCGCAAAAGGTTGTACAATAGCAAACAAACACCGAGAATCACTCTACAGCTGTTTTGTCCTTTTGGGACTCTTCATGAATGCGACCTCGAGTGTAAGTTCACTATTGTACAAATACGTGATGTTATATTTCCTACTGGAGGGCACATCATATTCGAACAATAAGTTTTGCGGCACCTAGTGTCGACCCGTGTTAACGACGTGATCGTCATAAGTTGTCACATTTGTCGTAGCATGGTATCAGTTATGTTTATGTGTTCAATACGTACTCAGAAATGACAACCGAAATTTGACACGTGCCACGGCCAACTAGGGACATTTTAGCGACCTATCGGACATTTAAAGAAATAGCCCGCGTAGCAGGTCATAACCATAAGTATAGAAACGCCGATAACCGCATTAGAAGGGTCATGGAAAGCTTTCCAAACCTACACATTGTAGATTTCCTTAGAAGCTTATCCCACAATTACGACATTTTCAACATAAACTTTTCTTACATTTAATCGTTCAAAAATTCTGTATTATTCTTTAAATAATTGATGTGATAAGTAAAATTATTCCAAAATAGTGTTTAGGAATAAAATTTTAAACGTCTAGTTGTCCCGTTGCTTGGTTGTCCTATTGGCGAGTTGTCCTAACCACGAGATGGTCGGCAGCGAGATGTTTACGTCGAGTTGTCACGGACTAAAATGAAAGGGTTTCAGCTTGATCTGAAGTACAATACAGTAAAATACAATGTTCAAAATTAATGGTCTATTCTTAGTTCTAAGCGTTGAACTTGCAGTTTGATTTCAAGCTAGAACCATTTCACCAAAAAACATCGAGACGATAAAACATTAGCTCTTAATTCTTGCGTACACAATTACGCTTTCTTCTGGGTTTTTGGGTGCCAGGGTTGCAGCTTGACTCAATTTAGAACCCACATGCTTTTTCAAAAAACATTGTGCATTTTACTTGACAGTAGGTTACTTATTAGCCCTTAATTCAAGCGTAATTCCAGTTTTTAAGCGTGGCGGTTGCAACTTGATCTCAAGCTGAAACCTCCACACGTTTTACCAAAACAAAGCATTTAGTTAGCATCTAATTAGTCCTCGATTATAAAGTGTAATAATTTTTGATCTTCCAATGTGGCGGTTCAAGTTTGATAGAAACTATCGTGTCTGTACGTTTCCGTTCGAATAAGTAAACCTATGAAATTTGAATTAGTAATTTTTACACAGTACGAGGATATATTGAAAAATTCTTAGCCTACTATAGAACCAAACAAAATTTCAATGTCAAAATATTCTATTACTCAACATATTATCCTCTTAATTGGATACATTTATTACAGCAAACCTGCAACGTCTCTAGACCTTTCAAAAAAAATTTTTCTTCTTGCTCTGCAAACCAGACCTCCACAGCTTCTATTACCTCATTGTTGGAAGAAAATGTACAACTTTTTAAACTGTTTTTCAGTTAAGGAAAGAGGTGATAGTCGGACGGAGCCAAATCGGGTGAATAAGGGGTGTTCTAGTAATTCAAACCCTAAATCACGAATTTTTGCATGGCAACATAAGATTTGTGTGCAGGGGCGTTGTCCTGCAAAAACAAAACACCTTTGGACAGCTTTCCGCGTCTTTTCTCTTTAATATTTTCCCGTAGAGTGGTCAGTAATGTCGAATAGTAATCTCCAGTTATTGTTCTACCCTTATCCAAAAAATCAATCATGATTACTCCATGGCAATCCCAAAAAACTGAAGCAAGAGCTTTTCCAGCAGATTTTTGGACACGAAACTTCTTAGGTCTTGGAGAACCAGAGTGTTGCCATTCCATAAATTGTTGATTTGTTTCAGGATCGTAGAAATGTACCCAAGTCTCATCCATAGTAACAATTCGGTTTAAGAAGTCTACATCGTTTTTAAATCGAGCACAGATCGAACGCGATGCTTCTATACCCTTGCACGCTTTTGGTCAACATTCAAACATTTGGGGATCTATTTTGTAGCAATTTTTCTCATGTCCAAATTGACGTAAACCGTATGATGAACGCTTTCGTTTAAAATATTCAGTGTTTCAGATATCCGTTTTAGCTCAATTAGACGGTCTGATAAAATCATGTCATGAACTGCATCGATATTTTCGGGGACTGACACAGAAACTGGCCTTTCCAATCGGTCATCATCTTCAATGGAAATTTTACTTCTTTTGAAGCTTGCATTCCAATTTTTGAGGGTCGCATACGAATGACATTGATCACCAAGGATATTAAGCATATCTTCGTAAACCTGCTTACCTCTTAAGCCTTTTAAATACAGGTACTTGATGATGGCTCGATATTCCAATTTTTCGATTTTCACAATTTCGGTGGACATCTTTTTTCATTTAATTTATTGCGTGACTCTGGTTTACTTTTTTGACGTCAAACTTTACACTGACACTTCTAGTAAGTTATTGTTCGTTGCTATGGTAACGCAATATTTTGTTTATGCAAGGAACTGGTCTAGGCTAACTAGATATCAATACATCCTCGTATATTCTGTTTGTGGTATTAAATTTAATTTGTATACAAATTCGTGTTATTGTTGTTAATGTATGACTAACATACCTAAATACGCCCCATCTAACGCAACTACAAATAACCAACTCACACCACTTAAAATATGGTTTCAAATCCCAAGTTCAACATATTCGGCCAAAGGTTTTGGCAGTTACAGCTATTTGAAAGTCATATTATTTATCACCTTCCCCCCCACCCTTACTATTACGTAAAATTATGAGCTTTACAACGGCAATATTTATGTGGACCTTCTAGGACAAAATTGGTTGTTTTTCGTGTGTTCTAATAGTTGCATCCTCTTGCGGTCGTTTGAAACAATTTCCAACAATATCTCTTGGTCACTTTTACTAAAAAAATATGTTTTTTTCCGACCTCACTTATTTGGCAACCCTGTAATGAACTGCTGCTTCACAATCACCCTTTTTTCAAAGCCTATTTAGAAAGTACGAATGTAACAGCCAACGTTTTCAAAAACGTTGGAACTTCCAATTTTTGATGCTAATGGATGAACTATGTTGGAACTTGGTATAAGGTAGTTTCCTTCGTCTTCCTTTGATAAACCATAGAAACTAGCACATAAAGAAAGAGACAAGTTTTGTAACAAACGTGATCACAAGCCATTAAACCATCTAATCTACAAACCGGATTTTGTTTGGAGGCTCATAAAAGTTTTATTTGGCTTTTATCAAGTTTATACTGATAAGAGAGCTTATGGTTAGCTTCAGTAGATTTATTGGCAGTATTTGTTCTGTTTTGCCTTTTTCGCTTTTTTAAAATCTATCAACATTATGTAATAAATGTACGTTCTATATTATTGTATATTTCTTGTAACTATTATCAATACGTTTCAAAGTTTCCAGGTGTGTCAAACCTTTTTTCAGGATAACTGAGCTGGTTCTCGTCGCTTGACTTTCTTTATATACATACTCATGGATATCCACTTATGATTTCTACGATCTATTGAACATGGTGTTTTTTACGTGCTGCTGAGAATATGTTGTTCTTCTTTCTTAATGGTTTTGTCCTTTTCCATCTCTCCCTTGCCGATTGACTCTTTAATGTTCTCTAATTTGGGCCGCTACGTTCTTCATGTTTGTCCATGTCTCTCCGCATTCTCCTTATATCTGGTAAATACATTTCATCACTTTTTTTGCTATTCTATCCTTTGCTGATAGGTCGTGACTTGGATTCTTATTGTTGTTTCTACGTGTTGACGTTTGTCTAACAGTTTTTCTTATGTGCATACTGTCACTGTCTATAATAAAATTCACCAAACAAAATAGCTAGCTATAAGGTTTTGAACACGCATAGTGCACCTGAATAGCTGTTTTTTACACGAAGAATATGATCGCGAAATGACTCGCAACGGAAACGGAAATAAAATAATATATATTTAGTATAGTGTAAAGCAGTGTAAAGCCTCAAATACTGATCAATCAATAGCAAAGCAGACGTGATTCTATAACTCTCTAGGTTAGTGAGATCTGGTTTGTAGATGTTTATCAGTGTTGTATTTTTACCACCATTACGTTTCGGAGAGAAGAACTTCGGTTTTCACCATGATGGAATTGGAATTAATTTGGTACAAGTCTTATTTTAAAACTTATTGATCTTCCGGAAATTTCTATATTTCTTTAACCTTCAAAGGATTTTAACTCGCGATTTTGTTGTTTATAATTTTTCTGTCTTATAGTTTGTTTAGTTTTCTGCTTTTCCTCAACTTCGTTGTACTTATTTCGTTTGAAATAATTCTGGTCTACATTATTTTTTATATTTTATTTGTATTTTTAATTCCCACTACTTCTGCCTATAGTTTTCCAATATTTTCTCTTGAACTCAAAGTTTATATATCCGTGAGTTGTGAGTAGAAACTTTCTAAGTTTTATGTTAAATATTTAGGGATATGTTTACAGTAAAATATTAATTGATAAGAAGGCTACTAAGGATAGGTATATGAAAATGTGTATGAATTGACGTAAAATTTTACGACAAGTGCGACATCTAGTGCACAACCTCGTAATTTATTAATCTGTCGCCAAATTTTGGATGAATTCGTCATTTTAATATTTAAATATATACAGAGTGTAAAAAACAATGATATTTTAAGTTAGCATTATTCATTATTTTGAATTTACTTTTAAACACCATGTATGTTATGCAGTAGCTTTTAAAACAAGGTCAATAACTACTTTGCCCACAAAAGCGATTGCTGTTTATTCAAAAGGAGACCCAAAAACAATTCATTACAAGAACGATTCCCATTTCTTTTAAAAAATCGGAAATAGGCGATAGGTATAGGAAAGTCTAAAGTAGTTTGTCACAAAAACTGTTTTTGTGTTAAGTTATTATCTTCCGGGTTGAGCCGTGTTCGTCCTTCCTTCCTTCGTTCTCTGCTTGACGTTTCGCTAACCATGCTGTTAGCTTCTTCAGAAGTTACTCTAAAGACTTTAGTCAGTCAGTCTTTTTCAGGACTTTTTTCGGTCCATCCTGTATACTTGGAAATAATTTTAAATTGTAGCCCTTTTTGATCTCCGTCAAAATAAATTCAAAATAATTAAGCATGCGTCGTCCGTCCTGATTCACCCTGTATATAATTAATCTTGTATACATTTCGTCGCTATAACACTGGTAACGTAAATTCTTGCGATTTCCATATCAGCTACTTACGGGCGTTAGCAACAACAATTTAATTAAAGCTCGCAATTAATGTGTTGAAATTCAGTTAAGCTTTTGTTTGTTACATCCCAAATTAAAGTTATCGTTCCAATTGAGGATTGGTTACTAAGGAAACTCAACGTACATACGTCACTTACACACGATGACTTAAAACTAACTTAAACTCGGAATAGCACGGTAAGTAGCTCCTGTCAACCCAAAAGGCCTTTTGTTTTAGTTTCACCCACTTTATCTAAAGCACCCAAGCTCTTATGGAGCTAGTTAAAAACAAAACCGAACGTCGGTGGTGGAGTCTACCCCGAATAAAAATTTACTTATATGTTAGGGATTTAAACCGTTTAATGTCACATGTACGTGAGTTTCATACGCTTGAATAGTGAATACGTTTCTTAAACTTAGTTGTATTCTGTAGTATGCAGTTCCGAGAAGGAAGGTTCTTGCTAGCGACAGTATTTGGCAGCTTCAGAAGATAGGTAGGCCCAGGATTTCCCTTAGGAGAAATATACGACAAAGAACGGAAGACAGATATGTGCCCTCGAAGCAGCAAGTATGCAGCGTAAATGACCCCTCAGCCTGTTGAGTTCATCGGCCGTTGGCAGCTTTAATGTAGGCGAAACCGTTTGTTCGTCGAGTTATATAGCGAAGGATTCTTAAATAGCCATTCCAGCACTCCCAGGAATCATCCAGATTGTAACACACGAGTAGAGTATAAAGTCAAGACACGTGCTAAAGCATACGTCGTAATTAGAATTAACACAACCACGAGACAACAAAAGAAATGGAAAAGAAGTACTTACGGCGAATGTGGTCGGATTTACATTTACACACCAACTTAACTTAATATTATTGAAGCACACATTAAAAATGTACGTGTAAAAGTTTAGCTTTACGAAGCACGCCAATCACCCAGTAGAAGGAAGTAGCAAAATGTCCGCTCGTAATCTTCGAAACTTATCGTGAATTAATAAATCCACCAATTAAAAACGCATTCTGCGCGGCAAATTCAACTTTCGTCGTAACGTGCTACACACGACACCCGTTTCTAAGAAGGCTCTCGACGTACGTTTTACTTTTGTAAATAAACCCGTAACACCTTTTGACGTATATCTGTTTTATCGGCCTTTTTTGATATGCTGGCCTCGGCTAACTTTAAAGCCTTGGTACACAAGTAACTATTTTATTGATTTTTACTATAAAATTTTTCTCCTATTCTAGACGCCGTTATCGGCTATACAAATTTTGTTTTTTTTTTAAAGTGAACAACCAAGACATTGTAGAATAAAAATTTATAAAAAAATATTGACAAAATCTAGTATTTTATTTAACGAAGCGGAAAATTGAACTTGGTTGCGAAAGGGTTAAGCAACTCAACAAGATGAAATTTTATTTAAAGTTGTAGTCTACTAGTTAAACTATTGTACAAGCAATTGGTGAATCATAGAATCAAAAGTCCGCACTTGCGGATAAGAATTTTTTAAAATAAATTTACACTAAGAAAACAATGGAAACAGCTACGTATTTATTTATTTATTCGTATGGTACATTTTAATAATTGTATTGTGATGTAAGTGTTATGTATGGTGCCCCAGAAGATCAGTATAAACCTGTATAGTGTGGTGACAAAACCGTGTGTAATAGTGGATTGGTTCGTCTTGGCAAAGCATTTGATTCAATGTTTAGGAAAACCACTAAAACCTAAACATGCCACAGTTTGAAAGCCGAAAATATGTTATAGTAATTCTTGGTATGAAGAACTTTATTCTACCGGAAAAGCCGGGAATATTAAAACTTTTATGTTTTTCTTAAAACCATCGCCACCAAAATCTAGTTTTTTTTTCGAAAAATATATCGTATTAAAATAGTACTAGTAGAAAAAAGATTTGAAATAAAAGTTGTTGAAAATGTAATTTGCAACAACTTTCTTGTTATAAGTTTTTTAAATAACTGATACCCTTAATGTTATTTTTGGATAAAAGTGGGGAATTATAGTATCTTGGTAATATTGTTAACAAATCAAACACATGTTCAAACAAAAGTTGTGTATTTTTAAATTAAAATCAGTATGGTATTACCGAACCGAAATGTCAGTTGTCAAAATTGCAAACTAATTTATATATGTATATACTATTTCATCAAACGAAACTGTTTGAACTTTCTGGAACTACGTCGCCTAAATCCATTATTTTATGTTGACAATACTCACAATTTATTTTAATGCCACATCGTACAATGATTTTAATTTGCGAATCCAATCGAATGTTGAACATAGTTTCAATTTCGATGCTCTTACAACAAAACAAAAGAGTTGGTTGTAACAAAATCCCTTACAAAAGTGTCTTTCGTCAAGTTACTCTCAATTCCGCAATTATTTACGCAAACATGTTTAGGGTGCTGCTACGAGATCCCGTTTATCTCCTTCATCGCCAATATCCAATATCTTTATGGAAGCCTTTAAAACTATTGCATTTAAAACTTCCCCGTTGAAACTGAAAGTATGGTTTTTTGATGATACATGCATCGTTTAGTCGTTCTTCTTTAATCTTGACCATCTCAATTAAAGAAAATCATTGCTTTCTATTCCTTGACGATCTCGGCATTCAGAAAACAAACTGAGAGTTAAGTCATTGGCTGTAACACAAACTCACTCATAGACAGTCCGTCTAAAATTTTGAGCTTCTCTACATGTCAACCCGACAATCTAAATTTAGAACTGTGCCTTCTTACTAATACCCACACAAGTTATTCATAAAATCATTAACCGCCAGACATGATGTAAAAAATCTTTCTTCCTACATCCATCGGGTAACTGACAATTCCTTTTTGATTGCCGAACCTTCTTTGTTCTTCAAGGGGAAAATCAAAGACTTGTGAATTCCGTTTGTTAACCCAACTTTTCCCTTTCAAGTGTGAATCAATAAATAGAAGAATCAGTAATCTGCACGGATTTCTTTCAGTCTAGAATCTGGCTTGGGGTACAAGCTGATTACCTGAGTTTTACAGGTATACCTTGTACTTTTTGTTAGTTTGTACCAAGTTTTTTTGATTTTTCAAGTCTTGACCCTGACTATTTACAATTTCAACAAGGTCCAATCCCTGAAGACCTTTGCCATCATTCTTTAGTTGTTATTATTATAGTTTGAAAAACGAACTTGTGCTATAATCCATTACAACTTCAATTAGCTTACAAATTGGATTATTTTAAATAAAACTCCAAACTTACTTACTCTTTATTAGCATTAATCTTTTATTTTCCTTGACTATACCTCCGAAAAGATATCAATTACTTCAGTCAATTCTGTACTTGACCTTCATCATCTTATTACAATATATAAAGAAAAAACTGAAAAAACTCATACAAATTAGTCGTAAGGAGTACTGCTTAGTCAAAATAAAATTATATAAAACAATTACTTCGATTACAAATAATTATTTTGCTTGTGATGATAATTGATGATGATTAATTTACAAACTAATTACCTACTTACTTACACAAGCCTTTTTAATTCATCAAAATTAAACACCTTGACCTTTACACAGAACAATGATTCAATTTTTTCTCCTCGATCGTAAAAGAAGGCTACAAGGTTCATCAAAATTTAAAAAAATTATTCCATTTTAAAAAACCATATTTTAAAATTTCATCTTGAACTTTTCATCGCTGGTTTGTTTAAGTGAATTGAATGCAATACATTTTATGAAATTATGCGACACGATTGCTTCTTCCGTGTTTATTTTTATTCATAAGTGATAACTGGTTGTTGATAAAGGAAATAGCCTTGAAGATAAAAACGCAGTTATTGCTTTTAAATTTATTATACACAGCAATGGATTTATGACTGAATCAAGTAAAAATGTGCCATTCACGTTTGTTTGACACTTGAACAAACACTATGAAATTAACAATAAATAAGCGAAATTAAGAGTATAGAATAGTCACATCAACACTGGCAGCAATGAGAGTTCAGTAAAACTTATAATTTCAGAGAAAAGGTTAATGTTTGACGTCAGAAAGACATTTCTAATTCATTTATGTAAATAAATAACAATATATTTCATTCGATACATGATCAGATTTTTCCATTATGTTTAAGATTCGATCATAATCGAGTTTAGGTCCGTAAAGTTGGCCGTACCTAGTTGACAAACTTAAAAATATTTGATCTAGAAAGTTTGTGCTAATTATGTGCTGTTTATTGCCGATAATTAAAAATTTTGTGCTTGTAGTTTCAAAAAGTTATTAACAAAAACAAATGGGTACGACCGACTTCACATGGCCGTACCCACTTCATCAATTTGACATTTTTATTACAGTATAATTTTGTGCTATTCTTTGCTGATAATTAAAAATTTTGTGCTAGTGTATTTAAAAAGTTATTAACAAAAACAAATGGGTACGGTCATCTTCACCTAGCCACGTGGTCGTACCCTCTTTGTCGATTCAACAATTTTATCAGTTATAATTGAGTGCATTTAAAAAATTATCAGTTATAATACCAATTACTTAATGTTACGCCGGTCATTTTGGTGTAGGTGTCACTATTATCAACGGGATGTGCATTCACGGGTTGAATTAGAAAGATATCATAATTAATTGATTTTACTTTATTGATTACAACACTATCTATGAAATTTACAATAAATAAGCGAAATGTTTTACAAAGTGGGTTGTAGCATCAAAACTATAACTACCTCTATCATAAATAGTAGCACAAGTAGTAAATATTTATTCGTCCTAATTAAAAGTATAGAATAGTCACATCAACACTGACAGCAATGAGAGTTCAGCAAAATTTATAATTTCAGAGAAAAGGTGAATGTTTGACGTCAGAAAGGCATCGATGCGATCATAATCAAGTGCATGTCCGTGAAGTTGGCCGTACCCAGTTAACAAATTTGAAAATTTTTGAAAATTGTGTGCTAATTTTGTGCAATTTATTGCTGAATTGCTGAATATTAAAAATGTTGTGCTGATATATTTAAAAGTTATTAACAGAAACAAAAAAGGTATGGCCGACTTCACGTGGCCATTCCTACTTGATCAATTTAACATTTTTATTTCGGTATAATTTTGTGTTATTTATTACAGATAATTAAAAATGTTGTGCTGGTACATAGTTTTAAACAGTTATTGTCAATTTGACATTTTATTACAGTATAATGAGTGCAAATTTTGTGCTGTTTATTGTTGAAAATTAAAAATTTTGGGTTAGTATATTTAAAAGGTATTAACAAAACTACTAACCTTACCCAATTCATCATTTTTATCAAGGTATAATTTCGAGCTAATTTGGTGCTATTTATTGATAATAATTACAAATTTTGTATTAATACACTATTTAAAAGTTATTAACAAAAAGAAGTAGGTACAACCGACTTTATGTAGCCATACCCATTTGATCAATTTGACGTATTATTTATCACGGTATAATTTTGTGCTATTTATTGTTAATACCTAAAAAATTTGGGCTAGTATATTTAACAAGTTGTTAATAGAAAGAAGTGGAGAAGAAGTATTTAATGGATTAATATATTCTTACAGTATTATCCAATCAAATTGTCAATTTTAAAAGGATTCAGGAAATGACTTGGATTTTCAAATACCCCACCAGAATTTAGAAATTTTTATTTATAATTTAATTCAAAAAAAAATTTAAACTAAAACCTTATAAAAAAAAAGTGGATGGGAAAGTTTTCAAACCGAAAAATTTAAACCCCCTTTTTTCTCTTTTTTCATAAAACAAAAAAAAACTTTACTTTAAAATAAAAAAAAAAATTTTTTAATAAAAAATACAAAAAAAAACCAAACAAAATTTATTTAAATTTTAAGAAAAATATTTTTTTTTTATAAAAAAAAGGAAAAAAAATTATAAACAAAAACAACAAATTTTTTAATTTTAAAAAATAATAAAAAAATTTTAATTTAATTTTTTTTAATAAAAAAAATTTTTTTAAATTTTATATAAAAAAATTTTTTTTTAAAATAATTTTTAAGTTATTTGTTTTTTTGTTTTCATATACAGGGTGTCACAAGCAAGCGTAGGTCTTCAATAACTCATTTGCGGTTGGAGATATCGAAAAATGTTTCAAATAAAAGTTCCACCAATTCAACTTCTCTATACCATAAAATTATTTTCGAATATACAGGGTGTCCCGTTTTTCCTGTACGCAACCTAACTTAATTTTTTTAAATGGAATGCCCCATTTATTATTGCTTTATTAGATTTCTCGCTTAATTTAAAGGCCACTTCGTTAACCATACATTATGGCTGAAATGCACCGTTCCTCAGAAAATTAGCGCTAAAGGAAGAAAAATGCCGTTTCGGTACCCTGCGCCATTTTTCATATCTCCGAAACAAAAGAACTTAGAGGAATGCGGTTTTCACAGATCGCTTCTAAGAGAAATGACCTACCATTTGCACTATTTACACAAACATGTTTCTGTTAAATTCATTCAAAGCTACCGCTTCAAAAATAAATTGTTTCAAACCGGCAAAACTTGTTTTTTTCAAATAGAACACTATTATTTTTTCAGCCCATCATATGCAGAATTTTATTTCCTTTCGTCTGATATAAGGTTGTTGCTATCAGTTCCTAACAGTTTTGAGAAAATTGCAGTTATATTCTAAATTTTAATTAAATCGGATCATCGCGTGCGCCCTGGTCGGTGATTAGCTGCTTTTCCGCTTTTGTTTTCTACCTTAGGAATGAAAACTATTTCAATTGAAAAACCAGAGTGTTGTATTTTAGTTCAGACGTTTTAAATCACAAAAATAATTTTCAAGATGTCCACACAGAGCAGTGACTTTGCCTCAGGCCAGTTCTTGATGTTTAACTTTTACAAAAGCTGCTCGAAATGTCTGCCATTTTCTTGAATACACATCCTCATTCGACGTTTGAAGTTATTGTCAACGTTGACCAGAATGTCCGGGGTAATTTCTCTGAAAGCGTTAGTTATCCTCTCCCGCATATCTTCGGCAGTGGTAGGTGAAGAGGTGTACACTTTGTTTTTAACGAATCCCCACAAAAAGAAGTCACATTTTGTGAGATCAGGCGACCTAGCGGGCCAGTTAATTGCCCCTCCTCTTCCTATCCAGCGGTTTGGGAAATTCGCATTTAAGTAGTTCCGAATTTCTTGGGTGCAATGAGATGGGGCACCGTCTTGTTGTAGCCACATACGTCGAAGAAATTCTAAAGGAACATCCTCCAACATTTCTTGGAAACCATTTTGCAGGAACTGCAAATAGGCCCTTCCTGTTAAGTGTCCATCAAAAAGTACGGTCCGAAAACACGATCACCAAAAACACCTCCCCACACATTCAGTGACCATCGGTATTGAGAAAACGTCCGGAAGTTAGGAGGATTTGCCGTATCGTAATAATGGAAGTTATGCCTGTTTACAAAACCATTTTTGTGAAAGGTAGACTCGTCAGTAAACAGGACATATTTGAAGAAGTCTTCGTCTTCGGCTATTCTTTCGATGGCCCACTGACAAAATTCCGTTCTTGCTGCAAAATCCCTTGGAAGTAGTTCCTGATGTAGCTGAACGTGGTACGGATGGTACTTATGCTGTTTCAGGACTCTTTGTACAGACATTCTACCAATTTCGGTTTCTCGGGCGATGTCTCTTTGACTGACATTCGGATTTTCCACCACAGACGCCAAAACACGGAACTCATTTTCATCTGTACAGACCGTCTTGGCGTAGTTTCTTTTTCCAGACTCCACTGATCCTCTAGTAAGAAACCGCTCCAGAACCCTGCTGAACGATTCCACTCTAGGATGTCGTCTATTTGGATAACGCTGGGCATACACCCTCGATGCCAAGAGGGGATTTCTCTCACATTCCCCAAGAATAAGAACCATATCTATCATTTCTTCTTTATTCAACGCCATAGCGGAACAGTTCGGAAAATGAACACAAAGTTACAATGAAACAAACACAACGATACAATGAAACTTTACTGAACACCTTATGAAGTTCACAAATATGACATTGTAGAAAACAAAAGCTAATCACCGACCAAGGCGTACATGATGATCCGATTCAATTAAAATTTAGAATATAACTGCAATTTTCTCAAAAACTGTTAGGAACTGATAGCAACAACCTTATATCAGACGAAAGGAAATAAAATTCTGCATATGATGGGCTAAAAAAAATAATAGTGTTCTATTTGAAAAAAACAAGTTTTGCCGGTTTGAAACAATTTATTTTTGAAGCGGTAGCTTTGAATGAATTTAACAGAAACATGTTTGTGTAAATAGTGCAAATGGTAGGTCATTTCTCTTAGAAGCGATCTGTGAAAACCGCATTCCTCTAAGTTCTTTTGTTTCGGAGATATGAAAAATGGCGCAGGGTACCGAAACGGCATTTTCTTCCTTTAGCGCTAATTTTCTGAGGAACGGTGCATTTCAGCCATAATGTATGGTTAACGAAGTGGCCTTTAAATTAAGCGAGAAATCTAATAAAGCAATAATAAATGGGGCATTCCATTTAAAAAATTAAGTTAGGTTGCGTACAGGAAAAACGGGACACCCTGTATATTTTTTGTTTAAAAAAAGAGTAGTTGGGGGAATTTTTTTTTTTAAACATTTTTCAATATCTCCAACCGCAAATGAGTTATTGAAGACCCACGCTTGCTTGTGACACCCTGTATATTTAAGAAAATTATACTTCATTGTCTAGTCATAAACGTAAAAGGAAACCCCAGTACCACAAAAAAAATGTGTAATGTGTTCAGAATTAAATAGATATCCAAAACACCGTCGTTTAAAATCATTCTTTAAACGCGTTGCCATTGGTGGTGACGTCAACACTCGTATAAATGGTGATTTGTTTACGTTTTATGCTTGATTCAGTGGTCATCTTTGTGTTTATTGGAATTAATAGCAGGTGTTTATAATTGTATGACATCAGAAGAGTTTGTAAAGGCTTGTTCGAACAACCTGCCGTCTTTACATATGTTTATGGTGATGGACTTTATTAAGAATGACGAACGATTAAATTCCGCGGAGATTAGAGATGTAAAAGCTACATCGTAAGTAATACCTTTGTAATACATAATTCACATTAGGTAGACACTTTTTATTTCAAAACAGAATTTGTGGTTCATATAATTACTACAGGATGCCATTAAGTTAAATTGGCAATGAAGGATATATTCGAACATTCAAAACAACAATATTAAGAGTAAAGGTACTCGTATAATGTATTTTTATTAACTTACAGTGTTTTTTTTATACATTATTTACACCCGACACGACATAAAAACATTTTCACCTGTATAACAACACTAAGTACTAATGTAAAACTCCACTAATTTGCTATTTTATGTTATTTATACAAGGAATGACGTCACAATACAGACGACCTTCTATTCAATTATTTCGGCGCCAATTTTCAGTGTTGGAATTATATACACATTTAAAAAAAATTTTTTTACTACTGGGGAACGACTTTTATGTGTATGGGCTTCAATTTTACACATTTGAAAAAAGTTGGGCAATACCGAATTACTGAGATATAACAATTACGTGACACTAATTATTGTAACAATATCTCCACCAATATCAGTTTTACAAAAAAAAGAAAAGTTGTTGGAAATTATATTGTCTATAGCTTTTATTTGAATCATTTTTTCTAAAACACAATATTATTTTTGCGATGCGGAGTTCCGCGGTAAACGCTTGTTTGCATTATTTGTTCGTTATGGGATCATAAAAAAAGTATAGTGTTGAATTCGAGAAAAACATTTTTAAGCTCATTTAAGCTTTATTGTTCTCTCGCTTAAAAAATTTACTTTCGCCACTCGTTGAACAATATTCTATTATTTGATGATATCAAATTATTTTAAGGAGTTTAAGGTATAGGTGATTTATAATAGCTGTACTAATACGTGGGGTGCTATTATCATAAAAAGTCAAATAATATTTCAAACCTCCTGGAGGGTTACACCCAGACATTCAGGATATAAAATATTGATTGTGTTATTTTTAACTCAAAAATATTTCTTACTTCTTTATAATAGTATATTTTACTATATGAGATGAAAGTTCCGTTTTTCTCTCGAATGAAAAAACCAGGAATAATAAACTAAAAAAAATAATTTTCAAATTCATCAAGATATTTTATTGTTTGAGATTAATCTGAGTAAAAATGACATATGTAAGTCGATAATACAGATTTCCGTTAATTCTATGTAACAATTTCACTTCTAGACATGAGAGTGGCACTTTTACGCTTTAGCAACCACCAGAAAATTCCACTTTCATATCCATAAGTAGAAAAATGTATGTTCATACTTATACGCATGAATATAGGTTTTTCATAGTGATTGTCATGATGTGAAAATTCCATTTTCATCCTTAGTATTTAAATTGTTGAATCAAATGGATGGAAATTTTATTTTAACTTATATTATTTTTTTATATTATTTTATGTTTATTAATACTACACTGTTATAACCTGTTTGACACAGATTATAGCTTTGTTAAACCAAACATTATTCTGTAATAAAGATTTGAATTGATCATCCAAATATGACCACTTGAAGTCGATCGTTCGCATTTGTTTTTGTTAATAACTTTTTAAATATACTAGCACAAAATTTTTATTTTTCAGCAATAAATAGCACAAAATTCGTATACAATTATAATGTGATAAAATTATCAAACTGATGAAGAGATTAAGGCCACGTGACTACGTGAAGTCGGCCGTACCCATTAAATATTGTTAATAACTTTTTAAATACACTAGCACAACATTTTTAGTTATCAGCAACAAATAGCACACAATTAGCACAAAATTATACCTTGATAAATATGTAAAATTGATGAAGTTGGTACGGCCATGTAAAGTCAGACGTACCCATTTATTTTTGTTAACAATTTTTTAAATATACTCACAACATTTTTAATTAGCAGCAACAAATAGCATAAAATTATACCTTGATAAAAATGTCAAATTGCTGAATATTTTTACCGAACGTGGGAGGACCAAAAATGGTGAAAAGAAAAACCCTAATGTTGAGTATGTTGAGTATACAATCCATAATATTAGACGGAGCACCAATCTGCCACGAAGGACTAGTTATAGAAAAAAACAAAAGGAAAATAGAAATTACGGAGCGCAAAATGACGCTGAGAATAATTAGCGGATATAGAATCATATCAGACGAGGTAGCATCGATGATAGCCAGAACAATACCACGTCAAATTCTAGCGGAAGAGAGAGTAAGACTGTATCAGAGTAATACATAAATAACAGAAGAAACTTGTCATGAAGAGAGAACAAAGACAATTGCGAAATGGGAGAGCAGTTGGAAATACTCAAAAAATAGTGCCTGGACTCAAAAACTAATAAATAACTTCGAAGCATGGCTGATCAATGAAAAAGGCGAAGGTAATTACTACATGACACAAATATTATCAGGGCATGGCTGTTTTATGGAATACGTAAAAAAATACTGTAATGCAGAACATACAATGTTCAGATGCAGCAGATCGAAAGAAGAGAGAAAAACAATAGAAGAAAAATAAAAAATAAACCAACACCAGAAAATATGATTGAGGAAATGTGTAAAAACAAGGCAGCTTTTGAAGACATGAATGAAATATGTAACGGTTGCAGTTCACAAATAATCATAGATAAAAATAAAGTGACGGCTCTAGCAATGCAACTTAGAAAAGAAAGAACACAAAAATATTGGGCTCGAAGTAGGGTACTAAATGCTTGGAAGATCCCGTATTTATAAGCGTTAGCACAGCAGTGTCCGGCTAAGTCGGTGAGATGGGAAAGTAGAACTAAAAGAAATAACTGCTGAGTAACGTGGCGCCACCTGCTGGGTAACGGAGAGAAATAAAACCGATCAACAGGAATTTACTTGGTTTCACTTAGAGTCTAACACGCTACAACAAACACAAATTTAAAAGAGACCAAAAGACACATAAATATAGCACATACAATTTAAAATATTAGGAGTATCTAGTAGAAATGATAAAGTCTGTCGCATAAAACTTTCGTGCATTAGCAATGACCCAAAAATTATAGTCCGCGTTCAAGTATGCAGTAATTCAGTTAAGTTTTCGTTTATTAACCCCAAGATAAAAATAGCGTACCAATTTAAGATTGGTGATTAAGAAACTTGACGTACACTCGTCACGTACACGCGGTGACTTAAAAACTAATAGTACACTCGTTCTAATACGAAATGCAGCTTCCGCCAATCCAAAAGTCCTTTTGTTTTAGCTTACCCCGCGATAGTCTGAAGGAGTTAGTGCCAACAACAACTAGCGTGGGTGTATAGAGTCTACCCCGAATCACAATTGTCTTAAATGCTAAAGGTATAACCTTTTAAGAAATGGTAAAACATAAATGTTGTACGTTTAAAGATCCAAAACAGCGTTGAGTACAAAACCTTTGTTGGGAAGAAATAGAAGACCCTAGGAGAGAAGTCTGTAAGAGCCCTGACCCCACAGAACCCCGAGGTTAAACAGGCTTAAAAGTACCACCCCCTACAGATTAGAAGGATAAGCCAGACACAAACACTGCAATTAATAAAACCGCTAAATCAATCAAAAGTAATAGCAAAGAAAATCACTTACGGCCTAAATTGGTCGGATTATATTTCCACACAAATTTATTGGGCAATTATTGAAGCCACATAGCAATTTTAGATGTAGTTTTTAGCTTGGTGCAGCACGACCAATCGCCCAAGAAAAGGAAAAAGTTTTTCAAGATGTCGGCCCGCCGCTTCGAGTAGAACTCCGGAATTCCGATTTACCAATAGAAAAATTCGGTTGAATGCGAGGTAAATTTGATTTTTGTCGCAACGCGCAACTTAAAGATTTTGAACCGTAACAGATTATAAGAAGTATAATGCAAATAAAAGAAAAAGATGAAAAAGAAGAAGCGAAGAAAAATGAAGAGAATAATTGAATTAAAAGAGAAAAAGGAGAAAAACAATGAGAAAAAATTAAAAGAAGAATTTAGGCACCCTGACGTAGGTGTCTACAACACTCGTCGAGTGCACATTCCAGCGTTGTTGATAACAGTGACACCTATACAATAATTACCGTCTTAAATTGAGTAATTTGTATTATAACTGATAATTTTTCATTGCAAATAGTACAAAATGTGATTCCTTCATTAATTGTTTTTTAACGTAGAGCCATTTTCAAATTAATCAATAACAATATTATTTACTTTTTGATATAGAAATTCATAATTAATTGTTGTCAAGTATACTATCTACTTAGTAAATTTTTGTAAGTACTTTCTTTATTTTACGAAATAAATAATAATAAAAGCCCGTTCTACGTAGATTTTCAGTTGACTGACATTTGACTAGTTTGAGTTGACAGTTGTCCTTGAGGTCAGTCCGCGGCGGTCAGTTGTCTTGCCGGCCAGTTGTTCCGGCGTTCAGTTGACGGCGGCCATCAGTTTAATCTATCCCCATACAGTTCATTTTATTAACTGAAATTGCTCCTAAAATTGTTATGTACACATACGTTTCAGGGAAAACGCTTTTTACAATTAATTTCAAATATTAACTATCTATACAAATATCGCACATTATTATTCAACTTTAGAAGAAACATATATCTATGTAGTGTTTATATTATGATGATAATTCATTTTAGTTTTTTTTCTTTATTTTCAACTACAACAAATTTTTGAGAGTGAAAATTGGATACAGGAAAATGTGGGTGGAGGGAGAAGAAAGAAGATGGGTGGAGAACGAGGGAGGATAAGAAAATGGACACCAAAAACTAAAATTGAGAAGGGTGGAGGGCAAAAGAAAAAAAGGGAGAAAAAGGGTGGAGGGTAAAACAAAGAGAAAAATAAGATCTTATTTTGGAACATTGCGGGGATAAAAAACAAAGGTGTAGATTTTTGGAACTATATAAAGGGTTTTAAAATGGTAGGTTTAGTAGAAACTTGGATGGAGGAAAAAGAATGCAGTATATGGAAAGATAAGATGCCGAAAGAATATGTATGGGAAATTCAGTATGCGAAGGGGCGAAAGGAGGACTAATAGTGGGGTAAGAAAAGAATGGGAAATAGAAAAGGAAATAGAAGAAGAAAATGTAGAGGGGATGATTTAAATCAGAGTAAAGACGGAAAAAGAGGAAAAATATAATATTTTACGATATATGGAAAGAAAATGGACACAACGAAAGCAATTATAGAAAAGGCAATAGAAGAAAGGGTTGAAGGCAAGTTGATTATAGGAGGAGATTTGAATGCTAGGATAGGAGAGGAGGGAGGAATAATGGTAAATGGAGAGATAAGAAATAGAATATCAATGGATAAGAAAATAAACGGACAAGGAAAAATTTTGATAGAACTATGTGAAGAAAGAGTTGGACAATAATGAACGGAAATTTGGAAGAAGAAGGAAAAGGGGAATTTACATATGTAGGAGAAAGAGGCCAGTCAGTAATAGATTATGTGATTATAAACGAAAAAAGTAAGGAGGACATAGAAACACTAAGAATAGGAGAGGAGATAGAATCGGACCATCAGCCGCTAGAAGTAGTCATGATGGAAGAGGGAGAGAAAGAGGTACAAGAACAAGAAGAGGTATGGAGAGAAAAAAAGTATGGACTGAAGAGAGTATAAAAAGATATAAAGAGGAAATGGAAGAGGAAGTAAATACTAAAGGAGAGGTGGAGGAAGAGATGGAGAAAATTACAACCAGGATGGAAATGGCAACAGAGAAGAGAAAGTATAGATTAAGAAAACAAGAATTAGGGAAAAGAAAAGATTGGTGGAACGGAGAATGCGAGAAGGGAAAAAGAATTAAGA
Source organism: Abscondita cerata (assembly GCA_030710515.1). Classification (NCBI taxonomy): domain Eukaryota; kingdom Metazoa; phylum Arthropoda; class Insecta; order Coleoptera; family Lampyridae; genus Abscondita; species Abscondita cerata. Next base: position 174,702 of record JALBCR010002203.1, read on the forward strand.
AAAGGAAGAAGGAAATGGAAAAAAGGAAAGATAAAGATAGATGAATACAAAAGGTTAAAAGTAAATTTTAAGGGAATATGTGCAAAAAATAAAGAAGAACATAAAAAACAAAACGAGATAAAGATTAGAGAAATTAAAAATGAAGGACAGGTATGGGAATTCATTAATAAAAAGAGGAAAAAAGGAGGAAGGATGGAAGCAAATATAGATGAGGAAAAATGGGAAGAACACTGTAAGAAGTTAGTAGGAGAGAGTGAAAAAAAGCAAGAAATGAAGAAGTTGGAAAAAAAGGATAAGACACAGAGAGGGTGGAATAGGAAAAAAAGAAATGGAGAGAGCAATAAATAAAGTAAAAAGGAAAAGCAGAAGGGACGGATGGAATACAAGGAGAACAATGGAGGTACATCGGAGAAGGAATGAGAGAAAAGTAAGAGAAGTATTCGAGAGAATATGGAAAGGAGAAGGGTTTCCAGAAAATGGAGAGAGGCAATAATATGCCCAATTTACAGGGGAGATAGGAAGAAAAGAGTGACTATAAGAGTATAATGAATGCGGGCTATAAGATATATGCGAAAATAGTTAGAAAAAAATTGGAAAAAGAAATAGAAGAAAAGAATATAATACCGGATTGGCAAGCAGGATTTAGGAAAGGAAGAGGAACGATAGACAATATATACATATTAAAGCACATAATCAATAAAGAGTTAGCAAAGAAAGGAGGAAAGATGTACGCAATATTCCTAGACATTAAAGCGGCATTTGATAATGTGAAAAGAGGGGATTATGGAAAAGGATGGAGGAGGTAGGAATAAACAGAGATATAAAAATGCAATAGAGGAAATATACGAAGAAACAAGGTGTAGAACGAGGGTAGAGGAGAGAATTTAGGACGGAAAAAGGACTAAAACAGGGATGTCCGCTAAGCCCAATCTTATTCTCGATATACATTAGTGATCTTGAGGAGGAAATGGAAAAAAATCAAGTAGGAGGAATAGTAGTAGGAAGGAAAAAGATATGGGTTTTAGCATACGCGGATGACATTGTGGCAATAGCGAGAAATGAAGAAGAGATAAGAGGAGTAGTTAAATTTATGAAGAAATACCTGGAAAAGAAAAAACTAGCAGCAAATGTCGCTAAAACAAAAATTGGAATTTAAAAAAGAAAAGGAAGAAGAAAGGAAGTGAAATGGTGGTGGGGAGGAGGAGGTAGAGAGAGTAGACAAGTATAGATACTTAGGTTACAACATCAGATACGATAACAAAGATGGAGACCATATAAAAGGAGATGAAAATGAAAGGAAATAGAATAGTAGGACAAGTATGGGGGTTAGGGGAAAGGATATTTGGTAAAGATATAGAGAAAAGGAGATGGATGTTTGAAAAGTTGGTAAGAAGTGTGGTACTGTATGGAGCGGAGATTTGGGGTTGGAGGAATGGCAAGAGCTGGAGAAGATACAGGAGAAATACTGGAGGTGGACGTTAGGACTAGAGAAGGAGACACCGGGGTATATAGTGGAAGAAGAGCTAGAAATAGAAAAAATAAGGATACAAGCAGGAAGAATTGCAGTAAGGTATGAAGAAAAATGGGAAGTAGGAAGGAAAATGAAATACTATATGAATTTTGGAAAGAGATCGAGGCACAGAAGGTAAAATATGGGGAAGAAGAAAGAAGAAAATACTATGAAAGAGTGGGATACGCGAGAGAAGAGATAAAGAGATTAAGTGTGGGGGAGAAAGATGGAAGAGGAAATAATTGCAAGAAATAAAGATACTCAGAAACAGGAAAGAAGGGCAAAAATAAAGGAAGGAAAATATAACGAGAAATACATAAAAATAATGACAGACAAGACACCAAAGTACATAACAGAAGGAAAGGGAATGAATGAAATAAGAATGATTGCAAGGTTCAGAATGGGTAATGAAGAAAATGAAAATAAATATTGGATGAGTGATGAGGAGAGATTATGCAGGTTGTGTGGGGATGAATGGGAAAATATAATACATATGAAAGAGGGATGCAGGAAACAAGACACGAGGAAAAGGAATGGAAGTTACTACTAGGAGAGAAAGGGAAGGAAAACAATGGATGAGGGAAGTGTTGGAGAGGAGGAAAGTGATGGAGGAGAGGAAAAGAAAAATACTGAAAGTTTAGAGAAGAGAGGGATGGGAGGTTGAAGAGGGAAACAGGAATTAGTTATTCAAAGAGGTGGACTTTAGGATTAGATAATAAAAGACCAGGATACCTAATAATTCAAACAGGAAATAGAGCATTGAAACTCAAGGAAAAGATGTAAAACAGAAAAGAGAATAAAATGCTGTACATATGTTAGAAAGAGATAGGGGAACAAAAAGTGAAATAAGGTAAAGAAGGAAAGCATATTATCAAAGAGGAGGATACGCAAAAAATAAAAAAAAGCTAAGAGGTGAAGGAAGAAAGATGAAAGAAGAGATAGTAAAAAAAGACAAACATAACCAGGTGCAGGAGAGAAGGTTTTTTTAGTTAAATTTCGTATTTAGTTTAAAAAGGTTTGTGAAAGAACCGAATCACTTTGTTATTTTAAAAAGACAAATAAATTTGATTTGATTTGAACTACAACAAATAATTGAGACAAAAGTTATTACATTACGTGTTCCATAACTTGACCTGTTTCCGCATTCCAAAACGGACACATTCACATTCGATGTAGTGAATTTAACCAATCATTATATTTTCTTATTATTCGGCTTAATTATTTATTATTTCAATTAATATGTGAACGAAAAATCCGTGTTTTTCTGCTATAAATTGCTACAAAAAAGGAGAACATCTAGTTCTCATAAATACAATACAATTTATCGCACTTAGGGATTTTGAGCTCAATGAAATACTTTTTTCAACTGTGATGGCTCAGAGAAAAGGCGCCAAATTTATTTTTACAATCGTATGAAATTCCCGTGCTAAACAAAAAAATTTGTTTTGTTTATGTCCATTAATAAATTTTAATATATACCTACCTTTGACATTTACATCTTTTATTAATCGTTTTGTTATTCTTTGATTCTATTTTTATTACCTACATATATTTTGAATTACAGTAAAAAATATGTAAGTAAAAACAGTTCTAATTTAGAATTAATAAAAATTATTGCAATATTATTGGATTAAAAAAAAGCCACACACTTAACGATAATACCGCCTGTACATCATCATTCCACATTAAATTATTATTAATTGCAGATACAAATCTTAATTATTTTGTGAGCAAAACTCATAAATTTATCTTGAAAGACAAACGCGCACGTTTCTATATTTAGACGGGGTGTAATTGTGTATACCCGCATGCAGACAATTCTATTAATAAACTAGGGGTTGTTTTACCAACTATAAGTTAGCTGTAAAAAGAAATAAACGCCCATAAAACCTAAATAATTGGTACTGAACAAAATAAAACTTTTAGACGTGGATGGAAACTTAATCCGAATAAGATAAATGGTTTAGATGAGATGCTGGTTGAAGCTTTTGCTTTCTACTAAATAATTAAATCTTAATCGATATCCGAACTATAATACAAAGTGCTTACAACAGTTTATTTGAAATAAGCTTTAAATCTATTCAATTTCACGAAAATGCAGGGCACGAATCAAGTGCCAGTATTAAAAGGGGTCGATTGACCCAAACACAATGAGGATTAGTCGTATATTCTGTTCGTAACTGTCAAACCGACAATGCTGGAATGGACATGAACTGATAAGGGTTGGGATGGTGCATATTAAAAAATAGTCGGTATGTATTATTAAAATTTCATTTTCTCTTCGAATAATGCATAACACGAAGCGATTCGCCGAAATAATTGGTTTCTGAAAAATTTGTTCGAGATCTTGTACAGTTTTAAAACTAGGGTTAATATTAATGAATAACTAACTCTCAAAAAGAGGTACTTGTTAAGTATCCAAAAATACACACGGATACTGATAATTTTAATGCAGTTGTTTGTAATAACTAAAGAGTCGCCAAAAATAAACTCAGATCCCTCTTCTTATTAGTAAAATTCAAATGCTTGACAAGTTAATTTGTTGCATATGTACGCACAGACGGATAGGATACATATTTTACGCAAGTACAATGGGGTGTAAAGGTAAGTTTTAACTGCGAAAAAACATGTAATAAAAAAACAAAACAGGGAATAAGAATTTCTAAGCATAGTTAATAATAGTAAATTTGATAGTGTGAAACACCATCATTTGTTTTTGACAAACATTTGATCATTGAAAAGCAATGACAAAATAAAAAAACAGGCAGATCCATCACTCATCAAATTAATTTGACAAATGTGAAACACCGCAATTCTTAAACTTATTTGATCAAATAAATTTGACTGAAGCAAGAATTTTACGTTTGATCTGAACACTGATAGATGTGAAACGCGCTTAAAGCAGAACATCATATTTTTTTTTTAAATTTGTTGAAGACGCTGAAAAATGGTTAGTTTTATGCGAAGGCCAAGGAAGGCGAAGAACTCATTGAAGATTTGAACCCATCCATATTTCAGTGTAACGGTTTAAATTGTTCTAAATCCATGTTACGTTCTTTTAGGAATTGGGTTTTGTAAAAATACTTTGTTTTTTAAAAACATTTTGAAAAAAAGTCGATTATTATTGGGTATGGTGATCGAGGTAGCTAAAACTGACCAACAGATTTCACAGATCTGTCTTTCTCAAAATGTTAGGAAACAGAAAAACTCTGTTTTTCATCCTCTTCACCGTATGTGTATAAATTGTTAAACCTGTTTGATGAGGCCATGACCCACTAAAGAATTCCAAAAGGAAATATCACTAAGAGAAATGGACCATTTGAGTTTGCTTCGGCGAACCAACGCCCAGGCTTTAAAAAAAAGAAGTGTGCAAATTGCTTGCTAAAAAATCAACTTAAAATTCCACCCACTAAACACATCAAACTTTACTGTTTTACTAGCTGTCCTGCCGCGCTTTGCTACGGCAAATAAAAAAATTGTTAACAGTACATTTTGACCTCCTCAAAAACATGCACACCTACTGTGCGACGAAAAACGGCTAAAAACATGTAAATTTCGCGGTTTTTCGCGATTTCCGCGGAAACCGCTAGGTCAATTGCGAAAATCAAACGTTCGTGACCTATTCTGAATCGATCTGAAGAAGTGTGTAAAATTTCATTCCAATAGGACTAACGGTTTAGGAGGAGTTCGAGTACAAACAAACAAACACACACACATTCATTTCTATATATATTAAGATTTCAGGACACTCGTCAGTTTCTACCGTCAGTAACGTTGGCGTAGCTTGGGTAGGAAGCGCTCCCATTGGCCAGGGCAAGAAGCGCTCTCATTGGCCAGGGCTTGCGGGTCGGCTGTTACTACGCAATTATTAATATTTATTAAACAATTCCACTTACGAGCATAAAAAATAGATAAAAACCTACTCTCAGACCTACCGAATATACATACAAAACTTAATTAAAATCGGTTGAGCCATTTTGGAGGAGTTCGAGGACGAACACTGTGACAAGAGAATTTTATATACAGGGTGTCCCACGACGATTAAGACAAGTAATATATCAGAATTGGGCAGTAGTAGATAATTATAATTTTGGGGGTGTAAATTTGAACAAATGTTGCATCTTTTCTTGTTATTGTGTTACCCAATGAGGTATTTGTTTTTGGTCACGTGACGTCGCATTCAAAATTATTAATGGGACAACCTGTATATTTGAGCCTTTCTGTGTTCCTCCCGATAAAACAATTCCAACTAACTAGCACACTTGGGGTCTAAAGTGATTAATTCAAGAGCTACAGGTACTTAAAGAATTGGAAATTAAAAAATTCAAATTGAATCCCTGTAATTTTCGGCTACAGATTTAGAAGATTTGAAAAAATACCTCATTGGGTAACACAATAACAAGAAAAGATGCAACATTTGTTCTAATTTACACCCCCAAAATTATAATTATCTACTACTGCCCAATTCTGATATATTACTTGTCTTAATCGTCGTGGGACACCATGTATATACTGATTTACGAAAGTAGATCATAATCTGTACAAAAACATTGTACATTAAAAACGTCTTTGATAGCACATCTAGGCACTCTTTGGCTTTTTTCTTTTCTGTCTCATGCAACGATTTAATTGATATGACTTCTCTATGTTATTCTTATTAAAGACCGACGGAAGTATAACCATGGTTTGTAATCAGCACGATTGTTTGAAATTTATCACTTCGATGACCATATTGTGAATAACAATGAATCACCTGTTACAGTTACGTGTGGGCATTCTCAGTTTATAAAAACACCTTTTTTTTTTAACTTACAAACAAAAGTTATTTTAACAGAGAGCAACGCATTTTTCCAGCCTTAATTACAGTTTTCGCATTAGTTTCACCAACGACCTATTAAGGACAGCAATCACATCAAAATTTGTGTTGGTAAAATATGTGAAGCGTTATACGGGGTAGTCGAAAAGTCTGGAGACCATCATTTTTCACCGAAACTATGACATTAACTCCAAAAAAAACCTATAGAGAGTATTAGTGTTTAGGGTAATAGCTGTGTAAACCGATTTTTTCTAAAGTTGATAGTTTTTGTAGAATAGAAAAAAAACGAAGGAGTATCCGAGCCCCTGGGCGAACCAAACCGAATGTGGCCTATCCTCTTACGGTAAGGTTGGCCTACCTCTACTCGCATGTTGATTCTTGCCGTCTTACTGCAAGAGGATAGCCCAGTTTTGGCTTGATTCGATTTTATTAACTTTATTCGACAAAAACGATAGAAAAAAAGGGTTTTCACTACCATTACTCTGAACAGAATTAGTCTTAATAGAATTTTTTGCTTGTACTCGGAGGTGGTGAAGGCACTTTTTTGGCCAATGGCGACGTGGTTTTTTAACAGCCAAATGAGCCTGATGCAACCTACCGGAATCGCTTAAACTCCTCAAAGGTGCCAAAAGACTCAGATAATTTTGTAAAAGAACGTTGTAAACGTTTTTGTGCATCGTCGACAACTCTATCACTTCTATCGGAACTTTTTCGCCGTTATGTACGTAAGTCGGAAGATTAACTAAAGAACTAGACATACGATCCGATTCAACCTCTTTTTCGTCCTCTTCTTGTTCCGTGTGTTCCGCAATCGGTTATGTTCTTTCGCGGCCGACTTGTTTTTGTACAAAGTCCAAGGCAAATCTCTCATCAGAGACCCACAGACACCGAGATTCAAAAATATTCCAGCCAAAATCAAAGTAGTACCCCTCCATCCATATTCTTTCAAAAGCACCTGTATCAGCGGGACAAAGATAAAAGTGCCAATTCCGCTCCCGCACACGGCAAGGCCCGTCGCAAACGATCGTTTTTTATCCAGTAATAAGCAACTATAACTACTGAAGCGACGTAACACAAACTTAATCCGCAACCGGCCAAAACTCCAAAAGTTAAATACAACACTTCGGTACTGTTCGCGTACGAACTTAATACGAACCCGGTCAAGGCCAATAGAGATCCAACAATCGTTACTTTCCGGCAACCGTACGTATCGATCGGACCCGATAACAACGGCATAGCCATAAAAAGACTTCCGATCCATAAAAATACTTCGATCTTCGCCGAAATAATTTAAAAATTCGGGATAAATAACACCAAAACTAAACGTAACACCGTCGACTATAACGTTAACTCTAAAAGAGACTGCTCCTACCCAACCCTAACCGCCGTCCGGCGGCCGGGTTTCCGATATATCGATTGATTCGCTACTTGAGCTACTAGATCCACTAGAACTAGACGATTCACTAGCTGGTGGTGTAAGGCAAGGTTCTTTACTATGTGTGGTGTTTACGTTTTTGTTACCAAATTGTACATGAAGAACGGGACGATCTTCATCATCTTCCAAAGTCTTCCCTTTGGCGTCTGCCGTCTGATGTGTTAATAATTTGTTCCCTTCGTCCGAGTAGATCAAATTTTCGTGTAGAGTTTTGATGATAAGCTTAGGTTTGTTAATAACGCTGCTTTCGTTAAGTTGTAATTTTAAACAAGTGCGATCTTTAGATTTGCTGTTGTTGTTTATAAGAGGCGCCATCTCGCGAATGTTTTTCTTGTAACGACTGTCGTTCGTTTTTATGCTAACGTTATTATTATTAATATTGCTATTACTTAAGCTATTTTCGAAAATGTTATTGCTACATTTAGAAGTGAAGCTGTTATTAGATTTAGAATTTTTACAGCGGAAGGCTTTTGGCGCGTCTACACTAAAATTTTGCACGTTACCATTTTTATTACTACAAGCGAAGGAAAGGAACACCACGTGCAGCGTCTATTTAACCAACAGAAAACACCAAAAACTGCACCAAAAACTTTACTCGGACACGTGTTTCAACAGCTAAGCTGTAATCATCAGCGATACCGATACTAAAATTAAAAACAACGAGAAGCTTATACATACTATCTGCTTATCACGCATCGTTAAACTTAATTGATTCTTAGATAAGCTTAAATAATTCCGAAAATCCTAATGGACCGTTATTATCATAATTCATAAGCAAATTTCTGTTTTTAAAAATTTCTAAACTTTCATAAGAATCAAGTTCGTTTTTATTATCTACCCTCTTAATTAATTCAATGTCGACTACTCTATGGCCATCTTCAAGCATATGCATGGCAACACTGGACCTATCTGGGCGATGATATTTGACACGAGCTACGTGCTCTTTAAAACGAGTTTTAATGGGTCTCTTGGTTTGCCCTATATATACTTGGTTACAGTCTTTACAACTAATTTTATATATTCCCGAGTTATCACACATTTCTATTGGGTCTTTCGGATTGCCTAAAAGATTTTGCAAGTTGTTACTACTAGAGGTTACTGTTTTATAATCAAATTTTGAAAATACTTTTTGAAGACCTTTTGTGTATGTGGGATAATTTGGTAATTGACATATTTCTATCTATTTTGCTATTACTAGTTCCTAACGTTGTAATGTTTCTAATGTTTAACTTATGTTTATGTTTTCTAATTATGTTTGTGACAATTGATTCTTGAAAACCATTGTATGATGCTACAAGCAGCCTAACTATTTATTTGCTTATTATTCACTTCATTAAAGTCAGAAGGTACTGAGTCCATGGTGTGTTTGGCCATTCCTGTAGGTCTCTACTAAATTGTCTGCGCAACAACGCAAGTCGTACCCAACTTACGAGGGTGGTTCAAATATGATCGAGACAAATGCTCCAACACGTTTATTTATTATGGAAAAAATTTACAAAAAATCACATTTTTTTTAGGTAATTCCCCTCAATATTTATACATTTTGTCCACCTTTCCGGAAGTTTTTAATGCCGGTATCGAAAAATTTCTTAGGCAACTCGGACGGCCATGTGCGCACGAACCCCTCTACCTCGTCGTCGGTGGTGAACCTTTGACCTCCGAGGGCCTCTTTCAGTGGTCCAAACATGTGGTAGTCGCAGGGCGATAAATCCGGACTGTTGGAGGGGGGTGTTCTAGTACCTTCCACCCCAATTTCGATATGGTATCAAGCGTGAGACGCGCGGTATGAGGGCGCGCGTTGTCCTGGAGAAGAATCGCACTTCGTGCTAGAATGGTCCTCCGTTTCAAGTGATAAGCGGGTTTCACGTGTGTTTTCAGAAGGTTAGAGTAGTATGCAGCATTGATGGTACGTTGAGTGCGCAGGAAATCGACGTACAGCACGCCCTGCCGGTCCCAGAACACAGTACACATTACCTTACCCGCGGACCAGGTTGTCTTTGCTTTGACTGGCGCCCCTTCCTCCTTCTTCCTTCACTCTTTACTTGACACCTTGGTTTCGGGAGTGTAAGTAAAGTAAGCGGCGATAAACTTCCAACCGCGTGAATTATTGCTCAAAGTTCAACAGTTTAGGAACCCATCGCGCCGTTATTTTGCGATATTGAAGGTGTTCGTGGAAGATAGACTCTACACTACCAATATTGATGCCGACTTTAGCCGAAATATCTCGAACATTCATCCTACGGTCCTCCAAAATGAGTTGTTCTACGCGGCGAATGTTGTCTGGTGTGACGCTGGCTGGTTCGCGATCGACGATCATGCGTCTCATTCTCGACGGTTTTGCGGCCATTCTTGAATGCTTTGGCCCATTTAAACACGGCAGCCCTACTCAAGCACTCACTACCGAACTGCTTTTGCAAACGCACAAAAATATCCGTGTTTTTAACGTCTTCTCCCACTAAAAAACGAATGATAATACATTGCGCAACGGCAGTCGGCACTTGACGTTCACTCATGGTCGTAGTACACGCGTGAAACACGTGCTCAAAACAATGCCACACTGTTCGTAAGAGACCTAGCTATCACATACTCAAGCCACGACCTTCGAAACATACATGCGCGCCATCTACAGCGTTTGTCTTGATCATATTTGAACCACCCTCGTATAAACGATATCATGCGGCTGGTAATCGGCAACGGCCGATAAGTAGTGAGATTAGAGTGTAGTGCCATACGTGGAACGGTCTGATCACGGAATCTGGAGGTTATTCTGAAAAAAAACAAATATTTTTAAACTAATTATTTCCCAAGTTTTACATACATTGAATTTGTTTTATTTCAATTGATTTATTAGGTATGCTTTAGTAAAAAATAAACAAAAACATTTTTACAACCATAGTACAACATAACTATGTCAAAGATGGCGTTGTCACAAACGATGAAGTAAGCGTTATTTTAACAAACCGATTGCTCTTACATTAAGGACAAATTAGATGCTAATTATGTAACCTATTGTAAACAAAATGCACAACGTTTTTTTGGAGAAACATGGTCCTAGCTTGTGTTCAAGATGCCACACCCAAAAACCAAGAAGAAAGCGTAATTTTGTAAATTGTGTATCTACGAATTACTCGTTCGGTGTTTTTTTGGTAAAATGTGTCGGGATTCCAGCTTCAGATCAAGCTGCATCCATCACACTTAGAACGCAAGAATTAAGCGCTAATTAAGTGGTCCCACACGTAAAAACTAAAAGGAACCGTTAATTTGGATAATTGTTTACTCAAGAATTAAAGGCTAATTACATACTAATTAAATGCCGTATTGTCGAATTAGATGACAAATGTATACATTATCTGCATATGCGTATAGCCACAGCTTACTAATTAAATTTTGTGATTTACATGTCACAATAATAGAGATTTGAAAATGCAATTATAGGAAAAAAATCGTTCAAAAAATAGCATACGCAACTTGTGCGAAAGGTAGAAGGCCATTTAAAAAAAAAGTTGGTACCCTCCACTCCAAAACTATTAAGACACCAAAAAAAAATTATAGGGTAAGAAAGATTGTATTTTTTTTACTATTAAGAATCTGTAACGGTCACTGTGAGTTAGGCAACACACAATACACGGAGTCGAGGTGTAAACGCGACATTTCGCCGTGTTCGCTCCTTAACGAAAATTTTTGGGGATTTAATTCCCAGAATTCAACTTCCGCGTTGTCCTAATTGGCCAATACATTTTCGGCTGATCTTCAATTTCCGCCTTGTAACAACTACTATCACGTCGTATTACGTGAAATTCAAATTTGCCTTCATCTGAGTGCTTAATCGTAATTCCGTCAAATTTTCTAGTGGTATGTATAGGACCCTGCAAACTTTCAATGTATAGCGGTATATTTTTTAGTTTCCATCCTTCGCGAGGGTCTTGGTGGGAGTGATGCCTGGTGCCACCCATTCGACATGCACGCCGCTAGGGAAATGCCCGATCTTAATAATTTCCTAGGGTTTATCCTAACCTCTTGGTATTTGGGTTTCAGCCTTATCCTTATTCCTATCTTACCTTAAACCTTTCCTAGGGTACATTATTTTGGGGTAATTCAGGGTGGTATTGTTTTAATTTGGGTTGGGGTTTCATTGGTTTTTAGGGCTCTGTCCTGGACGCTTGTCCAAACTTCAAACTTTACTATAATAATATTTTCTGTTGACTGGGTTTAGTAAGGTTGGTTGAGATACTGTTGGATGACCCACGTTTTCTTTACCTTGCTTCTCGGAAATCGCTAATTGCGAGTTTTTGTGGGCGTTCAATCTCTTGGTGTTATCCTTTTCTTTTTCTTGGTCGTTGCTTGACTTTGTTGCTGGATACACCAAACGCTTCATGCGAGTTTTGAACAGATTTCATCAGATCAGCTACTCTTAGTTCAACAAACCGTCTATCTCTTAGGGGTTGGGTTTCATTAGGTTTTTATATGTGTGGGGTGGGTATCTTTGGTTATATGTCGCTCATGTTGGAGATTCCTTTTTTTTTTGCTGAACACCTACGGATGTTAATTTTCTGGATTATGTAGGGTGCAGCGGATTATGTTTATCCTTCTGCGCGGGCTTGAAGTTTTGTGTGGGGGAATTTGTAACGGTCACTGTGAGTTAGGCAACACACAATACACGGAGTCGAGGTGTAAACGCGACATTTCTCCGTGTTCGCTCCTTAACGAAAATTTTGGGGATTTAATTCCCAGAATTCAACTTCCGCGTTGTCCTAATTGGCCAATACATTTTCGGCTGATCTTCAATTTCCGCCTTGTAACAACTACTATCACGTCGTGTTACGTGAAATTCAAATTTGCCTTCATCTGAGTGCTTAATCGTAATTCCGTCAAATTTTCTAGTGGTATGTATAGGACCCTGCAAACTTTCAATGTATAGCGGTATATTTTTAGCTGGGGAAAGGATTGATTACTCGATTTTCTGAAGTTTATCTTAGGACGGATGCGTGTACTAATTTCTTCTAATGGTCGCTCGATTGCACTCAGGTACGACAAATATTCTTCATGGCTTCTTCAACGTTACACCGTGCATAATTTTCAGATAAGGCGAGTTACTCCGGGATTAGAGTTACTCCGGGATTAGAGTTACTCCGGGATTAGAGTTACTCCGGGATTAGAGTTACTCCGGGATTAGAGTTACTCCGGGATTAGAGTTACTCCGGGATTAGAGTTACTCCGGGATTAAAATTACTCGGCTTTAAAGGTTCTTTTGGCCTAAACAAAACCAATTACCTGGCTGATTAAATTCATCGTGGGATCTCTTTCTACCTTTTTTGTCTTGTCGCTGCGTGTGTCGCATACTTGGGGTTTGCTGTTAAGATTGCTGAAGTACGGGACATCCTACCGAAATTAGGGGTCGCCGCAGCTGGAACCGACACCACATATCTGTATCTTCTCCTGTGTGTGTCAACATCGTAAACCTCTATCTACAACATAAGGTCAGATTTTTCTAATTATACTTCTGCGCTGAAAACAAACCATCTCCGGGACGTCACACTGCTACCGAAAACGTCTCAAGCGTAACACCTAAATAAGTACAACTTGTCTTGGCATCTTAAGTGCAGTTAAATCTTTGGAACTCGAAACGTATTTGTTCACGTATTTATATTTTTTTTTTTGTTAATTCACTACAATATAATTAATTAACTTGTTGTGGTGCATATACTTGCCCAATCTGTAAACGAATGTGTACCGTAAAGGCGCGAACTTGGTTCATTTACCCACCATTGCTTGGGGATTTTTAGAGTATAAGGGTAAGACCACGGAAGAGCGCTCTTTTGGGGAAACACCTAACTCTCCGATACTTTTTAACGCTAAACATTGCAACTGCGAACACTAAATACACCTTCGTATTGTGCGGTTGTGGTTACGTCGCCATCTTGTCTAGATTAAATAACGCCAGTGGCGTACCTCATAAATTATTAACTTGCTATTAATCTTATATTTTTTTCCTTCTTTTGTGTACGACTATATATATGGGTACGAACGAATACGCTTCGTAGAATTAACTTACGATGTAAGTGGATATATTTAAATTGTGCTCTGTTCCTTCTTCTTTATGGTGTGTTATTAAATATAACGTTTTGTAGGTTACTTGGTCTCTCTCTCTCTTTATTGTATTTATTGCTCCTTTAATTTGTTACGGTTGATTGTTGCGTCTGTTTCTTTAGTTCGGAAGCAGGTTCGTATCCACGCATTAGGACTATGGCGCCCTCGGATTAAATCAAGACAGTTCTGAAGAAGCGGTGGATCCTTTTTCTCACCCACGCCCTACTCTTCGGCTGCCGGCAAAACTTACTTTTCTTCAATTAACCGTAGCAAATCTGCCAATTTGTTATTAAATGTTTCTCATAGTTTCGCTAAAAAACGACTCCAGACTCTTGCGCTCAAACCTTTTTTCATTAGAAAATTATTTTCGTATTCATGGGAAGAAAGAAGGAGGAAGACACTACTGAGGAAGAATGGCGAAGGGGCATACGCGCAAGGAAAGTGGTAGAGAGAAGGAGATGGCTTGAACAAAGAAAAATAGAATTGTTAAACTTAGAACCTTACTGAACTCGTTGCATTGGCCAGATTTTCTCGCTTTTGGGGTTTATCGTAATTAGAAAATACATAAAGTACCTCAAGTGACAATGAAAATTGAAAAAAGCATAATTGAAGCGTTTGTTGTTTTTCAGGTATTTGGGTGACTTGCTCTTGGTTGAAGTTGTTAAAGTGAATGGTTTACGAGTTATTTGCAATTTCATCAATCACGGTCAAGTAAATACTATCACAGCAAAATTTAGTAAGTAGGGCTTGGACTAAATGTCATTTTTGAGTTATTTGCGAAAAACATTTTCAAATTCAACTTTAAGCAGGAAACACGAAACGTAGTCCGATAAAACGGTTTAGTGATTTAATCAATCATTTATATTTTGGAGAAGCTTAGAGTCAAGTATATGTAACAACAAGATATCAAGAAAACCGATTTTTATGAATTTTTGTACAAGGACCTTATTTATAATTATAAAATTGAATAGATTTTGGACATAATATATGTATCCAAAAGGGCCGTTAAACTACCCAGATTTTCGAATTTTTGTAATTTTTAAAAAATATTCATTTTACATCATTTTTGCTTCAAATAAAAGTTAATGTACAATTTAATTATACACAACTTTTGTTTAGATTATTTACTAAGATATAACAATCACGTGACACTAATTATTGTAACAATATCTCTACCAATATCAATTTTACAAAAAAAATTGAGTGAAAAGAGTTGTTGGAAATTCTAATGTCTATAGCTTTTGTTTGAACCATTTTTTTTAACGCAGTTTTATTTTCGCTTATAGGGGCGATGTGGAGTTCTGCGGTAAACACTTGTTTTCGTTTTGTTCACTAGATTTTGTCAAAGCCAGAGTATGCTTACATGTTTACATCATTGAATTTTTCGAGGAAAACCCTCCTGTATAATAAAAGTTTACTATGAACCTCTACCGGTATACCGTGTGTCCCACGAAAATGTTTTAATTAACTGTTTTATTTTTGTTTTTTAACTTTGTCAGATCAGAAATTCGTGTAAAAAACTATTACTTTTTAGTTACAATTAGAAATTCAGCAATCAGAAGTGTAAATTCCTACCGGTCTAACTAAACCACCAAGACGTTAAAAAATAAAAGTCAATAAACCACACCTATATACAGAGTGATTCTAAATGTTTGTGGCAATAGAAAATAGATGCAAAATTTTAAATTTCCATATAAAAAAACCAATGTTTGAAAGTACATCCCTGACCAGTTACAGCTCTTGGTACAATTGCCGCGAGGGTTTGTGTACATCTAATTTTTTATTCAGTCAGTTCTAGAAAAAAAAATTTTTCTTGAATATTAAAAAAGTTGGATTTATTTTTCATCTCCATCCTTTGTAATCGTCATAAAAATTCAAAAAAAAATCTACCATTAAGTGATACTGAGTGATTTGTTTAAGTGTTACTAACATAGATATCTGGATAATGGTAAGAGATACAAGTTTGGTTAAATGAGACAAAAGTCACAAGTTTAAGGCAATATTTTGATAGTAACTTAAAAAATTTAAATACTTAGACCGTATTAAACATATTTAGAAAAAACTAAAATTCCATTTTTCTACAATTTTCCGTAGTTGTTTGGGTTGTACTAATTAAGGATTGTTACGTAAATTACAAATTCGAAGAGATTAAACGGTACCTAAAGTTAATAGAATATGTTATTAAATATCCATGCCAAGATGTTTGGCTCCATAATTTGTTTTTTCAGATGTCATGAAAGTTAGCACCGAAATAAGAAAAAATTATTTGTGTCAAAAACTGTTTAAATCTAAATTTACATCATATCGAATAGACAAAAAGAAATTGAATAGGTAAACAAACTGCAGTCGCGTATTTAAAATAAATATTGATGGTGTCCTTATTGATACGAAACGTCGGATACAAAGTTTTATAGCGTGGTTTAATAGCTATAATATTATACTAACAAAAACTGACACCGGTACCGATATCCCCAGTTGGTTGAGACATCTAGTTACACCTCGTGCTATCGTAACACGCCCGAATAGTAATCCACTAAAGTATTTAATTTAATATTTAAAATTATTTTTGTTTAAGAAAAATTCGTTTTTTTTTCAACAAAATAATGAATCATTGAACATTAAAGGTTGTTTCTAGTCAATAGTGAATACTAAAGATATAATAAGCAAAATCTGTGTCTTACGACATCTCGTGTAAAACATTGACACGTATGAATAGTATAAACTAAGAAAAATGCCAACAGTTAATTGTAACGACATGTGTGCGTTTAAAGTGCATAGCGCCATCTAAGCGACAGCTTTAATGCTTGAAACACACGTGTGTCAATAAAACCAAGTAAAACTTGTACAGAAGCATAACACGCAACAAAAGAACACCTGATGCCGCATTTCGCTCTTATTATGAGCTCATCAGAGGTGTATACTTAGTTGCTACTTCTGTTTTAGGCCATTTTTTTAATTACAGAGAGGAGAGATAGAGAAAGTGAGTAAATTTACCAAAGATATAGATGAAATAAAGGACCTACAACGCAAATGAAACAAAATATTACGACAAGTATGGAGAATTGGAGATAAGATATTTGAAAAAGACACAGTTAAAGGAAATTGAAAGATTAGTTTAAAGCCCGGAAGGAATGGGAAGAATTGGAGATAATACTGCAAAAATAGCAGAAATGGACGTTAGGATTTCATAATGAAACTCCAGGATACCTGCTAGAAGATGAGTTAAAACTAGAAAAAATAAGAATTCAAAGAGGAGGGAGGGCACTGAGAATCGAATCACATCCTATATGTCACTGAAAGCAAAGGTCGCCAAGCAAAAGTTATCATATTTCGGGCACGTCATGCGAAGCCAACCCATGGAGATCGGCATAATAGTAGTATTGGTAAGTGGAAAGTGGTCTCCCAAGAACCCTTGGCTAGACACCGTCAAAAAAAGACACCGAAATACTGTCAAGCAACTGAAGGATGTGACACGGGATCCTTCTTCCTAAACAGCCGTGATTCATAGAGTGACAGAGACGATATCAAGGGGCCGCATAGAAAGGGAGAAGGAATTTGACATAAATTCCATTTTAGCCATATATTTTACTATATTTTTTTTCTATAATTTTTTGAAATATATTAGTAATTATCACTTTACATTTTATGAGAGAACTCAATTTGTGCTTTTATAGCTCTGTAAGCGACCCAAAATAGAAAAAATATATATTCATGCAAGTCTACTAATATTGAAAAATGGATATTTTTTTTATGATCCATTATAAAAGTAATGCACATTTTTTCTTTGATAATTAGTTATTTACTGATCGTATCGGCACAAAGACTTAAAATACTTTAAAAACTTTTCCCCAGCAACAATACACTTGCGGTGACATGTATGTCATGCCTGAATGGCACCCTGAAACTCATCGACGGGACTGTCTCTTAGGAACATTTGTAATATGTTTTTGGATGTTTTAAGCGGACTTCCAAAGCTTTCCTTTCAGCTCTCTTTTCAGTGGGAGAAACAAAAAAAGTTGAACCGGACCAAGTCGGGACTGTAAAAGGGGAACCAACGTGGTGTTGCTCCGGGCTAGAGAATTGGAAATGATAAAGATTGTGTAGCTTATGGCAATGTAATAGTGTAGCCTGGCCGTGTTTTTGATGTCAAATGTAAATGTTTAAGGTGTCAGCGATTTGTCGACGGTCTGGACGAAAAAAAACTATGCGCACACGATTCCTGTTCCTGAGCGTCCAGAAATGGTTTTATATGCGATCTCCTCCCGGCTCTTCTTCAACGTCTTGTGTCATCTCCCAAACGGTGACCTTGAAATGAAGTCCTTGAAAATCTCTTGAAGCACCTGGTAGCATTTTTTCCAAACTTCATACAAAACTTGATCGCGTATCGCTGTTCACGCAGTGTTACAAAGTCGAAAAACACTTACGTGGGGACACGTCTTTCCACTTAGACGCAGTTATGGCAACCGAAGTCCCACCGCATTTTCAGAACCGTTTTACCACGCTGCGAGGGATAGTCATTATCATGCGCATTCCTTTTACAATGGAACATGTATAACGTTTGCCTTGTTATATTTGTGTAGGAGACAGACGGATGTGCACAAGGTGACTTCCGAAGAACTTATAGAATCTAAACATGAGATGAAAGTAAGGAAGATCACATGGGAACGATATTTGAAAATATAAGGTTAGTTTTTTCATAAGGTGGAAAGAGAGTTATGAAAAAGAAGATAAAATATGAAAATATCCAAAAACAAGAAATGCAGATCGACAGTGTTCCGGGTACGGAGACGACTAAGAAACGGCTCTTCTTAAACGTCTTGTGCCATCTCCCGAACTGTGACCTTGAAATGAAGTCCTTGAAAACCTCTTGAAGCACTCGGTAGCATTTTTTCCAAGCTTCATACAAAACTTATCGCGCGTATTGCCGTTCAAGCGATGCTCTATCACGCAGTGTTACAAAGTCAAAAAAACACACTTTACGTAGAGACAGTATGGCGACCAGCACTACACCACATTTTCAGAACCATTTTATCCCACTGTTAAATTGATGCAGGACACAGACGGGTGTGCGCTTGAACTAATAAAAAAAGTTGACTTCCGAAGAACTTCTAGAATGTAAACTTGAGATGAAATTAAGGAAGAAGATCACATGGAAGCGATTTTTGAATATATAAGGTTAGTTTTTGATAAGGTGGAAAGAGAGTTATTAAAAAGAAGATAAAATACGAACAGAGAAAATTTACAAAGACAAGAAAAGCAAATCGGCAGTGTTCTGGGTACTGGGAGGACTAAGACACGTATTTCCATTATTTTCTTTTGTCTTAATAGGTCAGAAAGATGAAATAATAAAGCGTCAGACAGAATAGTAGTGGTAGGAAGGAGAAAGATATGGGTACAACCTTTTTGGATGATATCGTTGCATTGATGAAAAGTGAGGAAGAGATGAAAGGAGTAATGAAAGTGTTATGAAGTTTAAGAGTAGGAGGGAAGGAAATGAAATAAAAATGGAAAACAAATTTGAAAATAGAGAAAAGGGTATTTGGAAAATATTTGGAGAAATGAAGGTAGATATTTGATAGTAGAAGTGTAAAAATGTATGAAGTTGAGGTGTAGAGATGGAGGGATGGAAGAAGTTGGAGGAAAGAAGAAAGAAAATCAGATTTTATATGAATATGGGAAAAGAGGTAGAGTCGCAAAAAATTAAATATGGCGAAGATAAAAGGAAGTGACTGACTATGAAAGAGCGGCGTTATGCAAGAAATAAGAGAAACGATAAGGGGAGATTGAAGAGGTATTGACGAGGAGAACTATGTGTTGATAATAATGGAAAAAAACACGACATCTAACAGGAGGGAAGAGATTAAAGAAAAAGGGTTGCTGATGAAAGAGATATGGAAGCAATAAAAAATTTACAATAAAGAGCGAGAAAGCGCTACGAAGTATTCATAAGGCACCAATAATATTCTAGAATAAACTAGGAGTACCTATGCTGCAATACCTTTTAATTTATAATAATTGAAGGTATATACTGAAATTAATGTATTTTAGATGTAGAGTAAAAATAATATTATAAGTTCAAATCGAAACATGACTTGGGTCATGTGTACTTGCTGGCTCCTTTGATAATAATTAACGGTCACTGATTAGAAACGATGGTATTATTGACATTTTTTACATGAATAAAATGAGTAAAATTCTTACATAATCAATTACCATGCATCGCTATAAACAAGATAATTATAACAATTACTGTAATGCTTACATATATTATATTTAATTACTTTCTAGCTTCCTGCATAATCAGACATAATTTAGCAATTAACAAAATCGTACTTTTCTGCTCATTGGATTTTAAGGAAAAATATTTTTGTTGTCGATGCTAGAATATTGACAAAATTGAATATGTCAATTCGGTTTATAATAAATTAAACATCTGCAATTCACCCCACTAATACCAAACATATTGACATGTTGTCGTTTAAAACTTTTCTTTTAAAAAGTTGAGTAAAGATGGAAAGTTTTTATTCCTCTTCAGTTGAAAGTGTCAAGTTAATTTTTATCCTTAAGGTAAAGACATGAGTGCAATTATCTACCATAATAAACTTTATAATCGTATCCTAATATTTTCAAGCTATAACTCATCGTGGCTGTTTCATCGTGGCCGTTTCAGCACCGGTCCAATTCATCGCCGTCCTAGTTCTTCGGTGGTCTATGGTGGTCGATTTATCATTTATGGCAATTATCAAAGGACGCGTAATTTAGTACTTAATACTTTATAGGTTCACTAAACGAGTACTTAATACTTGTGGTCTAAACTGATTTTTGAGTTGTTCTATGATAAAAAGAAATTTATTTAATCCCAAAATTTTTTAAAATTTTTAGTGCTCTCAGTGATATCATATATGCTATTTTTGAACTTTGTAATCAACTTTAGATTACTATATCACTATTTTTTTCATCAAATTTGACTCATACACTATGTAAAACTGAAGAAATTTCTTGCCACTATTATATATACTGAGCGGTAAATAATTTGAAGCACTACAAGAAACGTAATGAGAAATTCTAAACTTTTGAATTTCTGAAAATATGTAATCACAATGAAATGGTCCCGACAAACGATGAACTGATCACGATGAAACGTCATAGGCCGGAAAAACCTAACATGTTCTAACAAAAATAAAGACTTCCAGAACATTCTTTCAACATTTCTTCAACTGAGGTATTGTGAGACGGCAACGATTTATTATAAAATTCTGCAACTAACTGACCTGAGGTGATCAAATTTTATGTTTTTTAATGAAGCATTTTATGTTTCCACTGTACAATAGTTATTTGTCCAACAAATGAGGAAAGCGATTAGGCATTTATTTTTCTATTTTTCCACTGTTCTCTATTTGAATTCCGAGGTACTTAAATTCTGTTACTTGTTCTATGCATTCGCCGTCCAGTTCAATATGTAATGTTATTTCTTTGCTACCAATTAACATAATTTTACTTTTACTGTTGTTTAACTGCAAACTATACTTCTTTAACGTTGTATTCCAGATTTGCATTGTTTTTTGTAGATTTCTTTCTGATTTTGCTATTATTACTATGTCATCCGCGAAAGCCCCATTGATACCTCTATACTTTTTCTAGGTTTTCATATCCAATCAGAGTTTTATTTGTTTCTTTCTCGCACGCTTTTATTATTTTATTCAAGTATATGTTAAACGATGTCGGACTTAAACTTCCTCCTTGTCTTAACCCTTCCTTTGTGATAAAACTGTCGGATTGCATATTTTTAAAAATTACTGCATTTTCTGTGTTTCTATATATTTTTTGGATTAGACCAATAATTGTTCTAGGCAGCCCTCTACTTTTTTGTATTTCGTACTGTATCTACCAAGGTAGATGTTTTTATTTCTGCTTAGTTTTTTCTCTATAATTTGTCTTAAGGTGAATACGTGATCTTGTATGCTACATCCCTTCCTAAAACCGCTTTGAGCTTTATCTACTGTTGTCTCTATAATAGATTTGATTCTAATTTCAATTAATTGTTCTAGAATTTTCATTACAGTGTTTAATAGTGTTATTCCATGGTAATTATTGCAGTCTTTTCGATCCCTTTTCTTATGTATAGGTACGATTAAGGCACACTGCTCCACTGCCTCGTCTATCCATACTTGATTGATTATCTGTAGTAACGCCTGTTTCCCGACTTTTTCCATTTTCTTTATTATTTCTTATTTATTTTGGTCTCTCTGACTCATATTCTCTATTTTTTTCTCCTAATTCTATCCATTTTCTTCTCTTAGCTGTTTCTATCATAATCTTCACTTCTACTTCATTGCATCTTTGTATTTTCCATAGCTCTCTTCTGTCCTATCACTTAAGTCTTGTTCCCATAATGTTTTCTTATTTCTTATGTGTTCTTTTATTTCTTCTGTCCACCAAGATGTTTGCTGTTTTTGGTTATACTTTTGTATGTCCCACAAGATTCTTTTGTTGCTTCTATAATGCATTTCATCATGGTAGACCACATGTCTTCTAAGTTGCCAGATTTAAATATGTGTTCTTTCTTATCTATTTTCATTGTCAATAGTTTTGCGTATTTTTCAGTTACGTTTTGGTTTCGTAGTTTATTAGATTTATGGTTTCAAATTTTATTGCATTATTGGTATCATCATTTCTTGTTATTTTCATATTCGGGCTTTTTAATTTTGTTACCACTAAGTAATGATCGCTTCCTATTTCGGCACCTCTTCTCACTTTAGTGTCTATTACTGATCTTCTGTTATTTCTTTCCACTAAAATGTAGTCAAAAGTTCATTGCGGCTGAATTCTTCTCTAGTGTACATATTTATTTCTTTGTGCTCAAAAAAACGAGTTTGTAATTATCATGTTATTTAGTGAACAAAAGTCTAACAATCTTCTACCATTATCATTTCTTACATTTTCCCCAAATTGCCCTATTACAGTTCTATACTCGTTGTCTCTTTTTGCTACTCTAGCATTAAAGTCGCCAGCGATGAAAATTTCTCCTTTTGACTCTTTTGTAATGTGCGTTAATTGATCCATATGCTGTTATAATCGATTTCTTCTTCCAAATGTACTTTTGATTTTCACTTTTAATATTCTTTCTGAAAGTGCTTGCCAATTTTCTATTTCTTGCTCTTTATTTTTTTCTATTATACACGCTGTTCCAGCAAATGCTCTTTGCAATTTTGATACTCCACTGTATATTATTATGTTACCTTTGTTCATTTTTTCACACTCTGTACCTTTCTTTTTTGTTTCTGTTATTGTAAGAATTTCTAGTTCCGCTTTTTCAAATTCTTCTTCTAGTTCAGTTTCCTTTCCTTGCATACTTCTTATATTCCACGTACCTATTTTCCATATCTCTTTTTTCATTTTCAACATTATTTTTGATCAATTTTATTGTTTTTAATATTTTTTTAAACCGTGTTTCCGTCGTCTTGCAGTTTTGTCGTCTTGTTATCCATTCCATTTATTTGTGTTTTTATTAATTTTTTGGTTCCTCGGGTATAAGCATGTTCCAAATCCATTTTTCATAGTTTATGTATATCTTACGATTTCCAATTTTAACTGTTTTTCCTTTTTCTCTTTCTTCTTTTGCTTTTAAACTTATTTCATATTTGATGTGGCGATCTTCTTTAGTCTTATCACTGTCAATATAAATTTTTGTTTTGAAATTTTTTAATTTACTTTTATTTTTCAGGATTTTGTCTTTTTTTTCTTGTAATTTAACTAGGATGACCGATGCTTCTGCATCTGTTTTAATTACGTATGTATCCTCTAATTTGCAATCGACTTGTAACTCCTATTGCATAAATTCTTTTACTTCTTGCTTTCCATTTCCATTGTTCCATTTCATACCTTTAATGATTATATTATTTCGTCTGTCTTTTCTTTCTTGCTTTTCTAATTTGCTTTTGATTAGATCGAGTTTCTTTTTTCATTCTTTTTGTTTCATTTTTTTTCTTTAACGGATTTATTTCTTCTTCGTATTTTCTTAATTTTTCATTTATATCATATATTGCTGTTTTTGTAGAGCTTGTGTCTGCTTTAATTTCTTGCATCGGTTCACCTAAACCTTTTATTAGCTGTTCTATGTGATCCATATTTTCTCCCTTATCTGTATCTTTAATTTCTTGAGTTATTTCTTTATCTTTTGTTGTGTTTTATTTTTCTTTTACTGTTTCTGTACTTTTACTTATTTTAGCACTTTTTTTTTATTTTTAACTTGTTCGTGTTCTAATTTGTTTAATTGTGGTTGATCTTCCGTTTCTTTTTCGTTTTATGAATTCCTTTATAATTGGAGTACTTGCTTTGTCGAGATTTTTATTTTCGTTATATTCCATACGTCGAATATGTTTGTGTGTGTAACCTTTTTTGGATTTTTGTCTTGAATGTTTTGCGTAATTTGTTATTAATTTTTAATTCAGTGCCGCCACTATTAATTGTAAACGCAACATATTGTTACAGGATTTCGTCACAATTTCGTACGTAAAAGCAAAAGTCAACCATCGGAGGGTTACAATAGTCTCGCCTATTTATTCTGTGATCTCGGTAAGGTCTCTCAATCTGTCATAGCGCAACGTTGCTAGCCCCGTAATTCTAACTAATAAATGTACGGAAACATTGTTTCAAAGTTGAAATATAAGATACTAAACTAAACAAAAGTGACTGAATAATATTAGTTATTTATGTAACAAAAATTAAATTGTTTAATTAAGTTCCAAGCGACATTCTTGCAACATGACATATTTTTTCTCACTAGTGAGGGAAAAACACGTTTCTTCACTATTTGTAGAGAAGAATCGCCTGTTTTCTAAGTATGTCGTGGAAAAAGTATTTTTACTGCTTTCACAATCTAAGTTTCCATACCCAAACTACAGAATTAAAAAAAAATTTTCAAAATTCGACAGTTCTGCAGTAAGTTCCTAACTTTTTATTTATACTTTCCTATTCTTCCGGGTACTTCAAGATGGTCTGATTAAATGATTATTTAAAAACAAATCCAAAGTAAGTACCACATAGGTCAAGGCCAAATTTATTTTACTTAATAAACTTTAACGGAATTAAAAAAAATTCACGCACGCTTAAATGTGATACTTTAGTTAAATAAGCATTAGTCTAAAAACTTGTTTAATAAATTTTGTTATTGACCTTTTTTATTTGGGTCGACGGTTTTGCGATCAGTTTCGTCACGTTTTAAATCTCTGTTAGATTAAATGGATGATATTGTAGAGAATTTACACTAAAGATATTTCCAATTTATTCTATGCAGATTAAATTTGTACAACGTACATAAAAATGTCAGTTTAAATCTTTGGTTTATAATTTTTGGCACAGAAATTGAAAGCAGAAGATGATAATATTTTATGTTAAGTACTTAGTCAAATTATAGATACATTTACAAATATATTTTGTTACATGCTAAATAACTGTTAAAAAGAAAAACAGAGAAATTTTCTAATATGTTATTGTTACAGTTAATTTGATTTCTTACTATGCAACGAAGATTGAAGAGGTGATTATCATGTCAAATAACGAATTTTATGACCAATTCTTTTATTTAGAATTTGAAATAGAAAAACTTGAATTGGATCAGCGTAAAAACGAAACATTGACTTCACATGTCAAATATTATAGATTTGAAAATAATTGGACCGGACGGACATATAAAATTCAGTAATAGACGGAGTTTGTTGAATATTCCGCATGGATGAAGAGGATGAGAAAGAATAACAATAACAAAGTTCCTACAAAAATAATATGTGGTATGTTATCGAATATATGATCGCCAGTTTCATCAAGCTTGGTTAAATTTTATCGTAGATTACTGCAATCGTTAAACGTGTAAGTTACGTCTCTACGATGTAACGATTTAGTCATGGTCGAAATGTACTTTATGTCAGGTATTTAATATTGAAGTAACTCTATTTTTGTATTGCTTTAAGTGGTTTTAATGTTTAACCGAAAATACTTAATTTAAACACTAAATTGATAATCAAGAAGTCACTTACACCTCATTCTATTTCCTTTTGAGGGTGTAGTCGATACAAAATAATCTTTTAATTGAAGTAATTACAATGGTTTATACTATATTTACAAATAAGTGGTCTTTTCTTTACAATTTTAAAAAACAATACAATTCCAAATTTCAAGTACGACCTTGTAATTTACTAAAGTCTGTCGAGAAACGAAGCGAAGTAATAAATTAAAATAGTTCGTTTATTTTACATATAAGCGGTACACGATTTTGTATGAAATACATAAAAGATTTTAAAACTAGTTTTAGGATATACCGCTTCCATACTATAGTGTTACAACGTAAGTTATTTATGAATAGCTCCTAATCCGTTAACAATGGGACGTACCTGTTCTTGAGGTCTAAACTAAAGATCATAGGCGTGTACATGGGTTTTGATGACAAAAAAAATTATGATTGCGTTTTATTAAAAGTAATTTTAAACATATCATTGTAATTATAAAACACATCGTTTGTTAGAAACTATTTTATAGAGTTTGAAAATTTAAGGTATAATAAAATATAGCAAGAACAAACTAAATTTATAGGAAAAATAATAAATATATAATTTTAAAATACAGTTATTCTGAAAATTCATCTGTTTCTTCGGAAGAAGTATCATTTGACCCTATTGAAATTACAATACTTAGGCTCTATAGTAACTTCTATCAAATTGTCAAGTTCCCACATTTTTGTTCCTCTTTCATTACGTGTTCTATACACTTTTTCCATTTTCCGCAGTCACATCACTTAAAGAAGTCATTAAAAGTTGTCGAACGTCACTTAATTTAAACGTGGTATTATTTCTCGCTACTGCACCCTTCACCTGCGCCCATATTAATTCTATAGGGTTTAATTCACAATGGTATGGCGGTAAGCGTAGAACAAAAATATCACGTTTTGCTGCCATTTGGTCAACTGCATATTTTTAAACTTTGTCCTAACACCTTGTACTAGACTTAGTAGTTCCTTTTTACCATATCATTTTCGAAAGCAATATTTTTGAGGAAAGCCATTCCATTATAACGTGTTTATTCCAAGAAGTTGTAGGTAAACGTTTGATTTGTCTGGAATGGTAGCTGGCATTGTCCATAACAATTACGGAACCCTTTGGTATTAAATCTAACATTTGTTCAAAATATTTCTCAAAAACATCCCCATTCATATCCTCGTGGTAATCACCGGTATTTTTCGATTCAAATAGCAGTAATCCCTCTACAAAGCCTTCGCCACTTCCTTTTCCTGAAGGAGGTCTTAAACCTGTAGATAATCCTTCTAAAAAAGCCTATCGTCCACTGGTTACATTTTTATCTTGCCACATTTTTTTCACAGTACAACCTTCATTTACCCACGTTTCGTCTAAAGAATAAATTTTCTTGCCTTCAGAACGTAATTTAGAGATATTTCGTAGGTAATTTCTTCTCCAACATACAATTTCTTCCTTATCAATGAGAGCTGATTTCCTATTCATTTTTCCCATAAAAATTCAATTCGTGCAAAACTTGCCACAACATTGTTCTACTTAAATTGGGTATACCCTCTTCCTCTTTCACAACTGACACAATTTTATTTAATGTGGGTATTTCTTTTTAAAATAAAACGAATGCACTATTCTTCTAATTGTACTTTTCACATATTCGGGTATTTCAGTTTTTTTCTACCATGAGATAAACTAGGCTCACGCACAGAAACTTTGTCTTCACGCAAAAGTCTGAATATTGTTGTTTTCAATGCCAGTCATATGTGAACACATATCAACTGTCTCTTGAACTGTTTTCAACGGATTATGGCATTTCAAATAATTGTACACATTGAGCACAATAGTTTTTGTTGGCAGAAAGCGCAGACCTCTTCACGCGTTTCCTTGGAATAAATTCAGGACTCGATGCCATTCCAATGAAACTCAATACTGCCGCCTAAGTACACCTTATGATATACCGATATGACATGACAATAATCATTAGTTAGGCTATAGTTATAATTACATACCATATTTCTCCCATAATTATATCATTAAGAACACATTAAAATCTATTAAAGTGTCATTCCAAATACAGTACATATTTTCTAGTTCAATTATTAGTAATTAATTAGTTAAAATTCCTAAAAATGTGATCGATAATGATATTAGCAATTTCTGATAAACAAGGTGATTCACTAGTGGTGGCCAAAAATAAACCCGCGTATTATTTGATAAAAATTTTAAATTTTGTTTTTCATATAAAGTTTTATCAGAAAAGCTTCGTTAAAAAGTTACAGGTGGTAAACTTAAAAAAATTTAAATTTTTTAGAATACCTCAAAAACTAGTGACTATAATAAACCGAAATGTTTAGACAAACCCATGTGTCAAATTTCAGTTTATTACAGTCAGTAGTTTATACCATTACATAGAAGTAGGTGGAGGTCAATTTGAACATTTAATAAGATGAAATGTGTCAAAATAATTAATTAATGATGAAAGTTTACACATCTTCTACATTTTGAACCCCCTTTTCCAAAAAGTATCAATACATCGGTACGCCATTGGAATCTGTTAAACATGTTGATTTATTACTTTGCTTCGTTTCTGGACAGAAAAAAAAATTTAAAGGGATGTAGCAGTGACTCATTTGTAGGACGGTGTAATAGTTAATAACACATACAAGCTGTGACAGAAAGTGATAAAATTTGTTATTTAACGTATATAGATATCGTAGGAAATTGTTGCATAAAGCATGTGGTATTGTCGTTCATTGAAAGCGGAATAATACGCAATGGATTGGTATAATGTAAAGCCAAAGTTGACAACTTTTAGTGGAAGATTTTTTGTAGAAAACTAAAAGTTGCTCTTTTTAAATTAAAGCAACAAGTGGACGATTTTTTATACAAAACTAAAAAAGTTGCTCTGTTCTTGAATAAGTGGAAAACATAGGCCATAGAATTGACGCGATGCCCGTAAAACGCGCAAATCTTTCATTTTTAGTTGTCAACTTCCTTTGATCTTTTTAAAGCCGCGTTTATACCAAAGTCTTCCACTAAGGTTTTCGCTATTTGAGGCAATTTCTTGCTTTTCTACAAAATACATCAATTTTTTAGTCTTCCACTTGTGGAGAAACAAACCTTCCACAAAATTTTGGTTTCCCGTGGAGTGTCGGTAAAGATCAAACTAAAAGTGGAAGATTTGTAGATAGGCGCTTTACGGGCATCGCGCCAATTCTATGGCACCACTTACTTGTGATAAAGTAGTAGAGAAGTGTTCCCCCTCCACTCACCCGGACGCCAAAAACCCAGAAGTCAAAAGACGTTATGTAACTACTACCTTTTCTTGGAGACGTACTGATTTTCAGAGTTATGCCACGTTTCCTGATTTTATGTCCGATCATTGAATTCAAATACTTAAAGTCACTTCTGCTCATTCCCAGAAAGTTTTTGACACTCCCGTCGCTCCTCAGTTCACCACTCAACGATCGACGTCCTCTTGTCGGAGATAAACATGTTACTGCCACTGTACCTATTTCTAGGTTTCAACCAGGGTTTCACCCAATATCTTCAGGTATCTCTTGTACAGTGGCTGGCTATGAAAACACAGGCCTACGTGACAAATATTTTCCGCTAATTCTATGTGTGACTTTTTTAGTTTTTTGCAAAAAATCTTCTACTTGTTCTAATTTGAGAAAAGCAACTTTTCGTTTTCTACAAAAAAACTTCCACAGTTGTCAATTTTGGTATAAACGCAAACTCCACGGGAAACCAAAATTTTGCGGAAGAGAGGGAGAGAAAAAGTTGCTGTATTTTGAGAAAAAGCAACAAATTGCCGCAACCTGTGGAAAATTTAGTGGAAGACTTTGGTGTAAACGCTGCTTAACTTACATTTATTCAACACTGTACACAATCCTAGCTTGAGTGCGTTCAAAACGACAACCCACTAGAGAATTATATTTAAGTGATCGACTTCAAAATAAGAGTCTCTTACTTTAATTCTTATCGGTTCCGTTTTAATTTTTTTCATTTGTTCAGGAATGCCAGGTCCGATCACACTATGCGAGGAGTCACATAATACTGAGAGGTTTGTACTCGGTAATTCAATTTTGTTTTGAGTTTGGGTTCTTAAGAACAGATTTGAGCTCAGGATCTAGTGCTCGGCCATTGTTTAAAAATTAATAGTTTCAGAGAAATTTACAGCATCTAGATGGGATAAAACGTATGCCCTAGATGTTTGTTTTGAATTTGTGTAGCCTTTCTGGTTTTTGCTGAAAGGTTTGTGATGCGTAAATATAGCGAAGTTTCCCTCCTCGATTAGATATTTGAAATACTTAATAGTCAAATAAATGCTAAATCTCCCTGTAGCAGATATTGCACTTTCGTTTTTGGGAGAAAATGCTATTTCATTCCCAGGATTCGTTATCTTGTAATTGCTCAAGCACTGATACAGCGTCGACGGTTAATGACAATGGACTGTCTGTAAATGGATCAACCAATAGGAATGCATTTGCCAAACTATTTTTGCCAATTTCGGATGCTGCAATGGAATTGTGGCATCCTAATTGATTGGTGTTTTATCAATATTTTTGCTCGGTTTGAGAAATTGATGCAATAGTCGTTGGCGTTCCGTTGCCTTAGGATAAACGTACGATAAAAGTTTATTAAAGTAAAGCAAGCGACGTAATTCTGTTACAACTGAGAAACGTTTAAATCTATTATTTTCTTGACTTTTTCAGAAAGTGGTTTGCATCCTTGACCCGAAATGTCGTAGCCAAGCAATTAAATTTCGGTTTCACCAAAAATGCATTTGTCGATATTTAGGGATATGCCACACTGCGAGAGACGTTGAAATACCAGTTTTAGGTGTATTGTGTGCTCTTTCTCTGATACCGATGCAATTAAGATATCGTCAACATAGGACAAACCTTGGAAAGTTTGAAAAGCATTTCGCAGACCAAACTGCATTTTAGTGAATTCGAACAGTCCAAAGAGTGTACTGATGGCAGTTTTTGGATGTGGTTGTTATGTGCTGAAATTTGATAGTAAACCCTAATTAGATCCAATGTAGAAAATACTTTTTTGTTTTAGAGGATGTAGGAGAACTCGTTTAATTAGCAGGGGGTTTATTGTCTGCCATGTACAGGAATTGAGCTTTCTATAGAACCACCTAAACGCAGTTTACCGTTTTTCTTTTGGACATTTGTAAAGGACTGGCCCATGAACTGTTTGCATTGTTTTGAACTCGGTTTAGTGTTTTGATCCTTCGCCATTTATTAAGCTCGTGTTTGACGATAAACCAGGATGATGTCAAACGTGTGTCACCATCAATTAGATTTTTGTTTTTTTTTTAAATCAACCTAGATGTTGTGTTTGTAAAGAAAATCTGCGCCGATTAGGGTTTTGTCAACGTTTGTTTTTAGAAATGATCACGTATATACACGCAGGAGGTTAAAGAAAATTTGTAATTGTTTGTTGCCGTAGGTATTTATGGTTGAATTCTTTGCCGCATATAATTTAGGGTCAGATGTTTATTTGTATTTTATGAAATTTTTAGGAATGAGGTACACATCTACACCTGCGACTATTAAAAATAGTAAATAAGCTACATGGTATTGTACACTTCTTGCACTTCTTTTTGAAAGTGGCATAGTACCAACATGTGTCAGACCTGTGCGTCTTGGATTGGATCTAGAACGGCTTCGGATATCGATGAATCCTTGTAGCTTTGAGTTCTGTGACTTCTTATGACTATTAATAAGATCGCTGGTTTTGTCGGTTGGACCTGATCTGCAATGGTAAATGTTTGTGGTTGCTCGATTTTCGCAATCTAGTCTGTCATCTCTGCTAACTTGTCTGGTGGCCAAATTGATTGAATATGTGGTGGTAGACGTTGTAACCAAAGCGTTTTTAGTAGGTTCTGCGCTGTGCCATTCCGTGAGTAACAGAGAATGACGTTTTTCGCCTAATTCCAATTTTGATAACAGCTTCTTCAGATTGGATGTATATTTTTAATATTTATTTACCTACTACATGTCTAGAAAATTATGTTTACTGTCCTAGCAACATAGTTGTAGTGGAAAATCAAACATATATTACGTATACTATAGTGCTACTTTATAAGCACTACTTACGAGACCAGGAGATTATTTAGGGGTCTACGGGATTTAATTGTTAAGATTATAGGATTGTATGTATCTTTTAGTATCCAAAGAAATCCACTTGAGTTTTCTATTCTTTTAAAAGTATAGATGGTTGGTAGTAATATGAAAAATTTAATAACTACTTCCGGAAGATTAATTGTTTTCTCTGGCCTCTTTTTTAATTGATCTTTTCCAAACATTTATTTTTACGCAAGCGATAGTCGGTGTCGCCACCTCGGGGTACATTGCTATGTAATTGAATTGCAATTGTATAAATCCGTAGATGGTCAAAGTATCAATTTATTTTTAAGTAGAAATATTGTATGTCTTAATGTTTCTGAAATAGAATGAAATTGTTTATTAATATATTAGTTGTTTTGGAATGTGTCTGCAAAAGAGAAACAGTATAATAAAGAAACAAAGATGATCGAATAAAGAACCGCCCACAACCTTTGGTAGTAACTATTTACATGTATGAGTACAAACATTGAAAGTGGACGTTTTCATATAGTACGAGGTTGCAATTAACCTTTTGCTAGGGGTCAGAAAGTAATGTTGAAAAAGTAGCATGACAGTTTTCATAACCTTTTTTCCAATTATCAGTCACTCACCTTTCAGAACGCCTGAGTTTCTGTGCAATCCATTTCCAATTAATAAATGCAGCACTAACCTCCATAGCTTTTACGAAATGCATTTGCTTGAATTCTATCCACGAAATGCTGATTTTCGCTGTCATTCAATAGTCTATCGATTGAACTCAGAGATATTAAAACTTTGGCATTCTGCAGTTATTTCGTTGCTTCGCTTTAGATTTCAGAATTCTATAGTCTCACATTTCCAAGCGACTTTGAAAGACAATTCCCATATACGCATCTACGCACTTCAGTTACATGCTAAAGTGAGAGTTTGGTAGGGGCGATCGAAGAATGTTATAGTGAAACTAGATTCAAGACGAGAGTGAAAGGTGAAATGGGAAACGGATTCAAAACACTAAGAGGATTGAGACAGGGAGGAAGAGTTGGAGAAGCAACAAGTGGGAGGGATTTTGGCAGGGAAGAAAAGATTTAGGATGCTAGCGTATGCGGATGACATAGTGGCAGTGGCAAAGAGTGAGGAAGAAATGAAAGATACTATAAAAGAAATACAAAATTACTTAGAGAATAAAGGACTGGAGGCGAATATGGGGAAAACGAAGATTATGGAAGGAAGAGAGTGGAAAATAAAATGGTGGTGGGAAAAAGATGAAATAGAAAAATTAGGTAAATAGAGATATCTGGGATACGTTATAAGTTACCATAATAAAAATAGAGAGCATATAAAGGAACTAGAACAGAAAGGGAATAAGATAGTGAGACAAATGTGTAGCATAAGGGAAAGAATGTTTGGGAACAATCTTGAGAAAACAAGATTGTTGTTTGATAAGATGGTAAAAAGTGTTTTGACTTATGGAGCCGAATTGTGGGGATGGAAAGAATGGATGGAGCTGAAAAAAATTCAAGAAAAATATTGGAAGTGGACATTAGGATTAGAAAGAAAAACACCGGGATAATACATAGTGGAGGAGGAAGTCAAGATGGAAAAATACTAAACACGTACAGGAAGAAGGGCCTGAGAAGATTGAAAGTAAGAGAGAAAGAGATATTAAATGAGTGCTGGAAAGATATAGAAATGCAAAGGGTATAATATGGAGAAGAGGAATGGAAGTTATATTATGAAAGAAAGGGGTACGCAAGAGAAGAGATAACAATAATAAGATGAGAAGGAGATAGGCAGAAGCAGAGATAGTAAGGAAGGATGTAGATTTGCAGGCGGAGGAAAGAGCGGGAAGAATAAAAGAAGGGAAGTACAATAGGAAATATTGTAAGATAAGAACAGAGGGAAAATCAAGATATATAACTGAAGGGAGTGGATTAAGAGAAAAAGAATTATAGCAAGGTTTAGGGTAGGGAATGAGAAAAGGGAAAACAAATATTGGTTGAAAGACAAAAATAGAAATTGTAGGATGTGTTGTCAAAAGTTGAAAGGTTTCCGAGAAAAATGAACATAAGTTTTATTGTAAACAAAATTCTTAAGGTCTAATTGTCTACTACAAGAAAATACATTATTGTGCTCAAGAAATTTCTTCGTTAATCTCATTGATGAGATGACACAGCAGAAAATATTACTATGACCAAAAACTGCCACAATTGCCTTATAAAAATGTAGGGCTACATCAAAAGTGTTTTACGACAAGACTTCGTAAGAGTCAAAAGTGTTACGGTAGTGTACACTTTAGTATAAAATGCTCAAAGAGCGTTTCAAGTAAACAGTCTCCTGCAAACTTATTAAACTTTTCCTGAAACATTATTGAAAAAAAATGAACGTCAATGTTGTGATGATGGATCCTACAGGATCGATTTGCTCAAGATAGCTTAAGTGACTAAAATTAG
This sequence comes from Abscondita cerata, assembly GCA_030710515.1. Classification (NCBI taxonomy): domain Eukaryota; kingdom Metazoa; phylum Arthropoda; class Insecta; order Coleoptera; family Lampyridae; genus Abscondita; species Abscondita cerata. Next base: position 209,121 of record JALBCR010002203.1, read on the forward strand.
AGGCTTGACTTAATAATTAAGGCACCCCACACTCAATGACGGAAGTTAGAAGGAAGTGTGTGGTTTGAAAGAAAATTCAATCACTAGATTGAAATGTTCCAGAAAAATGAGCATAAATTTCAAGGTAAACAAAATCATTAAGGTAAGGATATGAATCAATTGTCTAATATAAGAAAATACATCGTCGCTCTCGATAAGTTTATTCGTTAATCTCATTGATCTGCTGGGTATATACTATGGCCGAAAAAAGTGTCTATACAACTATCACCGTTGCATTTTGAAAATGTAAGGCTGCATCAAAAGCTTGAACGGTTTTCTGGTTAACCACAAGAATAGGAGTAACGACTTTCCTCACCGTAAGATTATTGACGTAAGAGTCAAAGTTCATCAAACGTTAATGAGACACTTAAAAAATTCTGATATCCCACACTCAAAGGCGGTGATTAGAAGAAAGTATCGTGTGGTTTGAGACGCCACTGAGCTTCTAGATAGTAAAAGAGCTGAAGAGCTGATAACAAAATTTTACAAGGCAAATGTGTTAATCAGAGCAATGACTTCGGAAGAGTCAATAAAAACCTTGATATATACACTAGTGTGAGGGTCTTTATTAAATACCTTCACTAAACCATTATTTAAAAAAATGTCTCATCCATCTACATGTATTTTATTTATTTATTTATTCGTATGGTACATTTTAATATTGTATTGTAAAGTAAGTGTTATGTATGGTGCCCCAGAATATATATATATATATATATATATATATATATATATATATATATATATATATATATATACATATAACTTTTGTTCGAAAAATTATTAACCGATTCTATTCAATCAGTCAGTATTGTGATCCTAAAGAATCGACATTCGCTCAAGATGACCTAAGTGGCGAAAATTGGACGCGTATAAGACTTAAAAATTAAGGTATCCCCAAGTGAATAGCTGGAAAGGTTCAGAGGAAAAGAAACATAAATTTCAACATAAATAAAAGGTAACCATATGACTTCAATTGTCTACTATAAGAAAATACATCATCGTGATCAAAATTTCTTTGTTAATCTGTTGGCCACTCGGTAGAAAATATGACAATGACCAAAAATGGTTTCTATACAATTGCCATTTTGAAAATGTAGAGCTGCGTCAAAACTTGAACGGTTTCCTGTTTTACCTCAAGAATATGAGCAACAACTTCGTATAAGCAGTGGAGTCACAATCCCTCCAGTGGCCCCGTTGCATAGTCGGTTATCTTACAAGCAAAAAAAAGGAAAATTTTGGACATTTGCTTATTTCGAATGTTTAAGACCTATATATTTACAGTTTACATGTTTACAAGGATTACATACTTAGATTCTTACCCTCCAGATTTTCGTTTTAACGAACGCATCGATACTCTCGTCCAGATTCGCTTTCAAGGAGTTGGTTACCTTGTTCTCTATAGACAAAATACTCCGCCAACCTGTCTTGTTCCATCGAGTTTCAAATGTAATTTTTCTTTAGTTTCGAGAATGATCGCTCTGCCGTTGCAACTGTCACGGGAATTGTCAAGAAGAGTAAAATTACGGAACACACATCCGGGAAACTAGCCGAGAGACTGAAATACTTAAGTTTGCCAACTCCCTGTTGGAACGGATTTTCGACAATTTGTCTTTCAGACAGCTTCGCAAGGACAACAGTTGATTTAACAGCTGGTCGGTTACGTCGTCGTAGTACATTTCGCTGAACTTTACGCACCGCATCGCAAGTTCTTCTTCAGAAAACTCCAATAAATTCTGCGGCGAAATTATCGCGAACAAATCAACAATTTGGTTCAAGCCAACAAATCTGTGTCTCCATTGAGTGACTACAATATCCAAACACGCATAGTAAGCATTTACTTGGAACCGTTTCTCGCCATCAGATAGACGTTGGTCTTCGCAAAGTTCGTCAAAATAGAGCTTCGTCTTTTTAACCTGTTTCGCAGAAAATTCCGGTTTCACACCCCAGGTAGCTGCCAGCTCCGCTGCATCGGATTTGACTTTGTCGAAGTCACCTCTAAATGCCGTTAAATCTTTCCGGACCGCTTCAATCAGATCTCGGGCTTGCCACAGATCGAAATCCGACTTTTAGAGATTTTGTGAAACGGCATTGGTCGCGTTCAAGATATGTGAATGTGGCACAACTTGGAAGACAAACTCAAACGTCTTAATTTCTTTCTTTAAATTGCACGCATCTGCTCGCTCAAATGGGCTCTTATTGGTTAAGATTATTTTTCACAAAGCGCGTAAAATATCCGAATATCTGTGGTGAACAGCCAAAAGCGAATCATTTCTGCTGGACCACCTAGGCACAAACGCTTCAACCGTAGACTTGCCTTCTCCGCTGATGTTAGTATTTCTAAGAGCAAGGCCCAACGCTTGATGCTGACAGCGAAAAAAACGTACAGTTTCTCTAACGTTGCAAAAAACTTGCTGACCTCCAAAATGCCATTCAACACAAAATTTAAATTGTTGGTAGCGCAGTGTACATAAACTGCCCGATCAACTTCGGCCAAATTTCATTATCAATCGTGTAATAAATGATTGATGGTAAGATTTGGGGCCCCAATTGTCGTAAAATAATGGAGGCCACGTACAGTCGTTACCAAAGATTTTACGGATCTTATTGAATAATGTTGAATCCGTATTTTTTATTTTTAAAAATCATACCAAAATAAATAATAACTTTTTGTTCTCAACTGTAAGGAATAAACAAAAAAACCTCAAATGGGGGCCCCTTGTAGTCGGGGGTCCCACCGCATTGCATCCGCTGGACCGGCGGTAGTTACGCCACTGCGTATAAGAGTCAAAAAGAGCAAAAGAGCGCTTGTCTCTCTCACCCATCCACATCCACGTCATTACAGTGATGATGGAACTTAAAGGATATTTGCCTAAGTTGACGAGAATCAGACGCTTCTGAGGAACTTCACTTAAAAAATTAAGGTATCCCACACCCGACGACACTAATTTTGCAATGCAAATCGTTTAACCAGAGGGTAATTTGTCCCGGATTTGGAGTTGCTTATAGACTCTTTAGCTTAAATTTAAGCTGGAATAAAAGTCTTAAGGTTTCCCGATACTAAATCAACAGAAAAACACCAAAAACTGCACCAAAACTTTACTCGGACACGTGTTTCAACAGCTAAGCTGTCATCATCAGCGACACCGATTGGTGTTCCTTTCCTTTGTTCCCGATAGTATTTTAAAAAAAATAAATAAATAAATAAAAGTATATAATTTTTGATAAAATTTCGAAGACAGACATGAAAAAAATAGGCGCTTTATTATATAGGATTCTATTTGGTATTGGTATTTAGTATTGCTTTCACATCGATCTCCAACTAAACCATTTGCATAACCCAGGTATGCCTAATGTACTATATGTAGTACGGCTCAAACAAGTATCAGCCTGTGCAGTGCCGACTGGCTGCAACTTGTTCAGATGCATGAATCCATTCAGTACATACCAGACAACGCAAGTGTCAACATTCAATTGACTTTTCAAATCTCGTTTGTGTCTTGTTCCGCTTCAAAGTTAGCCAACAAATAGAAATGGACGATCATAACATCCGCTTCGAGAGGTAAGTTGATTGCAAATAAATAAAAACTATAAAAATTTCGTTCAATGGAAAACATAACAACAAATAATCATGTTAACAGTAGGCATTCATATATTCAAGTTATTTTGAGAAATTGTGGTAATTTTTGGGGTGAAAAAGAGGTGTACTAAATATAGTACATTAGGAAAATATGTGTCTACAAATATCATTCAATTACAGGGGTTCTCGCTTCATGAAGCTCTTGCAATGTTAGAGGACAATGAAGAAAATGTTGGCAGTGTCGACAAAATCACGATATTTCCTCCTGACAATGCAACAGATGAAGTAACAGATGAAGATTCTGGAGGTGAAGATGATCTCACCATTGATAATCTACCGGCAAACCAACTGAATGCTCCTGCAGAAATTGTCTTTGAAGCCGATGACCACGACAGCGATTTTTCATCGGATGACAATTTACCCTTATCCCAACTGCGAACAAACGTGCCGATAAATAAACAGAAACAAACAAAACCACCTGCGAAAAAAGAAGGATTACGATTGGGTTGCGGAAGATTTGGCTCCGATTACAACCATCTTTGATAATAATTTTAACGTACCTAATTTAGAGAGTCCTTTGGAAATGTTTTCAAAGTTTTTTGATGAGGAAGTAATAGACACCATTCTATACTGCAGCAATCAATACGCCCAACAAAAGAACCGGAGACCAAACATAGAAAGACATGAAGTCAAGGCTTTCATTGGAGTTCTGATTCTTAGTGGATATGTGCAAGTGCCAAGGCGACGGATTTACTGGGAACGCGACAGAGATGGTCACAATGACATGGTTTCGGAAGCTATTTCAAGAGACAGATTTGACTATTTGTTCTCGAATCTTCATGTTTGTGACAATCAGGAGCTGGAGCCACGAGACAAGTTCACAAAAGTGCGGCCGATTTTCACACTGTTGAATAAAAAATTCATGGAGCATTCGCCTCCAGAGGAAATGCACTCAATTAATGAAGCTATGGTCCCATACTATGGACGTCATGGGTGCAAGCAGTATATTCATGGAAAACCTATACCATATGGCTACAAGTTGTGGGTTGGGACTACCAGGTTGGGTTATGTGAACTGGTTTGAACCATATCAGGGAGCTTCAACAAACATTAGTGAAAGATTTTGGAGTTGGTGCAGGAGTAGTCTTGGAGTACGCTCAAGCTCTGCGCAAAAAATGGCCAGACATGAAGTTTCATCTTTTCTTCGATAATTTCTTCACTTCAATTCCCTGATAGAAGAGTTGACAGCACTGAATTTTTACGCTACCGGTACGGTGAGAGAAAATCGATTGAGGGAGTCTCGCTGGTGAGTTCAAAGGATATGAAAAAAATAGTCGAGGGAGTTACGATTACGCGAAAATCAGTGATCAGAATTTCATTGCAGTAAAGTGGCACGATAATAGTGTTGTTTGTCTCTGTTCGAACTTCGCGGGAGTTACACCAATCCACATGGTCAAACGTTATTCACAGAAGGAGAAAAAGAATATCCAGGTGGAGCAGCCTCATCTCATCCACATGTACAATGCCAATATGGGAGGGGTCGATCGATCTGATCAAAATATCAGTTTGTATCGAATTTCTATTCGGGGAAAAATGGTATATTCCATTACTGATGCACTCCATTGATATGGCAATCCAGAATGCTTGGCATTTACATCGCCGAAGTGGAGGAGATTTGGACCAGTTGAATTTCAGAAGGAGAATTGCTTGTGCATTACTTGTTCAGAATAAAAAAGACCGTCTTATCAAAAGGACATGCAAGTAGCTCCCGAGACAACGATCTACGTTACGACCATCTGGACCACCTTGTCATTCCTCAAGAAAAACAAACTCGATGTGGTCATTGTCACCAAAGAACCACTACAAGATGTTTAAAGTGCAATATCGGGGTGCATGTTAAGTGTTTTGTGCAGTTTCACACCAAAAATAAATGTTATATTACAAGTGTCGATGTGCCTAATGTACTACATGTAGTACGGCTGAAATTTTGCCTATTTTGGAAAAAATCCAATTTTTGAGTTTCCATAATTTTGTTATCATTAATAAAATGCAACTTCATTAAATTATTATTTTTAATTTTCAACTTAACCTATAGGCATATCTGGGATAATTGTATATTATTATCAAAAATTTATGGTCCTTTAGGTATCTATCTTTATACACTTACTTCTATATCTCGATTGCTGATTTTGATTACGAATCTTTCCTAATCGACACGCCCAAAAAAAATACACACGCGGTCTATGTATTTCATATCGTCTGATTGATAATGAAGGTTATTTAAACAAATACTACAATAAAATATATTATCAAAAGAAACGAAACGTTCAAGTATTTGTTCGTTTCGTGAAAAATATTTGTTGCCCAATATTTGCTTATATCTTTTTAAGTGAGATATCGGCGTTACTAATATAGAAAAAACTGATAACACTATTAGACAGCATGGAAACAGTTAGTTAAGTATGATTTAATGTTTACGAAAACTTATCTCCAAATCAACTATAATCAGATTAGAAAGAATATTTTTAAATCAGAATTGTTCAAAAAAATATGTATGTATGTCAATTAACAATAGACGTAGTAAAAATGTCATAAAATGTGAAATAAACGAAAGATATCAGTTATGACTAATAGTCACACCACTTATTAACATTTTTACCTTGTAAAATTAATTATGCAAAAATACACTGGTAAGGTTCTAGAACAATTTAAAATAATTACATTTTATTTATCTCTCCGATTAGAAACAAAATTCCTAAAGTGAATGTGCAAAATCTTATCGAGATGAGCTATATCAATACGAAACATGATAGCGTTAATAAAATTAAACAATAAACAATTTACGTTCTTTTATCTAAAATTACATTTTTCAATTAACAAAATTAACAAACAAATTAAATCACCTTGGATTTAAGTCGACATAGCAACTAAAAGCTTTTTGCAATATGCAATTGCATTTTGCTATTACAATCCAATATCGAATGGAAGGTCAATAACATGATCAATATCAATTGGTGAAAATATTTGTTCCTAAGCAGCAAACCGTGTAGCTGAAAACGCTTAATTAATTTTTTTTCATTTAATTCCTACCGTGTGTCGCTTTCTTTTTTATGTCTTTACGCAAACTGCTCCATATAAGCTATTTACATTGTGAACTCGGAATACCTACTTCATATTTATTCGAATGAGCTGTAAATGCAAATAAACTACATAATTATATGTCTTTGTCGTATGATCTAATTTGCACTTATCTTTATAATTTATGAGTCATCCTTAATTAAATATTTAATCAGTGTTTTTTTAAAACTTTCGAAAAAATCTCCATTGTTTAGCCAATAACGTGTTTTTTATTAACATAAACACGTAAGTGTTTTTTTTTATCGCGAAGCAAATATAATTTGAAAAATATTTTTTGGAACTAATAAGATAAGCATATTTTTTTGTTGCTAAAGTTAATTAATGCTATTTATTAATAGTTATTTAAAAACAATTATTACTGAAAGCGATGTTTATCTTCTGATTCATTATTGTGTTGAATTTCATCACTTTTGAGTTATTTTTAAGGTTGTTGCTGACTTTCGGTAACAATTTTCGATTTTCTGCTCGTTTTCCTTTTTTTTGACTAGACAATGAACACTTGCTTTCATAAATGCCTTTTTCGTATTGTTTCACTGAAGTAGTAAAAAATGTTTGGACACAAGATAAGTCGTTTAAACATGTCTCACATCGATGCCGTTGATTCAATTTTCTACTGTCCATGGCCATCAAATACCGATGTAGAAGCTAGTTATTTGCTAATCAGTGACAAAAGTTGTTACTTTCTTACTTCACTGTTTGAAATTTTTTCCGATAATATCATGTAGCACTTGAACCAGAATACATTCGACAATACTTGGGGATGCAAAACAGTTAATATTTTAGTGATAATAGTTTGTGTAGTGTCATACTCATTTCTCCAATTAAGAATAACAAAAATATCTTCCAGTCAGTTATTAGTATGGATGCAGTCCTGTACAATAAATTAATTGATGCTGCACATATTCGAATCAGTCTTGATATGTGTAGAGTTTTTGATGGGATGGAGTGTCATCTTTAGATACAACTTCATTTTCTTCAGATTTGAACTGCGCAAATGATTGGTTGGTCATATTAATATTCGCTCACTGACCTCATCACTTCATGAATTTTCTTCATTAATATCTTTACACATGTTTAATGTTTGTGGTATTACTGAAACTTGGTTGTACCAAAATGGTAATAACCAATCAATTGAGATTGCTGGACATTATGTTGTTAAGGCTGATCATGAAACCCGGGGAGAAGGTGTTGCTATCTATATTTCTAACAAATTTAAATTCACTCCTTGGAATGTTGATTATACTTTTCTTTCTAAATTAGAAAATACAGCCTGTCCGTGTAGTACGCGGACCTTAGATGTTACCTTTAAAAAGTAGATACATATTTCCAAAATCAGTTTTGACCATTTTTTAGTTTCCTCAGTGGCTACAATTTGAAAATATTTTTAATTGTCACGTTTATGGATCATCTGTCAACTTTGAAATTTAAAATGGAAACATATATTTTTTATTTTATGTATGAATATAGGAACCATTATTACACTGGTTATTTATATATATATATATATATATATATATATATATATATATATATACAGTGCATCCCAAAAGTAACGGATAAATTCTATAAAAACGTAAATAAAAATATTTCATAAAAATGCTCTGACACGTCGATTTTTATTTTTAAATTACTATCCTAAAATAACTTTTCAGCCCCCCACCCTTTTCCTCCTAAGGAGTGGTAACCCTACCTCGTCTACCAATCCACCGATTAGGAAATTCTTGATCGAGGTATTCTCGAACTGGTCGCGCATAATGTGGGCGCACCGTCTTGCTGTAACCGAATTCTGTCATCGGGTCTATCAGGATCTTCTGCGTTAGGAAACAATACCGCTAAAGCAGGTACTAGTTCATTTCGGCGAAAATTCAGGTAACGTTCACCATTCAACGTTACGTCGAAAAAATATGGTCCAATAATTCTAGAACCCACCACACCGGCCCACACATTAAGCTTTTGAGGATATTGTGTGTTTGCTTCCATCGTCCAATGCGGATTTTGAAGGGCCCAGTAACGGCAATTTTGTTACCATTCAGAAAAAATGTTGCCTCATCAGAAAAAACGATGTTTCTAATAAAGTAAGGATTTGCATTAGAGAGTTCCATCATTGTTTCACAAACTTGCATTCGTCGATCAAAGTCATCATCGGACAGTTCTTGTACCAAGTGCACTTTATACGGGTGAAATTTGTGTTTTCCAAATAATCTAGACCCTGTACTTTTTGACGCATTAACTTATGAAGCGACCTCCGCAAGGGTTGAATGTGGATTTTCTTGCACCATTGAAACCGCATCCAATTGTCGGTTTTCATTTAAGGCCAATAAACGTCCTGCCTTAGGCTTATCCCGTACATGTCCGAGATCGCGAAATTTGTTTTCGATTCGACTTAGTTAGTCTTAAGTTTTCCCTTGAGACAATAAGGTAGAAGAACAGATCCTAAAATTGAAAAATTTTTAATAATTGTGAATTTGGTCTAAGACCCCTTTTAGGTGGAGGTGGAATCACAAAAACAACTCAAATTGTTGAAATTGCCGATGTTTTGCTCTCAATGTTTATCAAGGCTTAATCAATAATGAGTTGCTAACCCCCAATATGACCTAGCAACTCATTATTGATTAAGCCTTGATAAAGTTCCCACATTGAGAGCGAAACGTCGAAAATTTCAACAATTTGAGTTGTTTTTGTGCTTCCACCTCCACCTAGAAGGGGTCTCAGACCAAATTCACAATTATTAAAAATTTTAGAAGAAACCTCGATTTGAACAATTTTTCTCATTGACTAAATAGCACGTGGAGTAAGACAGTTCACAACAGTGTATCCCTAACGAAACGCCCCGGTATCCAATAAGACATAAAATGGTTTTTCAAAAATATTCAGATTTAGAAATTGACGTCCGTTCGTCTTCATGTCGCTGGTAGAATATAGAATCGACGGAGTTTGGCCCGCAGGAAAAACTAAGTGTTGTTACTAGTTAGGTCTCAGATGTGGGCTCGAGAAGTCTTCTAAAGGGTGAATGATAGTGGACTGGCGAGCTGAACCTCCTCAAATCTGATGCTTATGCAAAGCGTAAGCTCAATAGTCGGATTAGGGATGGTCAAAATGGGGCAGGAGTGCCGGAGGCAAGGGGGTCATATCTTAAAGCTAAACGCTTCTTCGTTTCAGTGAGGCTGAGATAGGCTCAGCTGTTGGTCTGATGAGGGTAGGAAAAGCCTCGGGTCCAGACGGGGTGGATCCCATCATTGCCAAACATATATGTACGGAGCTGTGGCCCTATTTCAAACAGCTGCTGATCTCCCTGCTGTTGACGGGGTTTTTCCCAGAGCGTCAGAAGCAGGCGTAGTTAAAATTTTGAAGGGAACTGGGAAAGACAAAAGTAGGGAAAACTCGTATCGCCCGATCTGCTTGATTAGTGTTTTCGGAAAGATCTACAAACGGTTATTGGTTAACAAGTTCTCACGATACGAATTAGTACGCAGCGACAGTTTGACTTCCAGCACGGTTTGTCGGTGGAAGACGCCTGGTTGAGGCTTAAAATCACTGTAGTCTACAGTGGTGTAGTTTGCCCACTTCCATTTATTTATTTATTCGTATGGTACATTATACAAATATTGTATTGTGATGTAAGTGTTATGTATGGTGCACCAGAAGATCATTATAAACCTGTATGGTGTGGTGACAAAACCGTGTGCAATAGTGGATTGGTTCGTCTTGCCCACTTTCATGACCGGCTTGCTCAACGCAGCTTTGGGCTTTCCGACACATTACCGTCAGGGGTTCGACGAAGACTGTGAAAAGATTCGGGCAGTTCGACCGCGATGTCTCTGGCGGTTTGGCTCTGAACGATACAATAATACCTCTCCTATGACACCTGTCACATAGTTATAGTTGTCGCTCACGCGTGAGGAGCTCTGCATTAGGTGGGTGCTCTGTGTTGCCGGCCGTTGCTTGAAAACTCTCAAGCACAGTTTTATTGCGGCCCCTTGTTGCTGATGCATCGTGATACCTATCCAACTGACTACGGAATAATTGTACCATGGTTGCTGGCTGACTGGGTACTGGTGAACCTATTCCTGTTATTATTATTATTGTTATTATATTTCTTCATATTGATTTTATATTAAACTAGTGCATTTCTAGCAATGAAAATGTAAGATGAGAAGCAAAGCCATGACTTAAATTTATTTCAATCAATCCATCTAAATTAGAGTTGAATTCACACATCACTGTCTCACTTTAAATTTCTATTCCAGTGAAAAGATTTAAAAAGCTCATCTATTCTTCTATTTGTAGAAATCTGTAGTAAGATGCAACATTTTTAAGTGCATTTTTAACGCAATATTTCAAATTCTTGCCCACTGAATAAAACAGTAGCCAATGAAAATTGCAGAATTACAATCTGCATCTACATACACGTGTTTTGCCTTATTTGAGGCTAATTAGTATTGGATAGCTAGAACTCAAGTCGGAATTAGCTACAATATTTCAACGCATCGTGTGTCTGCTTATTAAACAAGACCGCCGTAAACTTTTCAACATTGCGAAAAAGTTAAGCCCATTTTTAACGCAATATTTCAAATTCTTGTTCTCAGAATAAAACAGTAGGCAGCGATAATTGCAGAATTACAAACGCCACCTACATGCACGCGTTTCGCCTTATTTGAGGCTCATCAGTGTATGGTGGTTCGAACGCAAGTTTACAAAAATCACCGAAATTAGATGATTCATCTATTCTATTTTATTCTTTAAATTGCCGGGACAATGTTTCTGATTGATTTTGACGTTCTCACTAATCCTTTACGTTGCCTGATAATAACGGACTTTTTATGCGATAACCGAGGTGTCAATTTGTCTAGTTTTCTTATTGACAAAATTTCAGATAACGGTTTTCTACGTTTTCTCGTTATATGAAAACTTGTCGTTTATCTTAAACTATGGGAATTACAACGACGAATTAAAAAAAAATATTCTCAGTCAAAGTATCAAAATAATTTAATTGGGAAATCAATACTTATTATAGCGCGATAGCATATCAAATCAAACAAATTGTTAGCTTATCAAGACCCACCCACTGCCCATCTGCTGATAAAATTAAGTCTTTGATATCAATCACCTCATACTAATGGAAATATTTGAACAAGGCCAAGTTGTTTGTTTTTAAAGTTTATCTACCGAAACTACTTTAATTTCTTTTCTTTTCATTTCATTTCGTTTCTTCGGTATCTCCTTTCTCAAATGTCATCAATATTCATAAAAATAGTATTGAAAATATCAGAAGAGAATAAATGGAAGATGATATGAAGAGGAAAGTATGCAAAACTGCCAGTTTTGTCATTGTAAAAAAATAGTGCTACAGTTGCCGCAATGAAGTATTGGAGAGATCGACGGTGTCCACATTATAGTTTTTAGAGACGTCATGAAAAGCCACGTCAAATTATTACAGCTTGAAAAGCTTGGTTGCGTGCATCATGTAAAATCACGTGTTCAAATAACTAACCGTTACCGATTTTAGAAGGAATATGGATCATGAATACCAAAAGGAATTGCCTGAAGCAAACATTGAACTTACTCCAGAATAAAAAATAGTAACATGCTGTATTTAAGATAATTGTAAGTTGTTTGCTACGCTCTTGCTGTAATCAATAAAAAATTGTACTTATATGAGAAAATAAATTATTAATGAAAAATGTCGAAAGTAATTTGAGCAAGTAAGACACTCAAGTAGAATCCTTCAATTTCCAAAGAAATGAAATGATGGGAAGCAAAATTTTACGACACAAATAAGACAAATAATTAAAGTCGAAAATGATAGGAAAAAAATTGGTTGAACGAAGAGTTGTCGAAACGAATAAAGAACAAGAGGATGAGAAAAGTTCACCTGATGGCAACGTAGTATTTTAGAGTAAAATTTATATCCCAGAAGTCGTTTACGTAATCGTGCTCAAATAGGTACCGTTTTATTTAAATTTTCTAAGTAAATATAAATTAAGGAAAGCTTCTATACGAAGGCGTTTTCCAATTATCTTTTAAATTTCTAGAATCAGGAACCGCATAAATTAGAAACATCACACAGTTGTCGTTTACTCATTCAACTGGATATGATTGGTGAGAAAAATTCGTTTAAAAATGGCACTAAATATGAATGTGTCTTACAGAACATCAATGATGTAGAAACTATTAAGTTTGGATCGAACGATGAAAAAATTGGTGCTCCAGAAAAGTTTGTTGTTTTAAAGGATTAGATTAAGCTGCCTTATCGTCGTCTAGCTAATAATCATTTACAGAAAAATAAATCGAATGATGCCTGAAAGGTATAATACTACGTATTCAATTTTTCAATTGCATCAGCCTCTTTTCGTAACAAAAAAAATTTAAATTTTAATTAAACATAAAAAAAATTATTTATTACGTAATAGAGGAAATGTAAACGTTACATTTTCCAGGTAAACTTGAACCGGTAAACATAAAAAAGGTATAATTATAAGCAAAAGTAATTATTAAAGTATGTGCAGGTAGGTACTTAGCGGTAACACACAATAAAAATTATACGTGAAGATAACTATGAAATAGTGAGTTAATTATTTTATATTATGACGTTTTTTTCTTCTTCTTCTCGCTATTTTTTATCTGATTTAATACAATATATTTATAGACTAAGGCTATATATTCTACGACAAACGAGTCACGTACGTTATAATAAATATAATTTGTTCCGAGAACGTTTCTCTATTTTCGTGTGATCTACAAATGAAAAATTACTGTATTTTTAAGGTAGCTTCCTATATGAACGAAATGGATGCGTTTGTACGAAAAATGTAATTTCGTCTGGTATGTGGTTTTGCCATTATTTAAAGAAAAGAATAGACGTCATAGATAAAATAAACTTTCCTTGACCAACAAAGAAATTATTATTTTATCCAATTATTTAGTGGTCGATTAAAAAAACAACATTGATTTATTAAATAAGTTTCTGTATATTAATTTATGGTGTTTCTCAAGGTGCAACATGGACTCCAATATTGTTTTGATTCATCTAATCGAAAAGGATTGTTTTAATAGCCATGGTTTAAAATCTGAGTAAGTTACAAAACGGCCAGAGAAATTAAAAAATCATGATTAAATGTTCTACTACAAAACTACTACATCAAAAATAGACTAAATGAGACAAATCTAGAATTCTCTTGGGCAAAACTATTCAAAATAACCTTTACTTAAATCGAGTAAAACTTGTTCTAAATCCTATACACTGTGTTCAAGATAAGGAGTGCCACTATGGGGGTCTTGGAATCGGTAAGAGAAATTTTTTTAGTTTTTGAGATTTGTGAAAAAATTGGATTTTTTGATTATACGAACTATTTTTTTCTGACGTTAATATTTGACCTAGAATAAAACCAATGACACAGCAACCCTTTATGTTCTTTAACGTGGCATTGTCAGTTTTTTGATCCAACGTTTTGTCTTTGCGGAACCATCATCAACTTCTTTTTTTTAAATACGGCCCGTATGTTTTGATATCAGATTCTGAAAGCCCATCATATTTCGAATTCAATGATGTATAACACTTTATGGTTTGATTGCATTTTAGTCTGTTTTTTTAACTTTTATCTAGAAAATTCCCATTACGGACCTTTACACAGTTTTTTAATTTTTAAAAATAGACAATTAGCTATATCGATTAAAAATCCATGTAATTTAAATGTTTCTTAATAGTCTAATGGCTCAAGTAATGCACTAATTTAATGAAATAAACAAAGAACAATTAAAATGAAATTAACCAGTAATTTAAGTTAAAAAACAACAAGATGTCTAAGTTTAAAGCATATGCTCAAAAACATTTCTATTGTTTTCTAAGCACAAATACCAACTTTTCACACTAGTCAGGATTTTTGCACTAATACTGGCAAATGCTTCCAGAACTAACCTCCTTAATTATTGTTCTGTTTCAAAATTCTGCTGATATACATAGTTCTTAACGTACGCACATACAAAAAAATCAAGCGGGGTTATATCATTATTATTATTTTTATTTTAAATTTGGCTACACTACACAAATTTATGATTATAATAGTCGTCAAAACTATAAAATACCTTATCATAATAAGTAACGCCTTAATGTAAGTTTTAAATTTAGGTTCGAACAATTCCCTAACTGACAGACTGTTATAGAACTTCACACCATAGTAGTTTACTCCGTATCTAGTCCTCCGAAGTCGACGCTTTGGTAAAAGATTATCGCATCTCCTGGTCCGGTTGTCGTGTATTTGGCTGTGGCAAGAGTACATTATCAGATTGCAAATTACATGACATAAACAAGCGTATATGTAAAGAGAAGGGAGAGTTGAAATTGATAAATCCCGAAAATAAGATTTACAATCCTCTCTGTAACCCATATTTGCGATTGCACGCAAAGCGCGCTTTTGAATTTTAAAAATACGATGTCTGGAAGCCGAATGACCCCACAAGAAAAGCCCATACGATAAATGGGACTGTACTAAGAAAAATATGCAATCCTGAGAACTTCTACGGACAATGAATTAAACAGTTGTCTAAGCAGGTAGACGCTTTTGTTCAACTTCACGGCAAGATCACTACCATGACAGTCCCATAGGAAAGTGGAATCCAAGTTTAAACCCAGAAATTTCACTTCGGAATAGAAACCAGCCCCAATCAAATTATCAATATTTGACAGACTAAAGACCACCTGTTTTGTCTTTTCTTCATTAAACACCATTCTATTGGATGACATCCATCCTCTAACATCGTTGATTGTTGATTCCATCACATCAACGCAAGTGTCGAAAGTTGATGCAGATACGGTTAAAACCGTATCGTCAGCGTATTTAATTACACCTGTGTCTGAATCACGTAGATTCAAATTCAGAGGCAGGTCGTTGACATACAACAAGAACAGCTGAGGACCCAAAATCAAACCCTGCGGTACACCGTGATTATTAAATTCTGGATCCGAGTATATGCCGTTGACTCGTACTCTTTGCACCCTATCGGCGAGAAATGATCTAATTAAAAGACAGCTTTCAGAATTAAAGTTATATTTAGATAATTTATCAGCAAGAATATCGTAAGAAAGAGTACCAAAAGCTTTGCTGAGATCTAAAAAAGATGCTAATAACGTATCCTTACGTTTCAGGCTATAAACTATGTTGTTAGAAATTTGAGATACCGAATGAGTCCTCAAAAGTTCCTCACGAAAGGTGGGACTGGGCGTTAGATAGCAAACTGTGTTCAGTAGAAACGAGGTAATTTGTGCGCACAAGATCTTTTCAAAAGTTTTGGAAAACGGCGACAGCAGAGAGATGGGTCTGAACTGGGTCACGTCGTCACAACTATTGTGTCGGGTGAACGTGCTGGCCAGGGTGTTTCTGAATGCGTAGGTACCTACTGATCACATTTTCTGGAAATTTATTTGTAAGGTATTCCAGAACGGACTTATCCGCAGGTGCACGATCTTGCTGCGTCCAACAGTTGCCAACTATTACAAAAGGCATGTTGTCAAGAACATCCTCTAAATCATTCTGCAGCAAATGTAAATAACGCTCTGATGTCAAATTATGATGGTAAACAAATGGCCCTACAATTGTTGTTCCCAAAATACCAGCCCACATATTGAAACCAAAACGGTGTTAATGCCTTGAAGTTTTATTTACAAGTGGATACTTTCATCAGATCATATTATTTGTCGAAAAGTTACAGGTTTTTCAAAAGCACCATATGCATTCAGATTTTCCACTTATTTGCTAAAAGTTCTTTTATTTGGCTGTCTCCTTTCGGGTATTTCTGCAAATACACCTCCTCCACAACTGAACAATTTTGGTGGGATAAAATAAAACATGCCACCATGTCGGACTTTTCTTCGTTAATTAACACAGAAGGTAATAAGTATTACACAATAAGGTAAACATCAAACTAATGTCAAAACTTTAACTTTACTGTTAATAAAAATGCGCTATTATCACATTCATTTGTTTTCCAGAGCATGCTATTGTATTTCATTAATAAATATTTAAATTACATGCATTTTTAATCGATATACCTAATTGTTTATTTTTAAAAATTAAAAAACTGTGTAAAGGTCTGTAATAGAAATTTTCTTGATGAAAGCCGAAAGACAGACTAAAACGCAATCAAACCATAAAGTGTTATACATCATTGAATTCGAAATAAGAAGGGCTTTCAGAATCTGATATCAAAACATACGGGCCGTATTTAAAAAAAAGAAGTTGATGATGGTTCCGCAAAGACAAAAGTTGGATTAAAAAACTGACAATGCCACGTTAAAGAACATTAAAAGTTGCTGGGTCATTGGTTTTGTTCTAGGTCAAAATCGGGAAAAAGTAGTTCGTATAATCAAAAATCCAATTTTTTCGCAAATCTCAAAAACAAAAAAAAATTTTCGGAGATTTCTAAAAGCCATTTTCTTAGGCAACTTTTGTCTCATTTGTCCAAATCTGTATCTCTTACCAATTCCAAGACCCCCATAGTGGCCTTTCTTATCTCGGACACAGTATATAGTTCCGACTCAACTTACTAATTTTTAACATCAATCTTGCACGAAATTTTTACTTCTGCTTCTTTGTTAGAACTGATAATAATCAAGTAGTCCATCTCACGTCAGACTACAACCTATAACCATTTTGGCTTAGGACTCTCAAAACTTTTACACTAGAGCTGGACTTAAGTAAGGAAGTTTGAGCATTACATCGCTTTTGAAACCTTAACCATCTGTTGTCATTCGTGTTATATCACATTAGTGTTTTAGATTGGGATGTAGGTTCCCAGATAGAACAACGTATGGATATTTTTTAATGGATTGTGTTCTCAGATTGAATTGATACTGCATAGTGTGAGGGAATTACTACAAAACTCATTTAAAATTTTTTGCTTTAGTTGCTAAACTAAACTAATAACCGGAGTTTTTGTATGGAGCAACACAACTTCCATTAAAAAAAGATCCAGACGATGTACCATCAGGTAACGACACCCCAATTTGATTTAGAAATAAATAATCAATAATTCAAATTATTTTAGAAGAAAGCGTTAAAATTGATGTTTGTCTTTACGTGGGATATACAACGTTTCACCACTTTGGAATGAGATTCTGCAGAACTTCTAAGCTGACCCATTCTGTATTGAGAGGTTTTCGTGCAGTCCGCAGTTTCATTTCTATTAGCTTCTAGTATGTCTGATGAGTTATTCCATATACGTGCATTGGCAAATGTAAACATTTTTGAACTTGAAAACTCATACAACTTCAAAACCTTTTATAGTTCCTTAATTCTTTTAGGTTTTCATGAACTGCATTGACTGAGCCTGCCAGTATGAGCAAAACCATTACTGATTTAATCTCTTCGAACATTCTGTTTAATGTTTTTTTCAATTTATATATTTCTTCCTTATATTTTTGCTGTATATTTTTATCAACAAAAGCATATAATGGATGCTGTGCCCGTCCTACATGAAATACCCTTTGATTCCAACACAAAGTAGGTTGTGGTTTTTAATGATGAACTTGTTTAAACATAGATAAAACCGGTTTAATCATCATACAGCTGCAACAAACGATATCCATCTGAAAGTCTGAAACTGGAATACTAATCAGAACTGGTTTTAGTCTTTTCTAAGAGTTTGCCAGATTGCCAAAACAATCATCGTTTCAAGTTTGTATTTTGCCAAGGCCTGAGTCACTTTGATGAATAATCTTTAGGTGGACCCCCTCCGACTCGGTTTCTCAATCATTGAAGCAGTGTAAATATTCGCAACCATCTTGGCACATTAATGCTTTAATTTTAAACACACTTAAGATGAATACAAGGCCAGAGGTATTAAAAAACTAAACAATCAATTGGAAATTACAATTAAATTTAAATTTTGCCCTACACTAAACAATCAATCAATTGCAAAAGATGCGAGAAACCCTTCTCACACTTAGGAATAAAATTTATGATAAACTTCAGTAGGAACAAGTGTATATACATATTGTTATTCTGTGGCCAAATCTGACAACCCCCACTATCCCCACCGTCCGCAAATTCCATCCCCTTTGGTGTTGTGTTTGTCGGAAAAATTCAGTCTAACTACTATTTGAACCGTATACTTATAAGATTGATTCAAGTTTTAGCTACTTCAAGTTGCACTTCCTTTCCTTTTCTGAAACCACTTCCATCTACACGGGATCCAAACGCAACAGTAATCGGCAAGGATGAAAAAATTTAGAAGAAGCTGACACAGCAATTTGGAATCACACAGTCGACTCCATAGTATCATACCCATTGGTGAAAATTTATTTATTTAAATTTGACACAAACTGTTTTATACAAAAGTAAAAATATTAATTTAAAATCATAGAAACAGCAGTTGACCAAAACAGAATATATGGTACACTTTTTTAGGGTACTGTACTTTAACCAAAGGTAAATGTGCTTGTGCGTTTCTACTGAAAGATATTTTGAAGTAAAAAATCAGTAGTAACGAAAAGTTTAAAAAAACCTAAATACATAACTTAATGATAAAAAAATGGCCAGTATGCGCAAAACGTGCTAACGAAAAAGCTAGAAAGCTAGTGCCTGAAGCCAGAATGGTTTAATACCTTATGGCCGGATTACACGAAGCAAGTTTTCAGACCAAGCTAGTAAGCTAGATACGGTCCTATTAAATGTCGTGGCTTGAAGCCCTCGCTTAGAACATGCTAGTGCTGTTTATATGAAAC
Organism: Abscondita cerata; assembly: GCA_030710515.1. NCBI lineage: Eukaryota > Metazoa > Arthropoda > Insecta > Coleoptera > Lampyridae > Abscondita > Abscondita cerata. The sequence goes on from JALBCR010002203.1 coordinate 228,595, forward strand.
TTGATAAGTCAGCCGATATCAGTTGACTGTAACACATTACCATAAAATATTAAACTATCCTGGCTTCAGACACTAGCTTACTAGTCTGGAAATAAAGCTAGTTTTGTACACACAAAGATAGATACAGTCGCTTGCTATCCTGGCTTGAAAAACTGGCCTCGTGTATCCTGGCTATTACCGTTCTATTAGTTGAGTTATAGAGGCCCCCTCCACCAGTAATTACGCCATCCTGGCTAGTGTATTAGCTTCGTGTGGCCAGCGAAGCTAGTATCCGTATGGTTAGTGCGCAATGACCACAAGGTTTTGTTTTTCTAACTGCAACTACCTGTTCTAAAAGTAAAGTAGATGAAAAAGATGAATTAATATTTATGGTCTTGACTATACACGTTTTTCTGATACAGGGCTTCTATAAATGTTTGTCTCGTCAGGTGAACGTTGGAAAATCTAAAAAATGCAAATTTGCAGCTGAAATTGATTGTGAATTATTTTATGCTAATGTCATCATTTGTCAGTTATTTCATCGTTCCATTGTAATTATTATCTCTGGTTGTAATTGTGTGTTGTTCGTCGTTTATCGTAGATTTCGTTCACTTCATTGCCAACTTGATGAGACAATTATTTATAGAAACCATGTACATCTTCTAATAATTCCTCAATACAAATCGTGATAGTTCATTTACTTCAGGGACATGTCTCTGCAATTGTACTGAATTAATGTTACCTAGTACAATGAAAACTGGACTAGAATGTTCGAAGCGAAGACATTTAGCCATGACAGTTAATAGGACAGTATCTAGGTTACTAGTTTGCTATCGTGGCTTGAATAGCCTCCTGTATCCCGACTAAAATGGATGTCTATTTTTAGATCTTGATGAGAGTGCCATTAAGAAAAAACTAGCACTTTATTTTTTAAAATAACAGGGGGTCATATAAGTTTAAATTTTAGTTTGGTATACTTGATTGATAATGATAACTTCAAAGACCTTGATCCTTTAAATCCTAATCAATCCCTTCACTATAGCAAGCGTACAACGTGGGCGGTTTGACTTCGTTTAACGACGGCTCCGGCCGTACCAGACAATCACTTCCAGTTATTGAAAAATGTGACAAAAGAAATTGTAAAGAAAAATATTCTAACTTTCATATGAAAAAATAATACAACGCATTTCAAACTGTGGTAAAATTTGTTGAGAAGAACGAGGAAATCACCATTTTGCCGAAAGATGTCTCACAGTTGAGGTGATGATTTGGAGAGCGATAGCTATTGGGCCTTTTGTGTTTATCTTAAGGACACTGAATGACCGTGATTATTTATTTTCCGGACTAATGAACCGTGGTCTGTTCAAACTTAAATATAGACCATGGTTACGTTAATTAAATTTTAGAACCAATGGCAATGCCGGTGCCGTTCATGTAGATGCTTCAGGGACTTCTTTTTTGATAACTGTATAGTATAAACCTTTCTCTATCAATTGGTGAAATCGAGAATTTCTATCTCAACCGGTTCTGAAGATCTCGGTTGCAAAACGACAGTTTAAGCCTTTAAACAATTTCGAGTGAAATCTAAAAATTTATGTAAACTGGAAATGACATGACTAAGAAACTTCTTCTTTGAAAACTTATAGAGTGAATCTTTCTCATCGAGTGGTGAAACCGCGAATCTCTATCTCACCCGGAAAGCAAGTTTTGTCCTGGCCCGTAAGATCCGAACCGTGGGTCAACGTCTTCAACGATTGTCGAAACCTCTTAATAATTAAACGACCTGAAACATCAACTTCAAGTTGCGTAGAATGTATACCACAGGGCCTATATACTCTCTGATCCAAAGCTTCTCAGGAATAATAAATGTCTCCATTGTTTTGCGTAGGGATGCAACATATTGCGATGATAGCATTTTTATGTTAAATAATATAATTTTATATTGAATGTGAGCATGAAACTTTCTTTGTTTAAATTCTTTGGTTGATAATATCCCTAAGGCTTGGATTCTTAATAACAATAACGTGGTTTAAGGTTTAACAAAATTTTAATTATAGAAAAATAATCTCCTAAATAACGTTACGTGCACGGCTTTGCGCTGTTTATAAGTCGTTACAATCTTATTTAATTTTAACGCACAGATTTAAATATACTAACTTAAACTAACCTGGTAAATCTATTCGACGTTTAGTGCGACCTTCTACGGTTCTCGGCAGTGACCTCTTAAACCCAACTATTCCTTTATTATTGGTTATTCTTCCATTGTTGCATTTTGGTTTTTAGTTGTTTATATAACAAGGTTAATTAATTACATAACCACAACACTTCTTTTGATGATTAGCGAAGAACATTCCGTATTAATTGTTTTATGCACGGACTCAAAATTTCTACGTCCATGATTCTTTACTGCCCGAGAGCATCTCCATCTCCCCACTTTCACTTCATTTGATCACGTACGCACAAAAATCGATATATCTTCTTAACATACAAGAAACCTCTATATCTTACTACTAGACGATTTATCTCTATTTACATCCATACATTACAATTATGACATTATAGTACAATTACTGCAATATGTTTGTTCTGGTTGATTTTTTTCCAAAGCTTTATCGTTTACTATACAGGGTGTCCAACCACAAATAGTCCAAACTTTGTAGAAGTGTTCCTTGACCAATTCTAAGCTAAAATGATTCTTTGAAGTTTTTTCATAGATAGATAGATAGATATATGATATGATGGTAAATGGAGAGGAAAAAAGGAGAGTGTCAATGGATAAAAAAAATAAATGGACAAGGGAGAATACTACTGGAAATGTGTGAGGGGAAGGGATGGACAATTCTAAATGGAAATATGGAAGAAGGGAGAAAGAGGGAGTATACATACATAAGTGAAAGAGGAGAATTGGTAATCGATTATGTGATAGGAAACGAAGAAAGCTTGTCAAAAATAAACAAAATTAAAATAGAAGAAGAAGAATGAGATCATCAACCAATAGAAGTTTCCTTTAACAAAAAGAAGTAGAAGAGGAAGAAAAACTAAGGGAAAAATGTATAGTAAAAAGTATGGACAGAGAAAAGTATAGAAAAATATAAACAAATAATAAAATACGACCAAGAAACAAAGAAAGGGATAGAAGAGGAAATCGAAGACATTGTAAGAAGAATGGAAGAGGGAGTAGAAAAAAATAAAACAGAAATGGGAAGAAAAAATTATTGGTGGAACGGAGAGAAAAAAGGACACACAACTTTAGAGGAGTATAAGAATTTTAAAAAATTTATATAAAAATCTGTAACAAAAGAAAGGAGGAATATAAGAGGGAGGTAGGAAGATAAAATCAAAGAAATTAAAAATGAAGGAGACATATGGAAATTTATAAATAGAGAAAGAAGAAAGGCAAAAAACTAAAAATCAGAAATAGACGAAACTGAATAGAATTGTTAGAAGGGTATAGAAACAAGCCAAAAGAAAGGAAAGAGAAAAGGGATAACAGAAGATCTGATAGAAGCACTGGAAGAGTTATATAATAAAACAAAGTGTCAAACCAGAACTGAAGGAAAAGTTGAGGAATTTTTTTGGACCAATAAGGGAGTTAAACAGGGTTGTCCAGTAAACCCTAGTTTATTCGCTCTATACATGGCCAATATAGTAGAGGTAATGAAAGGTAAACAAAGGGGTGGAGTGGTAATAGGCAAGAAGAAAGTAAGGGTACTGGCATATGCGGACGATTTAGTGGTGGTGGCAAGTAAAGAAGAAGAAATGAGAGAAGGAATAAAAGTAGTGAAGAAGTACATTGAAAGAAAGGGAATGAAGGCGAATGTTGGAAAGACGAAAGTAATAATGTTTCAAAAAAAAAACAAGGAAGAAGGAAAAGAGAAGAGAAAAAGTGGAAATGGTGAGAAGAAATGATAGAAAAAGTGAACGAATGGAAATATTTAGGATATACTATAAAATATAATAATAAAGATGAGGGTCATTAAGAGAATTAGTAATAAAGGGTAACAAAGTTGGGGGCAGGTGTGGGGAATAGGAGAGTGAGTGTTTGGAGCTAACATAGAAAAAAAGGAAATGGCTTTTTCAGAAATTAGTGAGAAGTGTTATGATGTACGATGCGGAGGTATGGGGATGGAAGGAGTGAGAAAAATTGGATAAAGTACAAGAAAAGTATTGGAGGTGGACGTTGGGGCTAGAAAAGGAAACACCGTCATATATAATTGAGGAAGAAATAAAAATGGAGAAGATAAGAGTACAAGCTGGTAAGTAGCAATGAGGTATGAAGAAGAGTTAGAGAAAAGGGAGGAAAATACAATTCTAAAGGAATGTTGGAAAGAAGTGAACAAGCAGAGAATAAAATTAGGACAAGAAGAAAGAAGAATATATTACGAAACAGTAGGATATACCAGAGAAGAAGTAGAAATAAGAATAGCAAAAGGCTTAAGTATAGAAGACGACATAGTGAGAAGGGATAAAGATACACAAATTCAAAAAGAAGAACAAAAATAAGGGAAGGAAGATATAACGAAGGAATGGAAAGATTATGACCGAGAGAGTACCGAAATATATAACAGGAAACAAAACTTTAGGTGTGGGAATGAAGAAAATGTAAACACATATTGGCTAGAGGATGGAGAAAGAAAGTGCAGATTGTGTGGGGAGGGATGGGAGGACTTGCAGCATTTGATGGAATAGTGCAAACAAATGAGAAGAGAAGAAAGAAAAGAAATGTAATATTAGGAGAAAAAGGAGAAGGAGAGGAATGGATGAGAGAAGTATTAGTAAGAAGAAAATTTTTAGTGAAAGAAGGACATTTTAAGTTTTAGTGTTGGGTTGTTTTAAAGAAAGAATATTATTATTAGTTTTTAGGGAGTTTTACAGGGAAGTAGTTTAAGTTAGGAGATTAACCAAACCGTTTGTAAAATGCTATATTAGACAAACTAATAAAATATCTATCTATCTAAAGTTTTTTCATATAGGGCTTCCTTTTCGAGATATTGCGTTTTAAAGTTGTCAACCGTACTAGGTTATGTTTTTGATGTTTTTGTACTTAAAATTAACTTAATTAAGTCTAAACAATTAGAGAAAATCTAGGATAGCAATTTTATTAATGACCCAGCAAAATTAATTAATAAAACTATCGACGTGCCCCCCACCAACAGCTTTGCACATTTCAATTCTTCGATTAAGTTGCCCCTGGGAATTATAGAGTCCTGATTTGGGCAATTGACTGTTCTATCCTTCCAATAAGTTTTTCTTTTGTAGCTAGCTTCCCTTGCTGATAAACCAGAGTTTTCGCATGACCCCAAAGAGCCAATCATACCTCCCAATTCATCGATTTCCAAAAGTTTCATTTAAATAATTAGTTATGCATTTCCCAAAATGTGCTGGTCAGCCATCGTGAACGTAGTACATTTCATTTCGTAGTAGAATGATTTTGTTCATACTTATCCCAGCCGTTAGAATTACAAAAATTAAAATAATTCATTGGATCGTTTTTGGAATCCTGGGTAATACTGTCTGTAGCACTAGATATGACAATGATAAGTATGTAGGGAACTTGATCATGACAATGACCCGGTAAGACAATATCTCGAAAAGGAAGCCCTCCTATATCAAAACCTTCTGAGAGTCATTTTAGCTTAGAATTGTTCAAGGAACACTTCTACAAAGTGGTTGGACACCCTGTATCATAATAAAGTAATGTCATTTTACCAAAATTTGAAATTCTTAGCGTTATTTTCTGTGGCTACTGTGTGGGGGTATATGCTTGATAACATTTTTTTTTGTTATGGGCTTATCAAAAAAAAATTAAATCTCTTAGTGAAATTAAATGGTCTACATTTTACAAAGTAATAAAAACAAAATTTACTTCCTATTTTGCAAACGTATAAATTGGGTTTTTAACCGTTGACGCTCTTATTACGTATAGGAAATCCAGGTTGTGTAAAGTCACCCTCAGCTGTCATTTTCAGTTCTCCTAATCTTACTTTTTATTTTTTAAATTCAAATCTATTTATAGCAGGGTCAAAAACAAATTTGAAAAAATTTAAAGCAAACTCTTTACAATATAACAGTCTCGAGAGATAGGTTTTCGGTGTTAGATTCAATTTTATTGAATTTGTAACATTTATCCCAAAAGTTTCCTGACCATATATAAACATTATATCCAACGATTAGTCTTTTATATTCTGACCACAAATGGAATTTCTATTTTAATTGCAAATTTTTTCGTTTCCGAAAACGGTGATTGATACCATAAATCATACGACGATTTAACTGGAATTGGGAACACATACAATGATAATGAATTTTATTTATCGAGTAGGTAATCAAATCGCGTATTTTGATATCGTATCTATGACATTGAAAGTTTGTTCTAGAACACTTCCTAGCAATTTCCTTAATAAACAAAACGCATTAAAAAAAAAAGTCCGTTCTACGTTCGCAGATTCTTGAAAATAATTTGAAAGTTAATTCCGTTTGCCAAAACAAGGAAATTCTGAGAAATAATTAATATTTCATAAAACAATCGCCGTTTTTGATAATGCACGCAATTTACAAAAGAATTGAATTAACGTAAATCCATCTTTTCAAGAAATAATCTATATTATCATCGTAGGTGAAACCGCAATCGGGCGATCTATCCTCATGGTCAAACGTTATTCGATTATGCTAATTAGCCGTTTAATTATGATAAATTCGCTTAGAAAAAGGGAAACCGCAATGAATCAGAACCATGACCTGTACAATTGGGTAATGTAGAACCTTCGAGATTTAATTTACTTACGCGGCGATAAAAAAAAATTACATTAATGCACGATATGTACTACATACAATAGTCAAGTTTAAATCAAGGTGATTGGGTTTTTTAAAAATGGCAGCAACAAAAGATTGGATAATTAAACGGTTACATCATTAATAAGAGCGAACTCTTTTTGCTAAGTAATTACGTGGAATTTGTTACGACCTTAGAAACTGCTTTTATGGGAGGGTTCAAGATTATTATAGTTCAAATTAAATTTCAATTACGAACCAATTTAACTAGCGGAAAAGTTTCTGCAGTGATCGAGTTTCCGGATGCATCATTTTTATTTGAAATAAGGATAATTGTTTTTCAAGAACTAGAGTTTTAGAAAAAATTCTTGCCTTACGATTTGTCTTTTTGTAACAAGCGGAAGTTCCTTTTATGGAAGTGAAAAAAATTACATGCAGCACTATAATTTGCTGCTGGCATTGCTTTTATTTATTAAATATTGTTTAATTTAATTTTTTATTGTTTCCTTGTTATTGAGATAACCTACTTTATCCTTCATTGATTTATGTTTTTCGCACTTGCTAATGAATATTATTAAGTACCAATGCAGGTTGCAACCTGTTGCGATTTAATAACCTTCTCTTTCATTCAAATTATGTATATTGCAGCAAAACATGTTTTCTCAAAAATATGTCACAATTACTCCACATCTTATAAATAAGGTTGGAAGAAATTTTAACTTTTTCTGACAAATTGAGTACTTTACAACACAGAAAAATTATTTTTTGTTTGTAGGCTGGCCTTCCGTCCTTATGTAAAGACTACATCAAGAAAACCAAAAAACCGTAACCTACATAAATTTTCGAATTCTTTACATATTTACAAAAATATTCATTTTCCTTCGAATAAAAATTGTTTGTAATTTTATTATACACAACTTTTTATTTAACCTCATTTTGATCTGAGATAAGGTGACTCCTAATTCTCTAATTATTTTAATAGTATCTATTATTAACGAAATATTATTGAAAGAAACTTGCTGGAAATTTTATGATCTATAACTTTTATTTGAACTATTTTTCTAAACCCAATTTCAATTTTTTTTTGTTTAAAAGAGAACAAATGCGCACCTGTCTTGAACAATCAGATACCTGGACACGTTTTAAGGGCTTTACGTTATTAAAACAGTTACTTATTTTCTTTTGTAAGTTGCAGTTTCGATGCCCTCGTAGACGTTTATTTTATTTTTCGAACAAACTGTTTTTTGTCGCTGCTTCAATTCGCTTTTACACGTTTGTTAGTAACAGGGCGATGTACAATATTTCAAAATTACTTGTACAATTTTCATCACTCTTAAGGCGTTATATTTTGGACAGAATCATCGAAGCCAAAATACGTTAGGAAAAAATTTTTGTTTTAAATATTTCCTTTGTTTAAAAACGTATCTACGAGAAATTTATCGAGATACGGTAATCGCCTGACCTTTAATTACAATATCTTCCATTAGATTATAATTATACAAATAAAATTCAGGAACGAACGTTGTAACTTACACTTTTACTTCAACCATTTGTTTCGAAAACATATCGTTTGCATGAGGGGGCGTTTCGCTTTTGTTGTGACGTTGTAGATGGTCGTCAAATTAGTTTGAACCTAGATTCGAGTTTAAAAGTTGTCGTTGATTGGAATTTCTTTTAACGATTCGCTAACGCTTCTTCTGAAGAAGAAGGTCTTTGTTTTACAGTTTCCCAATACTTTTATTTTCTCTTAAATTCAAAGTTTTTTCATCCGCATACCCTGGCAAGCGCAGTTGGTAAAATACACGGTCATACCCGAAACCAAATTTGTAATTTTGCAGTCGAGACAAACTTGACAATACTTTGAATGTTGAACCAGAAATGCTTTATTAATAAGAACTACATTTTTTTCATCCCTCCCCCACTAATCATCGCCAACGTTGCTAAACATTGCCGGCGGCGACGAAACTTCCCGAACAGGCGTGCACGCCTCCGACGACCACCGAAATTCAAATTTACCGCGCAAAATTAACTCAAATCCGGACAACACTGGTTCACGGTTTTAGCATTAAAAGATCAGAAACTCAGACAGTGGATTAAGAAGAACGTTTTTCAACAAAAATGTATCTATCTATATGCAAATAAAGTAAAGGAAGAACGGATAAAAATATAAATACTATTTTTTCTCTTCTTCTATTTTCAATTATTCTCATGAATACTTTGGTTGGTATACTTGTTATGGTGGTCAATCTATAATGGGAACATTCTATTGCATCCTCTTTTATATATAGTGGTAACATTATGTTGATATTCCAATCTGGTGGGATTGTGTTTGTTTTAATTATATTATTAAGCATATCTTATTTCCTTTGTCATTTAAGTTGGCCAGTCTGCTGTAAAATAACTTCTGGTTTTCTGCATATTTTTCACCAAAATCTTTTCGTGTTTGTTTGTTTGCCTCCTTCACTGCGTGTTTAACTTCTCTATTACTTGCTCTATTTATATAATTCATAGTACTTCTTCTTTTTGGCCAATAAATATTTTTTCCAATTATTCTTTTGTCTTATATTTTTGTTGTATTCATGTGTTCCTCCATTTACTTTTTTTTGTAATGTATGTTAGTTGATTTTTTTGAACCACAGCTGTCTTTGATAGCTAGAATCATATTTTCCTTAAAGTACATACTTCCATTTATTTTCTACCCCGAGTATCTTTCCAGCTTCCAATATTTTTAAGTTATTTTGTAGATTGGTAAGTTTTTTTAACATCTTCATCTTTTAATCTGTAACTTTTAATTTTTTCTTTTATTATATCAATTCTTACTAGGTAATAATAACAATAATAATAATAATAATATTTATTTTCTACAGAAGACCCCAATTTATAATAATTAATTAATAATGGTCACTTCCAACTTAGTATGAAGTAGTCTATGATTGATTTTTCATTTCTTGATTGGTCTACCCTTATACATTTATGTATATCCTTGTGTTGGGGGACTGGCAGCCGTCGTTGTGTTTGTGGAGGGCGTTTTCCTTTCATCTTCGTCGTTGGCGTCTTAAATTTTTATATTTGCGATTGTGCTACCTGGAGCTTGGTGACTGCCCGGGTTATCTTCTCTTTGTGAAGCGCGCAGAGGTCCTTCGCAGCGGAACGGATGATGATGAGGACGAGTAATACGACAGTGATTGTATGGAGCGTATCGGCGGTGGTTGGATGGGTTGTTGCGCTGCCATTTGCGTTTATCTCAATGATTTCTTTTTTGGATTCAGAGCCTCCCATTACTTATTACGTGCCTCGGAGTTTTACCAGCGTTTGATGGCAAATAGTGCAATTATGAAGAACGTGAGGATAATCGTTGCCGAGTAAACGTCTTGAATGTGGCGTTGTTGGTGAATTGCCGGATGTTGGTCTTCCTCTGATTGTGAGCATCACGTCGGGGTCGCCACTGTAGTGTCTATGGTCTGTACTAAACACCGGTTTAACTAGAGAAAGAACTGGTGGAGTCGGTTTAGATGTTTAATTGAGTTTATTTACATTCCACTTACAGTAGGTGCGATGGAATATTTACATGAATGAATGGATGTTGCGTAGGTCGTCCAATGCACTCGTAGTGTACGAGATGCAGCAGCAGAAATGCTCCCGGTTTGGTATACACTGTGGAACTGCACTGGATTTGTAACTCGTGACTGAACTCTGTCTCGCTGTACCCGCTTTGTTTTGTATATGATAATTAGGTTTCTTCTTTTGTCGCATTGTCGTTGGGGCCATATGCTACTATTATCGTGCTATTTTGTCTGTCATTCAAGTTTATTTCTATACTTAATAATGCTTCATTTATCTGTTTTTCTTTGTTGTTTCTATATGTTTTTTTTTATTAAAATATCTTTAAATACTTACATTACCACATAAATTTATTTTCATTTATCTATCTAATAAAATATGTTGCTGTATTGTGCTCAAATTATGCCAGAAAAAAGATATTTATTAATTTTAAATTTAACATAGAAAACGTTTATGGAATTAACTGTTCATTTGTGGAATTTTGTATTTGTATCACTTGTGTTTTTTTTTAAATTTATATTATTAAGATTCATGTCTTTGATGTAAGTATTTATTTAATGCTTAGCACCGAGCTGGCCCGATACCGAACTGGCTAGGCACCGGAACGTCCAAGCATCGAACTGGCCAGGCACCGAAACGTCCAAGCATCGAACTGGCCAGGCACCGAAACGTCCAAGCATCGAACTGGCCGACACAGAACTGACCGCACCCAACCGATTTTACAAAAACATTTCCCATGTTTTAACATAAGGATACATTTAGAGCAAATTTGATGTAATAAAATCGGTCAAACGAATTACCAGTAGAAACCATTTGCTCAACTCAACCTAAATAAAAATCGGGCACCTTGTTTAACTCAAATAAAAGAATTTTAGTGTAAACTATACCTGTTAGCAAATTATTAATCACTCGTGCACGATCGAGGGGCAAATTCTAATTAGAGAAATAAAAAATGTTGGCACTGTAGAAGGTCGTATGGTTTATTCGTAAAAACAAATCGTTTGGAACCTTAAATTGTTTTTCAGGCGACACTAACACAAAAGTGAATTATGAAAACAAGATGTTGTTAATTGGATCATTGTGTGATAAGAGTCAATATGGTGAAATAATCAATATAAAAATAATATTCAATTAGTGGTGTCAAAGTATAATATTTAGATAATTTGAATTTCATCCGAACTAATCAAGGTGTCCCGATTTTCGGTTATTTGAGTGTACTTGTAGTTATAATGCAATGAAAGCAGTTATGAATCCCACAGTTGAATTGAAGAAAAAAAAATCAATGGGTTGTATGTATTATAAAAATAATGACGAAGAAAAATGTTTTAGGATCTCATAACTTTGCAATCGGAAACCCTTCAAATTTTGATCGAATAATTTGTTCTTATATTTCCATGATTACCTCGGGTAATGCATGATAAGGTCAATCGACTATTAATTGTCCTATCATTTACAATCAAAAACTAATACCCGTACAGACAAGTAAATAGATCCATTAGGAAATGTTTTACAAAATCCGAAACTGTTCTAAATTGATAACCTATTAAATATTATTTATTTTGTTAATTTCCATGCATATTAATAAAACGAATTAAATTGTTTCAGAAAATTTAACGACCAATGAAAGCGTTTCGTATTACGCTGACCTATCAAAACCTGAAGTTTTTTTTCGCCGTAACAAGAAAAAAATTCTGCTAATTTGCACATCTAATAAAAGTTTTGTTTACGTATTTTTTCCTTCCATCATGTGATGTTTTATCTTATTCTAAAAAATTATATATTTACTAAGGAAGGCCATACGTTCTACGACAATTGAGTCACGTACGCTTGCGATAAACTACTTTAGTTACGGAGAAGAAACATAAAAATTAAGTCGAAACGTTAAAGAGGCTTTATTTTTTCGAGAAACGATTAAAAAGTTATGAAAGTAATTATGAAAGTATAAATTCCGCAATAAATGATGAATTGTTTGGTGCTCATTATGGAAGATTATATTCTCGCGAATAACGAGAAAAAGATTGCGATTTTATGTATCATTTATGCGTTTTATTTTTTAAAATTACAATCATCTAGTAAGCTGCTTTAATCGGATTTCTAATCTAATGTATCTGGAATTTTTTTTTATTATGCTTGGTTAATTTCCCTTCATTTCCAATTTAAATAATTTATTTGGGTAAACTTGTTCCTAAGAAACGAATTTTTGAAACATTTCACTCAAAAGTTGATAGAAACCTTAAAAAATTTAGATTTCTATTTTTTGACCGTAAGTACTTTAAATATGATAAAAATAGATCGCCATTCCCATTTTAAAAACAAACCATTGACTTAAAGATAATATATTTGATGAGGTTATTCTACATACCATACGTGACTAATACTTTATCTACTAGGGACTTTCTTCATTTATCTGTGTAATCTTCAAATAATCAAGAAGTAATTAATAGAGCAAAATGGCGAAGCCAGAATAACATTTTAATGAAGTATTGCAGAAAACAGCTGTGCAGATTTCAGAAAAATCCACCAATGCGAAGAACTGTACTGAATAGATGCTTTGATTGTTTTAATTTTTTAAGTTTAACGAATAGTAGAACATTATAAATGACCATAGAAGTGTGCTAAATCTGGTGCACGACCTAAGTGCTTCACTATCCATGTTCTCTATTACCAATAGATCCTTAACCAATGTCAATTAACATCTCCTTTTTGTATATTATACGAGGGTCAATCAAATATAAAAATTTTTTTTTCATTATTTACCGAATCAAAATAAAAATACGAAAGGAATATAGGTATAATTTTTCTACATAGTAACCCGTTTTCTTCCCACATCGTCCTCGAAACGCTGCCCTCTTAGTGCTTCTTTCAGCGGCCCAAACAAAGGATAGTCGCACGGGGATAAGTCGGACTGTATGAAGGATGTTCGAGTGCTATCCAGAAAATTTCTTTCAATTTATCGCTATGTCAAAAGGATGGGGCTAATGATCTTTTTCATCTGTATGACCGCAGGTGAAAAATGCGCCAAGTACCAGCAAAAAACACACCTGGGTCAGTTCGACGTTGACCCAGCACGGAGAGGGCCGTGGCGGCTAAGTTTGCGGGCTTAGTAGTCGAGACGCGTTCATTATCTATATTATACAGTGACCGGCAAAGAGTTAGCATCAAATGGGAAACATTTTTGTAATTGAGATATCCAAAACTGTCTTTTGGCAAATGAATTCAGCAATGACAAAAAAAAGCATTTTGACAAATGTCATGTGCCTACTGTCATGGCGGCAAATTTAAAAAATATTCCTTAAATATGTAAAAAGTGAGGTTACATGACAAGATATTAATAAATGCCCCCAAGAGAAAAGTTGTTTAGAATTAGATTATACGTCTATGTGAAAATTTTCAAAAGAAAATAACGACTTTTCAAAAATATCAGTTTTCCGGCATTTTTTCCGGAAATATTGAAAAAACAAAATTTTTGCGTTTGATTTGTATAAAACACAATAAAACCAACAAAAATAAACTTCACAATCCAATAATTTTGATTTATTAGTCTACCAATGGACGGTAAAGAACAAAAACATTGTTTTTTTAGGACGGACTTTTCAATATCTTGTCATCTAACCTCACTTTTTACATGTTTAAAAATATGTGTCAAAGTGCTTTTTTTGTCACTTGATATGCTGAATTCATTTGCCAAAAGAAATTTTTGAATATCTTAATTACAAAAATTTTTCCCATTTGATGCAAACTCTTTGCCGGTCACTGTATATAAAAGATCCCTGGCAAACCGGCCTTTGACTCCTGTAGTATGGGTGGTAGCCCCCAAACCTACCGGACCTCACTCGATTGCACGATGATGTTCTTGGTTCCAGTAGTCAGGTAGACAGATTCCTATAGCACGGCGTGAGCCTTGATGAACGAGCCTTTGGCTTCTGCAGTATGAGTGGAAGCTCCCGGAGATACCGGGATGATGCTGTCGTTCACAGTAGCCAGGTCACTGGGTCGGTGGTTGTAATTATAGTTAAACCACGCCTAAGGCCTTAGGCTGAGGGATTGCGAGTGCCCGTTCATTCCCATCTCTTTGTCATATAATAATTACATTATTATATTACTGGGTTGTTGATGGCAACCCCTGTGATGACTGGCCTTACACACACATCCTCACAGAACGTGGCTTCGGCCTCGCAACATCAAAACCGAGTACATGCTGGTAGTACTTGAGTGATTAGCGATGTTGCAAATTGGTAGAGTATAAGAACGAAGCCATTTGGTCACTAGCGTGCCGTTATACAATCGACATTCCCAGAGGGAACCAGGACTATGCCAGACGCTAGAAACATCGGCAACAGACAGAGGAGGACTCGAGTACGTGGGCTGAGAGTTCTTCGTCTCAGCTCTAGCTGCTTGATGCTCTTTCGAGCATCCTGATCTAGAGTTACCAACCTAGGAACTGTGGTCCTCTTGTGTGTTGAGGAACTTTCGAATGGAGCTATTAGAAGGTAGCGACCTCTCGAGGCCAAACATAACTGGACCAAAACAATCGAGACGCAGTTGCTGACTTCATGTCCGGTTCTTGACTTAGCCCTGTGGCCCTCCCGGCATCTAAACGTCGGTAACCACAGAGACGACTGCCGATAAAACTGAGCAGTCCGGCCGTGGTGTATCTAGTGGATGGCCGTCAAACGGCCACCTCGGCTTGCGTGCAAGTCGGGGGATCATTGATGGCCTGATTCTAGGGAAACCTGGGCTCCGTGACGGCTATTTCACGTTCAGCTCATTACAGTAGTTCCCCCGCGGTCTGAGAAGCAGCCCTCCAAAGCTGAAACCTCGCTGCGTCCTTGAGTTCCCAACTAGCAAAGGGGAAATTGTACTAGAGCTAGGGGAGGTAGCCTCCTGTCGGCTGGTCCGGTACAAGATGGACCTATTCCCAGATAGGGCTAATGTACTGTCCGATCCGAGACTTGTCGGAACTACGGGTTGTCGACAACCAAGCCGGGGTCGGCATCCTAACTGCTGACACCCGTCGACCAGGGTTGGATTCGAAGTTGCTGTAGTATGGCGTCTTACTGGAGGGTTGTACGTGGAAGTCTGATCAGGCTGCTCAGTGGCGCGTGTGGGCACTGTAATTTCAAACCTCTCAATAAGGTTACGAACAGTCCGAATGTTCTTCGCACTGATGCTCGTTCTTCAAATAGTTTCTCGTCCTTGCAAGAAATTTCTATGCCACTCATAAACACGGGTCTTTGACAGGGTTGATTTCCCAAACTGAGCATAAAATCCCGTTTTGTTAAAAACTTTATTACAACACGTTGCGCAACAGACCAGTGCACTTCTTACTCACTCATTGTAATGCTAGGTTAGGGCCTCGAGGGTGGGATTGAGTCTAGACACTTCCCTCTTTCATCCACTTAAGTGCCGTACCGTTACTTACATGATATTAAAGAAAATAATTTCCGTTTATATTTGATTGCCCCTCGTATTTCTCAACCCACAGATAAACTGTATATTTTTAAACTACTTTGCAATAATTTTATACCAAAGTACTATTATCTGGGAAACTTCTTTCTATTGTTTACTGCTAGATCAAAATCTAGTGAGCAAATATACATCAAGCCGTCACCGCATCTTTCTTGGGTTTCTAGGAAAAGGGAAAAAGAGAATATAGAACTTATGAAAAATTCAAAAAATTTCTAACTACTACCACCACCACAGTATTCAATAACATTCAGCAGAGACAGCATGGGTCGTTTTTATATCTTTGGTAGGAGGAAGTAGATAAAACATATCATATCGCCAAAATGACAACACTGTTATACTTTTAACTACAAATACAAATTGCAATTAAGAATATTTTTCCCAAATTAATATAATAGAAGGTATAAGTTATGTTCCTTCTAGGTGGAGGTCGAGTAACAAAACCATCGGTATTATAGCTGCTTAAATGACGACGTTTTGTCCAAACTTATGAGGGCTTTATCGAGATTAATTGTAATTTTCTTCTCCAAGGGGTCCTCATCACTTAATTTTAAATTCCTCCAGTTCATGCAGTATTTTTCCGTAAAAATGAGAAATGGGCTGATCACACTCTAATTTATTTGTAATTATTCAACGATATTTGTTCTTTGCCATTTACCCAAAAATTTGAATCTTCTTCTTTTTATCCAATCCTCCTTTACTGTGTTACGGTGTCGAGGTTTTAATTAATTTTACTGTTACTACTTATTCTAACACTTCATATTTTTTACTTATTCTGCACCTATTTTCTGCTCATAATTATTACTTCCACTTCTTCCTATCGTCTACTAGTTTTATTGTTTCTTTTCTCTGTCTTTTAGTATTTTTGCCATTTGTTCCATGCTGTGAGTGGTCTTTCCCTAGGGATTCTTTCCTCTGGTTTGGTTTTCCATATTTACCTGAGTATGTTCGCGCTGTTTGTTCTGAATAGTTTCTGAAGAGGTGTCTTCCAGTGTCTTGATATTTAGTCTTTTTCTTTTTCTTACTTCTAAGTTTCTCATTCTATCTCTCTTTGTTGTTCCCTCAATTCTTCTTAGGACTTTCTTCTCACATTCTTGAAGTCGCATCTTTAATAGCTGTGTCCATGTCCATGTTTCATTGCTGTATGCTAGGGTTGATATAAATATTGCATTATACGCTCTAATTTTAATTTTTTTCGATATCTCTTTTTTTGGCAATTATTGCTTTTCTCACATTCTCACTTCTCACTTTCTCGCCTTATATTTTGGAAAAGGGCGGAAGGAGATAAGCTATCAAAACACTATGTAATTTTTTTTACAGGACGTTTCGACCGTTTATTTATAGTACAGTTCTTCAGAAGTTTATCGGTGACATTCATTTGTTGGGTGAGTTAAAGGTTCTACCCATACCCTTTTTCCGGGAAACGTTGGACTACCGTTAAATAAACGTTCAAAATGTGGGGTAAAAAAATCACATGGAATTTTGATGGCTGATCTCCTACTAATTAGATACCTACTTAGGATAAATTGCAACATTTACAAATCATTACTGTTTACTGTTTTTCTGGGTTTATATTCATGCTTAATTCCAGTACTCTACTGCTCTTTGTAGTTTTCTTTGTGAATTTGGTAATATGGCTATGCCGTCTACAAACATGAATTCTGCTACCCGTCTTCTTAATACCGTGTCAAATAGTTTGACTAGATCCACAAAGCATATACAGAGCTCTTTATCATATGTTACGGATTTCTCTATAATTTCTTTGAATCCAAATATTGCATCATGCGCTCTTCTTCCTTTCTTGAATCCGCTCTGAATTGCTAATAATTTTAAGTCTATATTCGTTCTCTGTTCTAATATTTTTTTATAACTTTTTTCTCACACTCTAAAGAGCGAAATTCTTCTACAGTTTTCGCATCTTCTGCTGTCACCCTTTTTAAATATTTGTTGAATGATTGCCACTTCTCAGTCTTCTTCCAGGTTTGTTGTATTATCCTAAGCAGGTGGTACATCCTAGCTTCTCCCATGTATTTTAACATTTCGGGTATTAGTTTATCGTGATCCGCTGTTATGTACATTCTTATTCTGTTCACTACTTATTCTACTTCCTTCAAGATTATCTCTTCTTCTTGACATTTTCCTTTATTCATCTTTGTCTGTTCCCGTTTTTGATTCTTTTCCTTTATTTCTTTGGTAATTCTTTTTTGTGCACCTCCACCTTTTAATTATATTTTATATTTGCTTGAGGAACTGATTCACTTCGACCACGAAACGTCGCCAAAATGACACGATAATTTTTGTGTTTGATTTCTCCTCCTAGAAAAAGATCGAGGAAACGCAATTCATTATATTTTTTTCCATTGGTGATTATCTTTCCCGATTCGTCTTTAATATATTGCAGCGGGTTCTTCCTGCCTTGCCTCGGTCCTTTGATTAATTTATAGAAACGTTTCCCTATAGTTTTCGTCTGTGTCACATGTAAATACAACACCTTCCATATAAATAACATAACCAAAACCTTGAAGGCTAGGTTGAAAAGCGTCGTACAAAATGTTCTAAGATGTCCCATTCGATAAAATTTGCTTGTTTTGGCAAGTACCCCAAGAGTTCCTTAAAGTTCACATGTAAGACCTTTTTTATTTTTATGTTGTTATTCTCTTTAGTGGTGATGGAATTCTATGATACCAATATATAGCACCTTACACCTCCACCACCACATTGTTTTCCATTTTTTAAACTTCTGAATTACATTCATCGACGGTGTGTTAGGGGTATCGGATTGTTTAGTTTTGTTGGCGCTACACTCGGCTCAGGGTAGCGTTAGGAAGCGTGCGTACTCTAAAGGATGAAGGTAATTCATAGGAAAGTTGCAGTAAGGACTCGAATTACCAGAAAATGGTATCTCTCAGTTACAAATAATAACTATAAAGTCACTTGAGAGCCTGCGACATATCTATCACTTTTGTTCACTAACTTCATCTCAATAGTTTTTGGCTGTATGATACGAAACAATATATTCAACATGAAATTTCAAAGAATCGTCTAAACTAGTCAGCGATAGGCAGGCTGACAAGGTTTGGGTATGGAGTTAGGGGGTCACTGCTTTTTTTCAAACTTCTGTATAAAATTTTGATGCAGACGACATTGTGATTCTAGCGAAGAATGGGGAAGATATGAGGGAGGCAAAAAAACTGGAGGCTTGTGTGAGAAAAACAAAAATCATGGAATTCAAGAAAAAAAATGTTGAAGAAATGAAGTAAAATGGTGGTGGAGAGATGTAATAGAAGAAGAGTTGAAGCTGGAGAAGATAAGGACACATGCAGAAAGAAGAACGTAGAGATTTAAAAAGAGGATGGAAGACAGAAAGAGTAACGAACTGGTATACGAATGTTAGAGAGGGGTAGAGGAGTAAAGAAGAAAATACGTGGAAGAGGGCAGAAAGAGAAGAAAAGGGGGAAAGAGCTAGGATACAGAAAGGAAGATATAACAACAGACTACAATTTAATAGTAGATGGAGTTCCAAGGTACCTGACAGAAGGGAAAAGTATTGAGGAATAGAAGACAAGAGCAAGATTTTTACAATGGGAAATGAGAAGAATGAGAACAAATAATAGAGAAGTTAGGAAGAAAGACGGTGTAGAATGTGCGGGGGAGGGTGGGTAAATATACATCATCTAACGGAAGAATGCGGTGAGCTAAGAAGAGAAGAGGGGAAAAGGGAAGGGTTTGATGGAAGTGGTCGAAAGAAGAAGGAAAATAATGATAATGAATTAATAGTTTGCATGTATATTTGTTTAGTTTGAACCGAATCATTTGTTAATTTAAAAAAAAAGCAAATAAAGTTTGATTTGTGCAAAAATTTGGTTTTTTGATTTTAGGAAATTTTTTATACAATAAATTAATGCAGAGATATTTTGGTTACATAACATGTGCAATACTTGTGAATCTCTCTTCGATGAATGTCATTTGTCAGGAGAAAAGTTAAGAATATGTATAGTAAAGGCTCCCAAGGATGTACACTCATGAAATTTAAAACTTGGACACCACAATTTCTGTAAACAAAAGTTTGCACATTGTGAAGCGGGCTTAAGGGTATCATTTACAATTCTAACAGCAGGTAGTCTCAGCAGGGGTTATCTTATAGAAGGACTGTAGAATGAATCATTACACTAAGCACGTTTTAGAAAATAGGTAATTTACGTTGCTTACTTAATTTTTTCTTTAAAGAATATATTTGAAGGTATCGCTAATTAAACACCATAGCTCGATTAATTATCGAATCAAAATTTTGTTTAGGAAATGTTTACAAAATAAAATTAGAAATAATTTTGATTTAAAAACGTCTACAAGCAATAACTTTTAAATTAAATCAAAAACTAAACATGGTTATTTGGGTTGACTGATTATTACTTATTTTTAAATAAATCTAACCTACTAATTATTGTAAGTTATTAAAAAAATCATTAAACTCTCTATTCATAATATTTAGTCCTTACAAAATGTATATTTTATGACGTTTCATTTTTTCTGTAGTTAATATAAAAAGTGAAAATAAAAACTAAGGCAATTCTTATTGTCAACGTATATATTTAGTTTTTTGACAAGAATTTATTACATAATTATAATTAAGATACCAAGTTATAGTTTAAAATTAAATGAAAACGTTTTTTTTAAATAAAGGTATTACTATATAAATAAATATAAGAAATCAATAATGGGTGTGACCTCCATTATTATTGATACATTCTTGGAGGCGTCTGCTCATTGACGCTATCAAGGTATCAATATAATTAATATTAATCGTTTCCCATGCGGTATCAATGGCTGCAATTAGTGCATTACGGTTTACTGGTATAAAATTTGGCCCTTGTTGTCTTCGGATAACAGCAAGTATTCGAGCCCAAACATTTTCGATAATGTTAAAATCTGGGCTTTTTGCTGGCCAGGGTAACAGCTCCAAGTTATTTGCTTGTATCCAGTTGCGCACAACCTGCGAAGTATAGGGTCATCATATCCCGATAGTTAATTATCGAATGTTCCAAGAAAATATGTGTAAATAGTAAATGGAATCTACTAACGTAACGTTAAGTCGTTAATTATAGTTACATAACTCTCCTTTCATAAGATATAGTTCATATTAATATGCTTATTGTAAAGCTTCGTACACACCTGAACAACAAACCGAGGAACAAACAGAACAACGAACCGAACGGCAATCGGAACATTAATTTGGACGGTGCTACGTACGAATTTTAGAACAGATTCGCAAGTCCTGATTGTTTCACGAACGGTTTGCGGCGTTCCCGCAACTTGTCGGTTTTTTCTCCGACATCAAAGAAAATGCGCGCGAATGCGTTTGCAGGTTTGGACGAATTTAAACAAAACGGCGAACAAACTTATGCGGGAGAATTAAATTATTTATTTTTGTCCTCCCTTTTGTGGGTTTGTTGTGTTTTAGGTAATATTATGGAGTTGACAGAAGAAAAATGTTTTAAATTAATCAGTGTTTAAGAATGCAAGAAAAAAATGATGTCCCTATTAGCATCATTTGGGCAGAAAATTTCCAAAATAAAAAAAACCAAAGTAAATTATAATTTTTTACTCTTCTTTGTGCGTAAAAATTTGGTTGGCACTATCTTCTTGTTTTCCGCAATTTTCTCTTCTCAATAATAAATATATATGAACTGAAAACTACTGAAAATAATTAGAGAACAGCACAAACGTTCCGTTTGTTGTTCGGATTGTGGAAATCATAAAAGATCGTTTGTCGTTCTGTTTGACTTTCGGTTCGTTGTTATGTTTGTTGCTCGGTTTGTTGTTCAGGTGTGTACGAAGCTTTACAACTTAAGCAACAATTTTTGGCGAATAAAGATTAGTTTGTGATGTAATATTAGAAACACAAATTTATATCATATCAAATTTATGACAACTTAAAACCAAGAACGTGTATGTTATTGCTAAGAAATTATTAAGGAAAAAGCGCAATTGCAGTGTAAATATTTATAATTAGATATTTTCGAAAGTTTATAAGTCCTCTATTGTAATCTTAATACTTAACAGAAAATCCTGTCCATTAGCATTATAAGGAAATGGTTTTTACTTTATGAATAAGTTTCAATAACAAAAGAATATCCTTGCTTGTTTAATTTACTTCTTTTGAGTCATATTGCTCTAAGGCTTGTTACTTGGTCATTAGAAGTACGTAATAAATAAACAATTTTGATTCGATAATTAATCGAGCTATAGTGATTAATTAACCATACCTTCAAATATATTCTTTAAAGAAAAAAAATTAAGTAAGCAACGTAAATTACCTATTTTCTAAAACGTACTTAGTGTAATGATTCATTCTACAGTCCTTCTATAAGATAACCCCTGCTGAGACTACCTGCTGTTAGAATTGTAAATGATACCCTTAAGCCCTCTTCACAATGTTCAAACTTTTGTTTACAGAAATTGTGGTGTCCAAGTTTTAAATTTCATGAGTGTACGATAGGACCAAACTTTTTTTCTGTCGATGCCATCAAAAAAATAATAGTTCCACAAAGGATTCAACACGCGAAACATTTGCAGCTTCAGTTCTAATATTAGTATACGTTTATGTTTTAGAAAAGTTTATCTTTGTATGAAAATCATAAAGAAAGTCGGTGGTATTTTAAAAATGTATAATTAAGATAGGGCGTTTTAATGAGAAATCAATTGATTAGTATGATTTAGTTAATATGCTATTAATTAGAATTCGTCAAAAATTATTAGTGGTACTGAATAAAACGTTTTTCTATACAACTTATTTTCTAACATAGTCACGTGACTTTGAAACCGATTTATTTTTAAATACTAATTATATTCATTTATTTAAATCAATTGCTTTTTTGTTAAATTACAAAACATTCTCGAAAGCTTCAGTTAGTAGTACAGTACAACTACATTTAAATTGTTTCTTTTTATTGCCGATGACACATTTTGAGAAAGAACGAATGGTAATGAGTATTCCCTTTCTTTCTCCATGCTGAATTTGAGATTTTTACGGGCGGCCAGAGACAATTACATCATACCCAAGGACTACCGTTTGAAGTCCCCAATCCAGGGTGAAAGAGGACGCAAGATTGTTGAAAGAGCTAACCTGGCTCTGATTAGATCGCGAATCAACTATCATCGTTGGAAGAAGGCCACACTAATCCAAGACGCTACACAGAAGTTTGAGGAAATAAAAGTAATCATCACAGAAGAAGATTTGGCACCGATACTCCAAAAGATTGACACCGTCTGTGACAAGATTGGAGGAACACAACAACTAGCTCACAACAGAAAATGGTCAAATCTAACTCGAAACCAACAAGAACCAACCAATACTGGGAAAGTACCGAAGAGAACCATCATCAACATTTCCTCATATCCATTATCAATCACGGAGACTTCACTTTTGGAAAAAGGACTTAATTGTGCTGTAACTTGCAAAGAAGTTCCTATTCTGGACATCGTGGGTGCTATAGAAACCGTAAAGTTAGAACCGGTACAAGCAGAGGAATTCAAGTGGAAAGTCCGGAGTGTACTGGAGAAGAACAGAAAAGAACAAAGCAACATAACAAAACGGGAGATATCGGTCCTTAAAGAACTACAGAAGAATAAATCCATCAAAATCCTGCCAGCTGACAAAGGAAAAGCAACAGTAATCATGGATTCCCATACATATTGAAGAAATACGAAGAACACCTTCCTTCGAGAACAAGGACAACTCTTACGCCACACCACAGCAAACCACCGCATTTATATGGATTACCAAAGATACATAAAGACACCATGCCGCTTCGACCAATAACTAGCTCTCTCATACCAACTAACCAAGTTCTTACTTCCAATTCTACGACCACTTCAAGACGGCAGCCCATCGTTTGTCAAGGATTCCAGACATTTCGTAGAGATTCTTGAGTTTATAGAACTACAAAAACAATACACTAATGTTCCGGTTGAAGAATCTTTAGAAATGATTCAGAACAAGTTACTAGAGGACGAGGAATTACATAATAGAACTATGTTACCGGTTGAGGGGATAATGGAACTTCTACAATGCTGCCTCAGGATCTCATATTTCCAATTAAAGGACGATATGTAGACGATACGTTCATAATTTGGAACCATAGCGACCGTCAGCTAGACCTTTTCTACACCACCTGAACAACATCAAGCCATCCATCAAATTCAGCATGGAGAAAGAAAGGGAATACTCATTACCATTCTTGGACGTCCTTGCAAAAAGAAACAATGACAGAAGGGAAAAGTATTGGGGAATAGAAGACAAGAGCAAGATTTTTACAATGGGAAATGAGAAGAATGAGAACAAATATTGGAGAAGTTAGGAAGAAAGATGGTGTAGAATGGGCGGGGAAGGTGGGTAAATATAGATCATCTAACGGAAGAATGCGGTGAGCTAAGAAGAGAAGAGGGAAAAGGGAAGGGTTTGATGGAGGTGGTCGAAAGAAGAAGGAAAATAATGATAATGAATTAATGGTTTGCCTGTATATTTGTTTAGTTTGAACCGAATCATTTGTTAATTTAAAAAAAAAGCAAATAAAGTTTGATTTGTGCAAAAATTTGGTTTTTTGATTTTAGAAATTTTTTATACAATAAATTAATGCAGAGATATTTTGGTTACGTAACATGTGCAATACTTGTGAATCTCTCTTCGATGAAACTCATTTGTCAGGAGAAAAGTTAAGAATATGTATAGTAGAGGCTCCCAAGGATGTACACTCATGAAATTTAAAACTTGGACACCACAATTTCTGTAAACAAAAGTTTGCACATTGTGAAGCGGGCTTAAAGGTAGCATTTACAATTCTAACAGCTGGTAGTCTCAGCAGGGGTTATCTTATAGAAGGACTGTAGAATGAATCATTACACTAAGCACGTTTTAGAAAATAGGTAATTTACGTTGCTTACTTAATTTTTTCTTTAAAGAATATATTTGAAGGTATCGCTAATTAAACACCATAGCTCGATTAATTATCGAATCAAAATTTTGTTTAGGAAATGTTTACAAAATAAAATTAGAAATAATTTTGATTTAAAAAACGTCTACAAGCAATAACTTTTAAATTAAATCAAAAAACTAAACATGGTTATTTGGGTTGACTGATTATTACTTATTTTTAAATAAATCTAACCTACTAATTATTGTAAGTTATTAAAAAAATCATTAAACTCTCTATTCATAATATTTAGTCCTTACAAAATGTATATTTTATGACGTTTCATTTTTTCTGTAGTTAATATAAAAAGTGAAAATAAAAACTAAGGCAATTCTTATTGTCAACGTATATATTTAGTTTTTGACAAGAATTTATTACATAATTATAATTAAGATACCAAGTTATAGTTTAAAATTAAATGAAAACGTTTTTTTAAATAAAGGTATTACTATATAAATAAATATAAGAAATCAATAATGGGTGTGACCTCCATTATTATTGATACATTCTTGGAGGCGTCTGCTCATTGACGCTATCAAGGTATCAATATAATTAATATTAATCGTTTCCCATGCGGTATCAATGGCTGCAATTAGTGCATTACGGTTTACTGGTATAAAATTTGGCCCTTGTTGTCTTCGGATAACAGCAAGTATTCGAGCCCAAACATTTTCGATAATGTTAAAATCTGGGCTTTTGCTGGCCAGGGTAACAGCTCCAAGTTATTTGCTTGTATCCAGTTGCGCACAACCTGCGAAGTATAGGGTCATCATATCCCGATAGTTAATTATCGAATGTTCCAAGAAAATATGTGTAAATAGTAAATGGAATCTACTAACGTAACGTTAAGTCGTTAATTATAGTTACATAACTCTCCTTTCATAAGATATAGTTCATATTAATATGCTTATTGTAAAGCTTCGTACACACCTGAACAACAAACCGAGGAACAAACAGAACAACGAACCGAACGGCAATCGGAACATTAATTTGGACGGTGCTACGTACGAATTTTAGAACAGATTCGCAAGTCCTGATTGTTCCACGAACGGTTTGCGGCGTTCCCGCAACTTGTCGGTTTTTCTCCGACATCAAAGAAAATGCGCGCGAATGCGTTTGCAGGTTTGGACGAATCTAAACAAAACGGCGAACAAACTTATGCGGGAGAATTAAATTATTTATTTTTGTCCTCCCTTTTGTGGGTTTGTTGTGTTTTAGGTAATATTATGGAGTTGACAGAAGAAAAATGTTTTAAATTAATCAGTGTTTAAGAATGCAAGAAAAAAATGATGTCCCTATTAGCATCATTTGGGCAGGAAATTTCCAAAATAAAAAAAAACCGAAGTAAATTATAATTTTTTACTCTTCTTTGTGCGTAAAAATTTGGTTGGCACTATCTTCTTGTTTTCCGCAATTTTCTCTTCTCAATAATAAATATATATGAACTGAAAACTACTGAAAATAATTATGAGAACAGCACAAACGTTCCGTTTGTTGTTCGGATTGTGGAAATCATAAAAGATCGTTTGTCGTTCTGTTTGACTTTCGGTTCGTTGTTATGTTTGTTGCTCGGTTTGTTGTTCAGGTGTGTACGAAGCTTTACAACTTAAGCAACAATTTTTTGGCGAATAAAGATTAGTTTGTGATGTAATATTAGAAACACAAATTTATATCATATCAAATTTATGACTTAAAAACCAAGAACGTGTATGTTATTGCTAAGAAATTATTAAGGAAAAAGCGCAATTGCAGTGTAAATATTTATAATTAGATATTTTCGAAAGTTTATAAGTCCTCTATTGTAATCTTAATACTTAAAAGAAAATCCTGTCCATTAGCATTATAAGGAAATGGCTTTTACTTTATGAATAAGTTTCAATAACAATAGAATATCCTTGCTTGTTTAATTTACTTCTTTTGAGTCATATTGCTCTAAGGGTTGTTACTTGGTCATTAGAAGTACGTAATAAATAAACAATTTTGATTCGATAATTAATCGAGCTATAGTGATTAATTAACCATACCTTCAAATATATTCTTTAAAGAAAAAAATTAAGTAAGCAACGTAAATTACCTATTTTCTAAAACGTACTTAGTGTAATGATTCATTCTACAGTCCTTCTATAAGATAACCCCTGCTGAGACTACCTGCTGTTAGAATTGTAAATGATACCCTTAAGCCCTCTTCACAATGTTCAAACTTTTGTTTACAGAAATTGTGGTGTCCAAGTTTTAAATTTCATGAGTGTACGATAGGACCAAACTTTTTTTCTGTCGATGCCATCAAAAAATAATAGTTCCACAAAGGATTCAACACGCGAAACATTTGCAGCTTCAGTTCTAATATTAGTATACGTTTATGTTTTAGAAAAGTTTATCTTTGTATGAAAATCATAAAGAAAGTCGGTGGTATTTTAAAAATGTATAATTAAGATAGGGCGTTTTAATGAGAAATCAATTGATTAGTATGATTTAGTTAATATGCTATTAATTAGAATTCGTCAAAAATTATTAGTGGTACTGAATAAAACGTTTTTCTATACAACTTATTTTCTAACATAGTCACGTGACTTTGAAACCGATTTATTTTTTAAATACTAATTATATTCATTTATTTAAATCAATTGCTTTTTTGTTAAATTACAAAACATTCTCGAAAGCTTCAGTTAGTAGTACAGTACAACTACATTTAAATTGTTTCTTTTATTGCCGATGACACATTTTGAGAAAGAACGAATGGTAATGAGTATTCCCTTTCTTTCTCCATGCTGAATTTGAGATTTTTACGGGCGGCCAGAGACAATTACATCATACCCAAGGACTACCGTTTGAAGTCCCCAATCCAGGGTGAAAGAGGACGCAAGATTGTTGAAAGAGCTAACCTGGCTCTGATTAGATCGCGAATCAACTATCATCGTTGGAAGAAGGCCACACTAATCCAAGACGCTACACAGAAGTTTGAGGAAATAAAAGTAATCATCACAGAAGAAGATTTGGCACCGATACTCCAAAAGATTGACACCGTCTGTGACAAGATTGGAGGAACACAACAACTAGCTCACAACAGAAAATGGTCAAATCTAACTCTTAGTACTTAGTGTAATGATTCATTCTATAGTCCTTCTATAAGATAACCCCTGCTGAGACTACCTGCTGTTAGAATTGTAAATGATACCCTTAAGCTCTCTTCACAATGTGCAAACTTTTGTTTACAGAAATTGTGGTGTCCAAGTTTTAAATTTCATGAGTGTACGATAGGAACAAACTTTTTTTCTGTTGATGCCATTAAAAAAATAATAGTTCCACAAAGGATTCAACACGCGAAACATTTTCAGTTTCAGTTCTAATATTAGTAAACGTTTATGTTTTAGAAAAATTTATCTGAAAATCATAAAGAAAGTCGGTGGTATTTTAAAATGTATGATTAAGATAGGGCGTTTTCATGAGAAATCAATTGATTAGTATGATTTAATTAATATACGATTAATTAGAATTCGACAGAAATTATTAGTGGTACTGAATAAAACGTTTTTCTATACAACTTATTTTCTAACATAGTCACGTGACTTTGAAACCGATTTATTTTTAAATACTAATTATATTCATTTATTTAAATCAATTGCTTTTTTGTTAAATTACAAAACATTCTCGAAAGCTTCAGTTAGTAGTACAGTACAACTACATTTAAATTGTTTCTTTTATTGCCGATGACACATTTTGAGAAAGAACGACATCGAAAATAACCTACAAAATTAGTCAGCCCATCACAAATTAGATCCTAAACCCACTTAACGACTTCATTGTACCTTTTTTAAGATGCTTAACATTTCGTCATTGCCAGGCTTTAAAACCCCCTATTTAAAACACTAAGATCATTATTTTTGAGAGCACATGTGTGTTGTATAATTGAACCTAAATCACAAAGCGTATTATAAACAATGCAATTTTGTATTGGTGCTTGGGCACGTACCGTTATTGAATCGTGGATTATAAGAAGGCAAATATAAAATAAAAGCTGACCCAGTTTATAATGCGTTTGTTACAAGTCCAAAAAAGAGGTACAGGATAATAACAATTTCGTGCGTTAAATTATACAAAAACTTCTGATCTATATTTTCATCTCATTAATTTTAGTTTTTGCTTTTACGATCACAAGCTGGGCTTGAGATGTGGTTTTACAACTCTTAAAAAACACATCGGCCGCGCCTTCATTCAGTGTTTATGACAAAAAAATTATTGCGAAAGATTTCTTTGTACCTACATGTAGTACAACTAAAAATAAATTTGCATTAAATACGGTCTTTTTCCACAAGTCATCAATATGATATATGACTGTATTCAATTTTACATTACAGCAAAATTATAATTAAAGCAAGAGAAGCAGGACGATGACACAAAAAGGGAAATGATTTTAAAAAAAAAATTTTTATTAGTATGCAAGTTGATATTTGAGCGTATGGGAAAATTTCTACTTTTGTTAAACCGATAACAATTAAAACCGTTTGATAATTCGTATTTGTTGTTACTTAATTAGATACAGATTTCTTAAAATTTCATTTCTCCTCTGACTTTCAATTAATCATTTGATGAACAGGTTTTGCGAAAAACTCGCTTAATTACTGTAATTGTTAAAATAAAATTTGCAAATTTTCCATGCTTAACAGTTATCGAAATTTTTCCATATAGCAAAACACCGAATAAAGATCGCGTGATCAGAGTTCAAAGTATTTTTTTATACGTATACATCAAGGTCTTAAATTTCCTTAGCTAGGCGATTATTTATTTCATTTAAAGTTTACATTTGTGATCATATTATTTATTACCTGTGTGAAATGTACCGTATTGTGTCGCAAATCGCATGTCCATATCTTAAAGCGTTTTTTGAAAATTGAAAAAACCAAAATTTTCGTAGCCTCGCAGTTATCGAATTTTGTCATTTTATTGATTATACTGTATTGTGCTAAAAACTGTGCCGTATTGTGCCGCACATCGCAAAGCGTTTCTTAAATAAATTTTTTGTAGCCCCGCACTTTACCTTTTATTGATTGTGCTATAATTATGCCATATTGTGTCGTACCCAGCCCATTATTTTTAAAATTTTAGTTTTATTTAATTGAGCTACATTACATTTGGTTTGTCCCGCATTGTGCCACAAACACAAACTCGGCAACTTTAATAAACACCAAGTAATAAAATAAAAACAAAATTACGCTATCCCCGCACATTGGACGAAACAAATCCAATTTTTTTTTGAGACATCAATATTAATTTGTGCTGCAACTAGACATGAGCCATTCAAAAATATTCAATATCTGTTTCCATTTTACAAATAGAAGATACTGATAGTTGAGTTCAAGATCTAGTACTTGTGAAACTAGGATCGGCTACAAAATTATGCTCTAAATGCTGAAGCAAGCTTTTTCTTTTTACGAGCTCTAATTATGAGATCGGAAATACAAGCTGCTTCTACTAAATCCATATGAACTGATAATTTGATTAAGAAACGCTTTGAGATACGAACATGCGATTTGCGGCAAAATACGGCACAATTGTAGCACAATACAGCACAATCAAGAAAATGACAAAATTCAGAAAGTGCGGGGCTACGAAAATTTTGTTTTTTTTTATTTATAAAACCCTTTGAAATATGAACATGGAATACAGCACAATCAATAAAATGACAATATTCGATAAGCGCGGGGCTACGAAAATTTTGTTTTTTTAAATTTATTTAAAAACGTTTTTAGATATGGACATGTAGTTTAGAGCACAATACGGCACAAGTATAACACAATCAATAAAAAGACAAAATTCGTAAAATGCGGGGCTACGAAAATGATGGTTTTTTTATAAAACCTTTTAAAATATCAACATCCGATTTGCGGCACAATACAGCACAATCAATAAAATGACAAATTTTGAAAAGTGTAGGGCTACGAAATTAAAATTTTTTAAATTCATTTAAAAAACGTTTTAAGATATGGACATGTGATTTGGAGCACCTTATGGCACAATTATAACACAATATAGCACAATCAATAAAATGACAAAATTCGTAAAGTGCGGGGCTACGAAAATGTTGTTTTTTTTTATAAAACCCTCTAAAATTTCAACATCCGATTTGCGGCACAATACAGCACAATCTATAAAATGACAAATTTGGAAAAGTGCAGGGCTACGAAATTTAAATTTTTTAAATTCATTTAAAAAACGTTTGAAGATATGGACATGTGATTTGGAGCACCTTAGGCACAATTATAACACAATATAGCACAATCAATAAAATGAAAAAATTCGTAAAGTGCGGGGCTACGAAAATTTTATTTCTTTTTTTATTTAGAAAACCCTTTGAAATATGAGCATGTGATTTGCGGCACAATTGTAACACCATACAACACTATCAATAAAATGACAAAATTTGAAAATTGCGGGTTTACGAAAATTTTCTTTTTTCAATTTATTTAAAAACGGTTTAAGATATGTACATGCAATGATTTGCGGCACAGTATAGTACAATCAATATAATAACAATATTCGTAAATTGCGGGGCTAACTTAACACGTTTTATAGCTAGGTCGCGTTAGCACATCTCTGAGGTTTGAACTTGGGGGGGCTAAAGCTACATCAGCCCCCCGCCCTTAAAAAAAATATCGAATTTTTGATGTTTGCGCTTGAAAGAGAATCTAGCAAACGCTAGGGCAACTTTGCTCAACGCAAGCGCACGGAGTTATTGAGAATTGAATCTATGGTAGCCAGTTCCCTTCCCCTCATAACAAATTTTCAAACTTTTGACATTTGAACATTAAAGAAGTGAGCCAGCAGACGCTAGCACAACTAAAATTAACGCTAGCACACCTTTAATAACGTAGTTATTGGGATAATAACACTATTCTGGACTTCCATTGTCTATATATTTTTTAATAGAACAAACACAACGTTTCGATTGCTATTGAATCTGCAATCATCTTCAGGTGAATACTAACTAACCTACAGACTACTGTAACTTATATACTAATACAAAATTAGTGAAGCAATCAAGCGTACATAGTTAATGAAGGGAGGCGTTACCTTAGACTAAGATTAGTCAGGCGTCCAATTAAGGGTTTCCACACATTGTTAATCTCTACGCTGGGTTGACTAAAGACATTCTTGTTGTTTTCGATAAACGCTGCTTCTTTAAATTTTCTCTTGTACCAGTGCTCTTCTCGGTGTATAATTCTTGCTTCCGACCATTTCATTTTGTGATGTTTTTCCCAGGAGTGTTGGGCAATGCCGGATTTCAAAGTCTCTCCTCTCTGCGTATGGGTTTTATGTTCCTTCAACCTGATATCTAAGGGTCTTTTAGTTTCCCTACGTATGACTGGCCGCATTCACATGGGACTTCGTAGATGCAATTCTTGGAGTCACGACTGCTGTCTGGTCTAGTTTTGGAGATCATGCTACCAATAGTTCTTGATGATCTGAATACCGTGTTAATGTCATAATTTCTTCCTATTCGTTTTATTTTCTCAGATAATCCTTTGACATGTGGAATGCTGAGTAGTGTTTTGGGTTTCTCTTCGGTCATGGCTGGTTGATTCTTAGAGAGTTGTTTCTATTACTCGTTTGGGGTAACCATTTTGTATAATGTCTCTTCTGATGTTCTTGATGTCATCTTGTAGTCCTACCTCTGTATTACATAGTCTGTGAGCTCTATCGACTAAAGATTTAATAATCCCTTTCTTTGTTGTTCCACTGTGATTGGAATCGTAATTCCGATATTGGCCGGTTTTCTGAAAACTGATGTCACAATATCCTCATTGTTTCTTTTTGCAAGGACGTCCAAGAATGGTAATGAGTATTCCCTTTCTTTCTCCATGCTGAATTTGATGTTTTACGGGCGGCCAGAGACAATCAGAGACCGACACGCTACCGTTTGAAGTCCCCAATCCAGGGTGAAAGAGCACGCAAGACTGTTGAAAGAGCTAGCCCAGCTCTGATTAGATCGCAAATCAACTATCATCGTTGGAAGAAGGCCACACTAATCCAAGACGCTACACTGAAGTTTGAGGAAATAAAGTAATAATCACAGAAGAAGATTTGGCACCGATACTCCAAAAGATTGACACCGTCTGTGACAAGATTAGAGGAACACAACAACTAGCTCACAACAGAAAATGGTCAAATCTAACTCAAAACCAACAAGAACCAACCAATACTGGGAAAGTACCGAAGAGAACCATCATCAACATTTCCTCACATCCATTATCAATCACGGAGACTTCACTTTTGGAAAAAGGACTTAATTGTGCTGTAACTTGCAAAGAAGTTCCTATTCTGGACATCGTGAGTGCTATAGAAACCGTAAAGTTAGAACCGGTACAAGCAGAGGAATTCAAGTGGAAAGTCCGGAGTGTACTGGAGAAGAAAAGAAAAGAACAAAGCAACATAACAAAACGGGAGATATCGGTCCTTAAAGAACTACAGAAGAATAAATCCATCAAAATCCTGCCAGCTGACAAAGGAACAGCAACAGTAATCATGGATTCCCATACATACGACCAAAAAACAGACGAGATTCTACGACAAGGAAACTACCGACGCTTAAAGAAAGATCCCACTTCCAACCTGGACAGGAAGGTCTACCAGGTATTGAAGAAATACGAAAAATACCTTCCTTCGAGAACAAGGATAACTCTTACGCCACACCACAGCAAACCACCGCATTTATATGGATTACCAAAGATACATAAAGACAACATGCCGCTTCGACCAATAACTAGCTCTCTCATACCAACTAACCAAGTTCTTACTTCCAATTCTACGACCACTTTAAGACGGCAGCCCATCGTTTGTCAAGGATTTCAGACATTTCGTAGAGATTCTTGAGTCTATAGAACTACAAAAACAATACACTAATGTTCCGGTTGAAGAATCTTTAGAAATTATTCAGAAGAAGTTACTAGAGGACGAGGAATTACATAATAGAGCTATGCTACTGGTTGAGGGGATAATGGAACTTCTACAATGCTGCCTCAGGATCTCATATTTCCAATTAAAGGACGATATGTAGACGATACGTTCATAATTTGGAACCATAGCGACCGTCAGCTAGACCTTTTTCTACACCACCTGAACAACATCAAGCCATCCATCAAATTCACCATGGAAAAAGAAAGGGAATACTCATTACCATTCTTAGACGTCCTTGCAAAAAGAAACAATGAGGATATTGTGACATCAGTTTACAGAAAACCAACTCATACCGGCCAATATCTGAATTACGACTCCAATCACAGTGGAACAACAAAGAAAGGGATTATTAAGTCTTTAGTCGATAGAGCTCACAGACTATGTAATACAGAGGTAGGACTACAAGATGAAATCAAGAACATCAGAAGAGACATTATACAAAATGGTTACCCGAAACGAGTAATAGAAACTGTTCTACAACTCTCTAAGAATCAACCAGCCATGACTGAAGAGAAACCGAAAACACTACTCAGCATTCCATATGTCAAAGGATTATCTGAGAAAATAAAACGAATAGGAAAAATTATGACATTAACACGGTATTCAGATCATCAAGAACTATTGGTAGCATGATCTCCAAAACTAGAGCAGACAACAGTCGTGGCTCCAAGAATTGCATCTACGAAGTCCTTTCAGCTATTAAAAATAATCCGTCTAACGATTTTGTTCAAATTTTGATGATCTATTTTATAATTTCGGCTTGTCAATAAAAATGTTTTGATGAAATGTGTATTATGATAAAAAAACGAATTTCACGGCTAACGGTTAAGTTTTGGTAGACAGACATTAATATCAAGGTTATATAGAATATAATTCTACAATGGTCTGGCAAAAAATATACATGGTGTTCCATTTGATTTTATCAAGTTATTCATTATTTTCGATTAGAAAATTTGACATTCTTTTTCTCATACTCCATATAACCAATGTCAACTTTTAAACCATGGACAGTCGTTACCACCCTAAGTGTGAATAAAATTTGAGTTTGATATTTCAAATAATAACTTGAAAAACCTAAAATATCTGAAAGCCGATATTGACCCAAGAAAGTGTTTAAATATCGATATCTCAAAAAGTATTACTTTTTGAGTAAGACTCGTATAATTTTTCACGTAGATTCAGAATAAAAAATATGTGTTTCTATTTAAATATCAAAGTTGTACAATTGAAACTATTTTTAAATTGTAGCCACTGAGGAACCTAAATGAATGGTCAAAACTGATTTTGAATAAATCTACTTTTTAAAGGCAATATCAAAGTTCCGCGTACTTCACGGACAGGCTGTATATTCATTAAGTTTAAGAATTGTTTATGACTTTGGTGTGTGGTTCTCCTAATCTGAGTCAAAAATTGGTTTGTAGATTTTGAAAATATTTTATCATGTGTTAATTCTCTTGTTAAATAGCAACGACGTGCATAGACTGATTGTTATTCTACCTTCTTTTAATATTAAACATGTAGTGGATAATCCTACACGAATTGGCAACTACTCTTCTTGATTTAATTTGTGTATTGGACGATATAATTAGTCTTGAAACTAAGTGCGATGATGTCAGTAACATCAGTGATCATATGTTAATGTATAGTAGTTTAGATATATCTGTACATATTCAACCTCCAATAGAAGTTACTTTCAGATCATTTAAAGAATTTGACATTGACTCATTTCTGTCTAATGTCTCCTTAATTCCTGGGATGATATTTTAAGTATGGTAGACATTGATGATAAAGTTTAATTCTTTAACAGTTCTGTACTTTATCTATTTTATATTCATGCGCCAACTCGTACATTTAGAATCAAAAAACAACATCAACCATACATAACTCCAGTCGTCAAACTAATGATCAAGGAACGTAATAGATATAATGAGCAAAGTATGTCCTGATACTATTGCACATATTTTGAATTTTTCCCTGGACACTAATACATTCTCGTCGATATGGAAAACCGCATATATCACACCTCTTGCAATAATAAATAATGCCAGTGAACACAAACATGTAATGCCCATCTCTATCTTATCGGTTTTAAGTAAGGTACTAGAAAAGTGAATTTATTGTCAAACTTATGAGTTTGTTGAACAATTTAGAAGTAATCATAGGAGCTTCTAAAGATCACAAATGATATAACTGAGGATTGGGATAATGACCAGGTTACCTAGTTTATAGTTCAGTGGTTCGCTTCCTACTTATATGATAGAAAACAATGTGTTACATTAAAATTCAACAATACCACTTTAAATTCTGATGTTTTAGTCAATCATTATGGTATACTACAGGGCAGCATCTTAGGACCTCTACTTTTTATTATATTTACTACTGATTTTGTTAACTGTCTCACTGAGAACTGTAAGATGAGTCAGTATTCTGATGGAACGCAATTAAATTTATCATCTTCTCCAAATAATATTTCTAATACTATTTGTAAACTAAATGTAAATCTTGGCACCCTATTTAAATTGTCATATAATAATGGTTTGACATTTTTGACATAAAAAACTAAAATACTTCGTGATATTTATTTAAGTAATTATGAACTGCTTTTGGCCTCCTAATTTCCATAGAGCTTAATAAGTATCAGCACTCATCTTAAGCATACATTTCAAAAATGAAAAAAAATATTAGCACTTTTTTCGCACTTGTGTCCGAGACCTTCTATTTAGAAAAAAGACAGATTGATGTGAACTATCAAGACTCTATATGTTTTTTTTACCTAACGTTTTGACCGTTTATTTATAGTACGGTTTTCTTCAGGGGCTCTAAAAACTGGTGGAGTAAAATAGCAGGTGTCGCACTAGTGAGAAAAAAGCTGCTAATTAGATTCCAACGTAGGAGAAATTTCAACATTTAAGAAAAAAATGTTGTCGATTTCTAAGACGAAGAAATAGAAGATGAAATATTCAACATACTTTAATTAAATCTAAAATCAAAACTTCAAAAGTGAGTTACTTCAACGTGGATTTTGAATTTAATTTAGGCCCCTTCTTGGTAGAGGTGGAATGATCAAAAACAACTTATTTGAAATCTCTGTTTAATTGTTTGTATTGTTTTCAATGCCAAATAAGTAATCACAATTTCATACCTTGACTGCATATGAGATACAATCTTACAATGTATCTAACTTAACGTTAATCTATTAACGAAAATTATATTTTTCTTCAAACGACATTAAAACAGCATATTATTGAACCACCTTGATTCGTCGAGAATTAAACGTCACTATAACACTCGAGAATCTCAAAAATTTGAAAATAACACATGAAAACTAGCAATAAACGCTTGAAGAAAAAATAATATATTTCACTTGGAGTTACAAGTTTCGCTCGAATCTAGAAAAAAAAAGCCTCGGGAAAAAAAGCTGGGGAATTAAAAACCGGGGTACAAAAAGCCGCAGAAAAAAAAAGCCTTCAGAAAAAAAAGGCGACAGAAAAAAAAGTTTTCAGGGAAAAAAACCCGACGGAAAAAAACCGCGGAAAAAAGCCTCCGGAAAAAACCTGGATATAAAAAAGCTGCCGAAAAAAGAAGCTGGTTTGTAAAAAGGTGGGGTAAAAAAATCAACAACAACAGAAAACCGGTGAATAAATCATTTACCGTTCTTACCTTATTTATATTTTCTTGTGTCATTAAACTATGAAGTATTTTAGTAAGATTAGTGATTGTAAATACAATTTCATTAGAATAGACGATATAATTTTTCTATGTAACTAGTCATTCTAGTCATATTTTATAATCTGACACAACACACTTTTCATAGAATAAGGATTTGTGCACTTTGTCTTTACTGAAAGAGGATTAGTGTTAAGACGAATTGCAAATGCATTTTAAAAACTACTTGCAAGTTATAAAATACATTTCTAAATTTGGATTTGGAAATGCACCTCAAAAATTAAATTATTTATATTCTAAACTAAAGTGAAATAGTTGTTATGGTAAAAGTGCTAAAGTAAAATATTTTATTTTGTATAACGAAAAGTCAATTACATAATGTGAACAAAACAAAACATCTTTTGACACAAAATACTGATCAATGCATTGAGTTTATAAAATATCGTTTACGGTCCACCATCATTAATTAATACATCGAAAAATTCCTTATTGTTGTACGATCTGGAGGCCATACTATAATCTTCATAATTATAATCTTGAGAAACTACAGCAAAAGTTTTTTAACACAACTGATCACTTAATGCGTTATTTTTCCTCCGGATTTTTTTCGGATTTTTTTCCGTCAGCTGTTTTGTCCGTCACCTTTTTTTTCCACCGGTTTTTTTTCCGTCGGGTTTTTTTCCGCGGGTTTTCTTTCCGTCGGCTTTTTTTCCGCCGGCTTTATTTTTGTGCCTTTTTTTTCTTGGTTTTTTATTCCCCGGCTTTTTTTTCCACGGCTATTTATTCCGCCAATGGTTTAACTCATAGTAAAATAATCTACTATTCTTTTATGATTTGACATCGTATAATTGAGGATGGAAATGAGTAGAAATTCTTTAGCATTTTATATTTAACAGAAAACTTAATCCCAAATTGCAAAAAAAAAAAACAGAACATGCGTAATTGAAGTGTAATTACCTAAATTATTAACTAATGACAGTATCAGAAACCAAATTCCTCTACGATGATAACGTTAATTACTTGAAAATTTTTTTAATTATCATACGACGTAATGTAATTATTGCATCATCCACGTATTCGAATTGAATAGTATTATTAATTGAATTAATTCTAATAATTACATGCAACAGTATTGCAATACCACATGAGAGTTGGAACTTTGAATTTACCGAAAATTGCTATATAATTTGACTAGTAAACAAGTCAACCTCCACTTTTTTCAAAATTCTAATTCCCAAGGATAGGAAAATTGGTTTTTATATCATCTTAGTATACCGTTTTTGCTACATAACTACCGCAAATTGAATTGGACTGGGAGAATAAAAAGAAATAAGCATAGCACAATGGCAGTGTTGGAGTATTAATTCATGTATTTCACACTTAAGGTTTTTTTTATGGAAATCACCATAATCTCTTTACCTATTGTCATTGTTCAGAGAATTTTGTCCCATCATCCCATCATTCTATGTAAAAATTTGGAATGTTTTGATTAGTTGCTAACTGATCAAAAAAGGAGGCAAAAGTCAATTACAATTACAAATGTATTCTTATTGCAGTATTTGAATATACTAAGTATTTTTTGAACAATTTTGGATTTTCTAATATAATTTTTTGAAAAAAAATAACTTCAAACAAAAGTTGATACAAATGTAATTTACACCATTTACATAATCTTTTTCTGGTAATTAATATCATTCCAGGTATACTTAAATAAAGGTCAACGTGCTGTAGCTTGGAAACTATTTATCGGACATAAAAAATGAATAATTTTCTTAAAAGACTCTGAAGCTCAACTTACTAAGCCCACAATCTATTTAAATTAATTATTAAAAATTAAAAAAAAAATCAAGTCCTTGAGTGTGATCTGTACAAATAAATAGTTCAAGTGAAAGTTATAGAAAATATAATTTGTATTATTTTAATGTCATTTAATAGAAGTTGTTGTCCGGTAAATACTTATTTTGTTAAATATGATTTAACAAAACTTGTGTAAAGTTAAAATTAGCAATTATTTTTATATAGGTTAATAAATGTTGTTGAGAATCAAATCTGGTATTCTAAAGACCGTTCACATCAAAAATTGTTCAAATTTTGGATTTGACTTGTTCCCATCAAATAAATTTGATAGTGTGAAACATGGCATGACAAACATTTGATATCTGAAAAGCAATGACGAAATAAAAAAAACAGACAGAACCAACACTCATCAAATTAATGTAAGTAACGTGAAATACCGCCATTTTCAAACTTATTTGATCAAATAAATTTGACAGAAGCAAAATTTGACGTTTTATTTGAACAACGATAGATGTGCAACGCGCTTTAGTATTTCTGTGAGGGAAACGTTTTGCTGATGTAGACCTACACACTTCCATTTTTCTCACACTCAACGTCATTTTATAATAAATAAAGTTATTAGAAGTAGCCGCTCCGTTATCCGGAATCGGATTATACGAAATTCGAATTATTCGTATTATTTATTGTCTAAAATACATTTCATTTGTTGCTGCATTATTCGAATTTTTACGTGTCGTATTGTTATTGTTCCTTTTTAATAGAAATACTTGTTATGTTTTAGGTTTACAGAATAAGTAAGCTAAATTGCGGGTACTTAAATCAGGTGGTTGTATTCGTAAAAACTCTCCTTTCGGAGCATGATACAATAAAGAACGGGATTTCCTACGAGGCCAATACCCTACAATAATAAAAATTTCGTTTGTTTTAATCTCCGAGTGACACATTTTGTTATTCGTGTAAAATGAATATTTTTTTTAATATTTTGAAAATTTGAAAATCTGTGTTGGTTAACGGCCGTTTTGGCTACATGGTATAAGCCCAAAATCTATTCAGATCTGAGGAATAAGGTCCAAATACAAATATTTATAAAAATAGGACTAGTGGTTTTCTTGATATTTAGTTTACATACGGACGGACAACCGGCCGGCCGTCGGACAAAAATTTTTTTTTGCTCCATTATAACGTACTACTGTGGAGTAAAAATAAATTAACCTCCGCATTATCTGAAATGGCCTGGTTCAAATTGTTTCGGAAAACGGAACGGCT
Organism: Abscondita cerata; assembly: GCA_030710515.1. Classification (NCBI taxonomy): domain Eukaryota; kingdom Metazoa; phylum Arthropoda; class Insecta; order Coleoptera; family Lampyridae; genus Abscondita; species Abscondita cerata. Next base: position 269,022 of record JALBCR010002203.1, read on the forward strand.
ACTTGTATACAGTGTGATCAGTCCATTTTATATGGTTTTTTTTATCTAGACTTTTATTCAAAGTTTGAGTTTGTAATTAATTTGTGCTACAATCAAAATGAAAATTAATGAAAAAATAGTAGTCACGTGATATGCATTATCTGTCAATCTTTAGTTTTTTTTCCCAAAATAATCCAAAAGTTTTGTTATTTATCATAATACCAAAAAAAGTTATTAAAAAAGGTTTTGTAAATTAAATTTTTTTTATTAAAGGAGACCGGTCTTTGGGCTTTCTGTGCGATTTGGACCAAATTTGGATATGTTGTTCCTGAAAGGCTCCTTAACAACTTCTCTGAAGGTTGCAAGCTCAAAGAATTTCCTGTGACCTCAGCGGTCACCAAAGGTCAGCCTAATATTTCCTTATGAGGTGGGTCAAATGGGGTATCGTTAGAAAGATCTCGACGAGGAGAATGCAATTGCAAAGTTTCAAAGTTGAGAGATGACCTAGTGACCTCTGGAGGTCACCAGAAGTCAGCATTACCTCTTCATACAAAGTAAATCAAGTGAGGCATCGTTTGAAAGATCTCAACGAGGAGAATGCCCTGGCAAAGTTTCAAACTTGAGAGATGACCTAGTGACCTCTGGAGGTCACCAGAAGTCAACATTACGTTTTCATAGAAGTGGGTCAAATGGGGTATCGTTAGAAAGATCTCGACGAGGAGAATGCAATGGCAAGTTTCAAAGTCGAGAGAAAACCCTAGTGACCTCTGGAGGTCACCAGAAGTCAGCATTACTTTTTCATACAACGTAGGTCAAATGAGGTATCGTTAGAAGAATCTCAATGAGGACAAGGAACAAAGTTCCCTCCCAGCACTAGTGACTGTCACCCGGACTAGGAACAAAGTTCCCTCCCAGCACCAGTGTCTGTCACCCGGACTAGGAACAAAGTTCCCTCCCAGCACCAGTGACTGTCACCCGGACTAGGAACAAAGTTCCCTCCCAGCACCAGTGACTGTCACCCGGACTAGGAACAAAGTTCCCTCCCAGCACCAGTGACTGCCACCCGGACTAGGAACAAAGTTTCCTCCCAGCACCAGTGACTGTCACCCGGACTAGGAGCAAAGTTCCCTCTCAGCACCGGTGACTGCTAACCGAATAAAGCAAAAATGCTATTAGACAAACTGCCAAACTTTAATTGCAAACTAGGGGAAAATAATTGGCAAATCTCTATTACCGGCGTCTAAGAATGTGGTTAATAACCTATTACTGGGAAAGTTAATATTGGGTTGCAGTCTTGCGTACCCTAAAAACCAGAGCACACTAGCAATATGGGCGCAACAACCAACAGTTCTCGACCCAGATTTACAATACCAACTGATTATTGGCTCCTCGCTTGGCCCTACTTCAGGTTCCGGCTCTGCTAAACATTCTTCATTGAACGCTATCCATAATTGATGTTTAGAAGCAGCAGAAAATCGTGAGTACGTTCTTGCACGCAGTATTCCTGGTTCTTCCAGTACTATTTGGTATTCATATTTCGCATCTCTTTCCATTTTATCCTGTACATATGATCTTGATAGCTTTAGTTGATACACGCCCATTGTTAAGTGTCGAAGATACTCAAGACCTAGTTTGGGAAACTCCTGTAGTCCTTGTGTATCCATTTTGACCCAGTTTGATGTTTGCTCGAGCATCTCGGCTTAAAGTCTTCAGATCTTCTTCCTCCGATGCTTCACAAATTAAGCAGACTCGGGCTGACTTATTAACTAATACGTTTAACTCTAATTCCGCGTAAGTATCCTCTTTTAGTCTTTTTAAAACATTTTGGTTGCAATTAGTGCAAATCCGGGTATCTTGGTGTATTTCTGCTGGTAGTTTCTTCAAACTCTGCCTGTGTTCTTTGGCTATATTTTGACGGTCTTCCTTTCCTGGACCCCACAATTTTGGCATAAGATTTGCTCTAAAAGTGCTGCCGCAAACATAGCATTCGGGTTTGTAAGGTTCAGCTGCTCTTTTTCTTCCGCGTCTCCCACCCACATTTGAATCAGAAGGCTCATAGCTTCTTTGTGCACCTGCAGGCTGAGCGGGACCTGCAGGGGTCGGGGCGCTATCCCGGCATCACTTGCCCCACGCTGGACCAGAACAGGGGCTAGGCTCACCCCTGCTCCCCCCTCGCATGTCGTTCGCTGGCCGGGGGCACCGACGAACACCCCTGCAGACCTGAGATCCATTGAATTAGTTAGGACATCTAAAGCATAAGTTGAGGTCACTAGAATCATCTCTCGACTTTGAAACTTTGCCATTGCATTCTCCTCGTTGAGATCTTTCTAACGATACCCCATTTGACCCACTTTGTATGAAAACGTAATGCTGACTTTTGGTGACCTCCAGAGGTCACTAGGGTCATCTCTCAAGTTTGAAACTTTGCCAGGGCATTCTCCTCGTTGAGATCTTTCAAACGATGCCTCACTTGATTTACTTTGTATGAAGAGGTAATGCTGACTTCTGGTGACCTCCAGAGGTCAAGAGAACTGATTTTTGTATCTGAGTTATTGTGTATGGATGAATATTAATTTTATTGAGGCTACTAGCGAGTGTTTTTGGTACAACTCCGGTAGTGGAGTGGAGAGTGTATGGGCACAATAGTTACAGAGTTATTACACATATTACATTTTTATGTGCCACTCATTGGGTTTAATAGACATAAGTAGTTTTTTGACGGAATTTTTGATACTAAGGGTATTGTTTTTAAATGCAAAAAAATTAAATAAACTTTTCAGCATATGTGATCAAATTTGGTAGGCCCTATTTGATTTCTTTATAAAATGGCTATCTTTTAAAGTAAATGTGTCAGAAATGAAATATTATAAAAACTAAGAAGTTGAATCAAATTTCACTTTGCAACAGTGTGGCAATTTACAAAAAATTATCAATAAATCAATAAAATGACAAAGGCGAGGCTACGAAAATTTTGGGGTTTTTACATTTATTCTAAAAACGCCTTAAGATATGGACATGCGATTTGCAGCACAGTACTGCACAATTGCAGCATAATATAGCACAATCAATAAAATGACAAAACTGGTAAAGTGCAAAGCTACGAAGATTTTGGTTTTTGAAAATGATTTTTGGGGCTTTGAAAATCCTGTCTTTTTAAATTTATTTTAAAAACGTTTTGATACGGACATGCGATTTGCGATTCAATACGGCATAATTATTGCATATTCCAGCACCATAATTGATTACAAAACTCATTAAATAGAATGACAAAATTCTTAAAGTGCGTGGGTACGAAAATTTAAATTTAAAAAACCCTTGAAATATGAGGATGCGGTTTGAAAGACAAGAAGGCACAATTGTAGCACAATCAATAAAATAACAAATTTCGAAAAGTGCGTGGCTACGAAAATTTTAGTGTTTTCAATTTATCTAAAGTACGCTTTAAAATAATACAAGCGTTTTGCGATACAATTGTAGTATAATTCAACACAATCAATAAAATGAAAAAAAAAACGTGAAGTGCGGGGAAATGAAAATATTGTTTTTTTAAAATTCATTTAAAAAACGCTGTGCATGCGATTTGTGATTCAATACGGAATAATTATAGAACAATACAGCACCATCATTGATTATAAAGCACAATCAACAAAACGCCAAAATTCGTAAGATGCGGCGGTACGAAATTTTTTTTAATTTAAAAACTTTTGAAATTTGAGCTTGCGATTTGCGGCGCAAGGCGGCACAATCGTAACACAATACAGCACAATCAATTAAATAACAAAATTCGAAAAGTGCGGGGCTACGAAGATTTTTGGTTTTTTTCCATTTAGCTAAAGTAAGCTTTAAAATAAGGACAAAGCGATTTGGGGGCATAATTATACTATCATACAGCACAATGAATAAAAGAAAAAAATTGTGAAGTGCGGGGCAATGAAAATATTGTTTTTTAAATTTTATTTAAAAAACGCTGTACATGCGATTTGCGATTTAATACGACATAATTATAGTACAACACAGTACCAACATTGATTATAAAGCACAAAATAAATAAAATGACCAAATTCGTAAAGTGCGGAGCTACGAAAATTTAAATTTTTTTAATTTAAAAAACCCTTTGCAATATGAGGACCTATCCGATTTGCGGTACACTGCGGCACAATTGTAGCACAATATAACACAATTAATAAGATGACAAAATTCAAAAAGTGCGGGGCTACGAAAATTTTGGGGCTTTTAAATTTATTTAAAAATATGGAGATGTGATTTGCAAGACAATACGGCACAATTATAACACAATCAATAAAATGACAAAATTCGTAAAGTGCTGGGCTATAAAAATCTTGTCTTTTTAAATTGATTTTAAAAACGCTTTGAGATATGGACATGCAATTTGCGATTCAATATGGCATAATTATAGCACAATACAGCACCATTATTGATAATCAAAAACACATTAAATAAAATGACAAAATAAAAAAAAAGTGCGGGGCTACGAAAATTTTGTTTTTTTTTAATTTAAAAAACCCTTTGAAAATTGAGCATGCGGTTTGACGCACAAGGCGGCACAATAGTAGCACAATCCGAAACAATCAATAAAACAACAAATTTCAAAAAGTACCGGCTACGAAAATTTTGGGTTTTTTAATTTATTTTAAAAACACCTTAAGATATGAACACGCGATTTGCAGCACAATAAGACAATATTGTAGCACAATATGGCACAATCAATAAAATCACAAAATTCGTAAAGTGCGGGGATATATAAACCTTGTCTTTTTAAATTAATTTTAAAAACGGTTTGAGATATGGACATGCGATTTGCGATTTAATACGGCATAATTATAGTACGATACAGCACCATCTTTGATTATAAAACACATTAAATAAAATGACAAAATAAAAAAAAGTGCAGGGCTACGAAAATTTTGTTTTTTTAATTTAAAAACCCTTTGAAATATGAGTATGCGATTTGAGGATTTGCGATTGTAGCACAATACAACACAATAAATAAGATGACAAAATTCGAAAAGTGCGGGGCTACGAAAAATTTATTTTTTTTTTAATTTATTTAAAATAAAAACTTTAAGTAATGGGCATGTGATTTGCAACACAATACGACACAACTTATAGCACAATATGGCACAATCAATAAAATGACATAATACTTAAAGTGCAGGGCTATGAAAATTTTACGATATGGACATACGATTCGCGATTCAATACGGCACAGTTATAGCACAATACAGCACCATCATTAATTATAAAGCACATTAAATAAAATAACAAAATTCGTAAACTACGAGGTTACAAAAATTTGGTTTTTTTGAAATAACGAGCATGTGATTTGCGGCACATTTGTAGCACAATACAGCACAATAAATAAGATAACAAAATTCAAAAAGTGCTTACGAAAATTTTGGTTTTTTAAATTTATTATAAAAAAACGCCTTAAGGTATGGACACACATTAAAAAAAATGACAAATTAATAAAAAGTACGGGGCTACGAAAATTTAGTTTTTTTTTAATTTAAAAAAACGCTTTGTATTATGAGTGTGCGATTTGCGGCACAGTTGTAGCACAGTACAGCATATTAAATAAGATGACAAAATTCGAAAATTGCACGGCTACGAAAATTTTGGTTTTTTAAATTTGTTTAAAAACTTTATGATATCGACATGTGATTTGCAACATAACACGGCACACTTATAGCATAATATGGCACAATCAATAAAATGACATAATACGGTGCAGGGTTACGAAGATCTTGACTTTTTAAATTTATTTAAAAAACTTTTTAAGATATAAACATACGATTTGCGATTCAATACGGCATAGTTATAGCACAATACAGCACTATCATTAATTATAAAGCACATTAAATAAAATAACAAAATTCGTAAACTACGAGGTTACAAAAATTTGGTTTTTTTGAAATAACGAGCATGTGATTTGCGGCACATTTGTAGCACAATACAGCACAATAAATAAGATAACAAAATTCGAAAAGTGCGGGGTTACGAAAATTTTGGTTTTTTAAATTTATTATAAAAAACGCCTTAAGGTATGGACACACATTTAAAAAAATGACAAATTAATAAAAAGTACGTGGCTACGAAAATTTAGTTTTTTTTTAATTTAAAAAAACGCTTTGTATTATGAGTATGCGATTTGCGGCACAATTGTAGCACAGTACAGCATAATAAATAAGATGACAAAATTCGAAAATTGCACGGCTACGAAAATTTTGGTTTTTAAATTTGTTTAAAAAACTTTAGGATATCGACATGTGATTTGCAACATAACACGGCACACTTATAGCATAATAGGGCACAATCAGTAAAATGACATAATACGGTGCAGGGTTATGAAAATCTTGACTTTTTAAATTTATTTAAAAACTTTTTAAGATATAGACATACGATTTGCAATTCAATAGAGCATAGTTATAGCACAATACAGCACCATCATTAATTATAAAGCACATTAAATAAAATAACAAAACTCGTAATCTGCGGGGTTACAAAAATTTGGTTTTTTTGAAATAACGAGCATGCGATTTGCGGCACATTTGTAGCACAATACAGCACAATAAATAAGATGACAAAATTCGAAAAGTGGGGGTTACGGAAATTTTGGGTTTTAAGTTAGTTATAAAAACGCCTAAGGACACACATTAAAGAAAATGACAAATTAATAAAAAGTGCGGGGCTACGAAAATTTAGTATTTTTTATGAGTATTCGATTTGCGGCACCATGCGGCACAATTGTAGCACAGTACAGAATAATAAATAAGATGACAATGTTCGAAAAGTGCACGGCTACGAACATTTTGGTTTTTTTATTATGTTTAAAAAAACTTTATGATATGGGCATGTGATTTGCAACATAACACGGCACAATTATAGCATAATATGGCACAATCAATAAAATGACATAATACGGTGCAGGGTTATGAAGATCTTGACTTTTTAAATTTATTTAAAAAACTTTTTAAGATATAGACATACGATTTGCAATTCAATACGGCATAGTTATAGCACAATACAGCACCATCATTAATTATAAAGCACATTAAATAAAATAACAAAATTCGTAAACTGCGGGGTTACAAAAATTTGGTTTTTTTGAAATAACGAGCATGCGATTTGCGGCACATTTGTAGCACAATACAGCACAATAAATAAGATGACAAAATTCGAAAAGTGCGGGGTTACGAAAATTTTGGGTTTTTAAGTTAGTTATAAAAAACGCCTTAAGGACACACATTAAAGAAAATGACAAATTAATAAAAAGTGCGGGGCTACGAAAATTTTTTTTTTTTTTAATTTAAAAAAATTCTTTGTAATATGAGTGTCCGATTTGCGGCACCATGCGGCACAATTGTAGCACAATATAGCATAATAAATAAGATGACAAAGTTCGAAAATTGCACGGCTACGAAAATTTTGGTTTTGTAAATTTGTTAAAAAAAACTTTATGATATCGGCATGTGATTTGCAATATAACAAGGCACACTTATAGCATAATATCCCACAATCAATAAAATGACATAATACGGTGCAAGGTTATGAAAATCTTGACTTTTTAAATTTATTTAAAAAACTTTTTAAATATAGACATACGATTTGCGATTCAATACGGCATAGTTATAGCACAATACAGCACCATCATTAATTATAAAGCACATTAAATAAAATAACAAAACTCGTAAACTGCGGGGTTACAAAAATTTGGTTTTTTTGAAATAACAAGCATGCGATTTGCGGCACATTTGTAGCACAATACAGCACAATAAATAGGACAACAAAATTCGAAAAGTGCGGGGTTACGAAAATTATGGGTTTTTAAGTTAGTTATAAAAACGCCTTAAAGTATAGACACACATTAAAGAAAATGACAAATTAATAAAAAGTGCGGGGCTACGAAAATTTAGTTTTTTTTATGAGTATGCGATTTGCGGCATCATGCGGCACAATTGTAGCACAGTACAGCATAATAAATAAGATGACAATGTTCGAAAAATGCACGGCTACGACAATTTTGGTTTTTTTAATTTGTTTAAAAAAACTTTGATATGGGCATGTGATTTGCAACATAACACGGCACAATTATAGCATAATATGGCATAATCATTGATTATGAAACACATTAAATAAAATGACAAAATAAAAAAAGTGCGGGTTACGAAAATTTTGGGTTTTAAATTTATTTAAAAAAACATTTTAAGATATGGACATGTGATATGCAACACAATACGGCACAATCATAGTGCAATATTGCACCATCTTTAAAATGACAAACTTCTTATGGTATGTGGCTATGAAAATCTTGCGGTTTGCGATTCAATACGGCATAATTATAGCACCATCATTGATTATACAAACATAATCAATAAAATAACAAAATCAATTTATTTAAAAACGCTTTTAAGAAATAGACATGACAATTGTGGCACAATCAATAAAATGACAAAGTTCGTAAGTGCGGGGCTAACTTCACGCAGGTAGAACCTTCGGCCGGAATCTGGACCAAAAAAATTTGTGAGGTCCTTTGGTTTTGAAATGATCACATAACGTTCCATCTGATGTATAATGATGCTGTGTAATCTATAAAAACCTGTAGTTCAAGTTCTCGGAATTAATTAATAAAGAATCCAAAGAATAAAAGTTTGAATTTATAATACGATAATTGTTACTTGAATATTTATAGAATTGTGAAAAATGATGAAATATGTTTTTTTAATTGCACTAAAAATAAATTGTAGTATATCTAGACTAGAAGCATATCTATAATTATGATATTAACTACTAATCACGTTGTTAAACCATTAAAAAAGGGGGACCTGAAATAGTTCCTATTCTAGAAATAATTTCAACCACGATATGATATCGTAAATGACACACCGTGAAGTAATCGCTGACGTTTTAGTCCTAATGGATATGGCAAAAGCTTGTCGAGACAAGTCCAAAGATGACATTGTTGTAGGTATGCACTTCCTAGCATTAAAGATAATTCAAGGACGCTTTCGTTCTGGATTGGTGACCGATAACGCCCTTGAAAAACCAAAATTAATTTTATAGTACGCTAGCTGTAAAATTTCCTTTCAGATATTGAATCTGACGAAATTTACAATCGAGTTTGTAGGACAAATACGTTTAAACATCAATTTGTGAGGCGTACGTGACCTACCAGTAATAATTTCCAGTTCATGACCTTCGTGTACGTACACGCATTATCTTAGATAATTAGTGAATCTTTGCAATTGTACGAAATTGTAACACAAATTTACATCAGCTTGAACGTAATCGTTAAAAAAAATTAGTCATCGACCTATCTAATCGCACGTGAAATTTGCGCGATAGCTTCCGTCATTAACTTTTTTTTTTTCTAATTGGCGCTTTTGTCGAAAATTATTAATAATTACGTGGGCACGTGCAATAATAATAATCGCGAAGAATAATGGACTCTTTTTAATCTGATAAATAATCTAAAATGTAGGTTATCCCAGACCATTGAACTCAAATCAAAAGGTTAACCGAACAATTATTGAACGATTCGGTGGTAGTAATAAACTTAGTTAAATTAACTAAAAATAAAAATCATTTAGCAAATTGTTCTAATTCGAGAAATTTTCTGGCAACTTTTCATGGTTAAGAGAAATTACAAAACGAGATTGCGTAAGACGAAGGGACGGGATGATGCAAGAAATGCGTTTGTTCACGGTACCCCTTATCTTTTTACAAACAAAACTGCAAGGGTCAATTATTGATTGGTGGGGTGACAATTCAACCTACAGGTTTCAACCTGTAGCGATTTTTTTTTTATTGCTTCTCGGCGCTTAGTAACAACGAGTTTCGCGTGGAAAATCGTTTTCTTTGGATGTGGAAGGATGATCGGTGGACCGGTTCCGATGTAACCTAATTACGGTTAATGCAAGAAAACATTACTTCTCTTCTCGAACAAAGGATCATTATACAGGACTTGTCGGTGTGTGAGTTCACAATCACGTACGCCAGGCGAATGCGTCCGAAACGCGACTTCGGCGCTTAGTTGTGGTAGGGATCACCGGCTGGTATAAAACCGGCGTTTTCGAGCAGCTGATAGCAGTTGTTTAGTGGACATCGTTTTGAGTTAGTTGGCGTGAACATCAATCAGTTCGAGTCTTTGTTCTTTGTGTCATAACTATCGTATAAATAATATCAAATCTAATTACAATGGAAGTATTGGCTGTTACGAACGTAGACTACACCACTCAAAAAGGTAAATAATTTTTCGATCGATTTTTTTCGCGTCCAATTTTGGATTTTAAAATTAAAATTTCGAAAACGTTTTGTGTGTCAAACGATCAGCTGGTTTTCTAACCGGCCGGCTTTCTAGCGGTGTGCGCTACGGCGCGACCTCCTTTGACCTCCCCTGCCGACTTAGCAACAGCAGTTTTCACTTTATTTTAGTTTCTAAACGTTCGCGTTTTATTTCCAGATTGGGAATACGAGGCATATCCAACTTCGGAAGAGGGCGATTGCGAGGCGGCAGTTAGCGCCCTTTCGAAACATCTCGAAACCGAGCTTCGTGCAGCTAAGCGTACTCACCTGTCTTGCGGCGAGGTGTTGTTACCTTGCGGTCTCCTTCAGGCGATATCTCGAGATATATTAGCTATGGCCGATTCGGAACCCTGCGGGTTGAGGGGTTGCACTTTATATTTAAATTTTGCCGGAGAACAGGACTGCAGAAGACTGAGCACGATTAAGTGTGATCCATACACAGCTTCCACCTTCGAATTGTACCTGACCTTAAAACAAACCTCGAGTAGCTGGAATTCATTTCTACCGCAATTCTTAAAGTAAGTTGATCATTTTGAAATTAAATCCGTATACAGGGTGCTAACAAATTTTTTTTTGTTGTTACAGAAAAATCACGCGCGGTGGCACAGTGATGATCAGCACCGAGTACGATTTGGACAAAAAGAAGTTGTATCGCTCGTACATCGAGTGAATGCAACAATCTGTTATCTACTGAAGACTGAGCATCACCACATCTGTAATCATCCATCAGTAGATCACTTTTCTCACGTATCAATCATATTTAAAAAAAATCATTTCTCCCCCATTTGTAGGTTTAAGTTTTATATTACAAAAGAAATATTGTGAAAAGCAAAGCGTGATAGTATTTATAGAGTTAATATTACTTCTAATTAGGGTGTTTTAGCAATACATAAAAAAATTAGGTATTTTCCTTTTTTAAATAAATTTCGACGCGGAAATTTCCGCGACGAAGTTACAAGTGATATATTTTAAGGTGTAAAATCACAAAAATTTTTTTGATTATGAGTTGTTTTTTCGAAATTTTCTATGTTGTGATATTAAAATGCGATGCAACCTTCTGTATGTAGTATCGAATAATATTATTGTGAAAAGCGAATTGGCAACTAAAATTTTTTTCTTTTGTACGATAATGGTTCGATTCGTTTGTTTTATCGAAACAAATTTTGGACCTTGTCGATTTTTTTTGTAAAACAGTATTGCTTAGTTGTCGACTCGCGAAAAACAAAGATCATGGCAGATCTCAGTTTTAGTAAACCTGTTTGTGTTGTATATCTACAGATTCGTTATGAATATCTTTGTGAGGCTGTAATTTAGTTACACATTTTTTTTTTATTTTTAAATTTTGTATAACTATAGTATGGTAGTGCAAAATATTTGTTCTCAAACGCTCCTGTGTGATAGTACAGATAGATGACTGTACGTTTCTCGAGCTTTTTGTAAGAAATTATTAAGTGTTAAAAAATATATATAAAAACTATAAAAGTGATATATGAAAAAATAAATATATTAATTATTTCCGATTTTTCATTTTTTGACCTTGATTATAAGATACAGATCATCGATTTGGTTTCTAATTCTTTCTAGAACAAGATACTGATTTTATAGTGATGCAATAATAAAAAATTCTTACTAAGAGATATATTTATCAAAAACATATACCCGATACAAAGTTACTAAGAAAATAAATCATTAAACAAAGGATGCCATGATGATTTTTTCCAGCTGGTTTATCAGAATATGATAGATACATAAAAAAACTTGAATTGATTTTCGATTTTTTCATTATGAGAATTATCTATGTAAAAAAATCAAGTTTATTAATTATTTCACGTTTGACATTGATTATATGATAATAAATGCATCAATTGGTGTATTTGCGGATTACGTGGACAATACCGCTTGGTTAGTCTTAAACTCTGTATAGAACTCTGAGATACCGACTTTATAGTGATGCAATAATGAAAAATACTTACTAAGAGGTGTATTTATTAAAAACATGTGCCTGAGAGAAAATTATTAAGGAAATAAATAAAGATGTTTACGTGTCAGAATAACTAGGAAAATAATACTGGTTAGTTTAGCATTAAAAAAAATTTGAGAGATTAAACCATACTTGTAAAAAAAACTGGTTCGACAAAATCAAAACTTTTTGCTAGAAACTAAAATTATTGGATTCTAATGTGAACCAGTTGATTACTTTTAAATTGTGATCATCCAAAATTCAATTAGTTTTACACACGATCATGTTTCATTCTTTTGGCCTTGATTATTTGGGGATTACGTGGACAATATCGCTTGATTAGTCCTACAATCAGCTTCTGATTATTTCTAGAATGAGATATGATGAAATATTGAAAAATACTTCCTAAAACATATATTACCCGATATATAATTACATACTAAAAAAATAAATCATTCAGCAAATGATGCTGTAATGATTTTTCCGTCATGTTTATCAAAGTAATTCGAAAGATAATATAGTTTGTGACTATTATACATAAAAAAACTAACTGCATAGTTGTTTCTAGAAACATCAACTATTGGATTGTAATTTGGATAATTTGATTAGTTTTTAAATTATTATGATTATCCAAAAATTGAATTAATTTTGGACTTTTTTCGATTATCAGCAATGTGTATTCTATTGATAGATTATGCTCGATTATGTGAACGAATTAAAACAAACAGTGTTCATATCAGTGGCGTAACGTTACTCAGCCCCCCATGATTGTCCCCGGGCCCCATCACTCCTTCAGCACCTATCACCATACCCCTAATTACCCATCATCTTGTATCTCCTTTTATTCATTATCAACGTCAATTCTATAGGCTTACCTCAACCCTCAACTCAACCATTATTATTTTATATGACTGTCTAACAATTCATTTGTAGGTGAAACATAGTACCTATACTCCATTCACATATTAAAAAGCACAAAGTAGGCCTTTGTTTCATTATCATAAGTTGGCAGCAATTTCTATATTAATGTTCTGTGTCGATTTTTTAATTCAACGTTGCCGAGTCGATCCGCGCCCGTACTTCATTCTTTAGGATTTTCAATTTTGACAGTCGCAGTTCTTGTGATAATGACAACATTGTGCATCAATCTGACAAGAAAATAAATAACATAACCTAAAATTTTAGTATACAGAGTGGAATATGTCAAATTTCCATAGCCTCCCGGGTGCTTTTATAAAAGTGAACGGACTATACTCTATTTTGTAGAAACTAGTAGTCCAATAAACCAACTGCATTAATTTGAACCGAAAAGAAAACAGGATATGACTGAAATACACAATAACGTTGGTTTTAATCAACTTTTAAAAAATTGTTACAATGTATAATAGATACAAGATAACAAGATATAATAGATTTAAAAAAATAGATATTTGTAAACAAAGACTTAGTTTTGTAAGACAGCGATGATCTGACGGTGGTTGATGGTCTGGTGCTACAACAATATCTTCTTCTGCCTTCTAGCTTTCTTAGCAGCAAATGCCCTTATAACTTCATCCAAATCCACCTTTTTGGCTCTTTTGTTCTCTATACTTAATAACGCGAGGCTGCTGAGTCTTTCTTGGGCCATGGTATTCCGTAAATAATTTTTGATAAGCTAGTTGCCGGATCGATGACAACTTCGCAATCTCTGGCCTTAGAGCTATTGTAAAGGCTTTCAATTGAGAACAAAGGTCAATACTTAAATCTTCTTCGTACTCATGTACAAGAATTTTCACTTGTTTGGTAATTTCTGCGTCTTCTTCTTGTAACAAAAACGCTGGAGACAACACTGAGAAGAGTTTGCTGACTTCAGACATTGCCTCAAATCTCAAGTTCAACTGATAAATTACTACGTCGAGAGTCGCGCAAAAACACACACTTTGAAGTTTCTTTCACTATCCAATAGTCGTTCATCTTGGCAAAGCTCGTCAAAGTGTTTTTTAACTTTTCTATTTCTTTTTCATCAAACTCGGGGCTAACTCCCCATTTCTCTGAAAGTGTAATGGCAGAGGCTTTTATTTCTTCAAAGTTATTTTTCATATTGATTAGTTTTTCTTCTGCTCTTCCTAACTGTGAAGCTGCCTGAAATAGATCATACCCTTCGTGTTGAAGGTTTTTGATACTACATTAATAGCTTCAAGGATGTTTGTTTGAATAACGACTTTAAAACGAAAGAAAACTTCTCAAGCTGTTTCTTTAATCCCATCGCTTCGGCTCTTTCTTTGGGTTTTGTAGAAATAACAATTAGTTTAGCCAAAGCTTTCATGACATCTACATAGCAGTGGCTAAGCGATTTCAGTGAATCAATTCTTGAGGCCCATCTGGTGGGGCAAAGCTTCTTTAAAGATCGAGAAGACGAAGCGAGAAGGTCCCATCTTTTGCTGCTTTGACTAAAAAGACAAAGAGTTGTTCAAGGATTCCAAAAATGAAACATTTTCAGGGATACTGGTCATGGCATCATTTACTACCAAATTTAAATTGTGTGCCGCACAGTGCACAAATTTAGCAGTTCGCTGTTTTTCCAAAATTCTGGTTTTACTCCAGTGTAAGCTCCAGACATTGTAGCTGCGCCGTCATATCCCTGTCCTCTGCATTTAGTAAGTGGGATATTATTCTCTTGAAGACTAAGTAGAATTTCTTCTTCCAATCCACCTGCTGATTGATCTTCCACCACTTTGAACCCTAAGAAACTCTCATTTATCACCAATGATATAGGTTTGCCTGAGGCATCTTTAGGGATTGTCACATATCTAATTATCGTGGACAATTGGTCTTTCTTGGTGATGTCTAGAGTGGTATCGAGGATCATTGAATAAAACATTGCATCGTTGATATCTCCCACTAAATCGCTCTTAACCTTATCACCTAGAACCTGAATCAGTTCATTTTGTATGGTCGGGCTAAGGTACTTTTGCTTTGTATTTTCATTCAACAGTTCATGTAACACGGGATCATATTCTGCTAAAAGTTCCATTATTGCCAGAAAATTGCCACTGTTAGTTTTTCCTATCTGTTCTCGATGGCCTCTAAAGGCCAAGTTACATGACGCAAGAGTAAGTGTTACATTAACTATTCTATGTAACACTTTGTACCATTTGGTTGTCTCCTTTTCTATTTCGTTTATGAAACTAGTATCGATTGTTTTTGTTTTACCCAAAAATTAAGGGTGACACAAGCTTCTAAGTGAGAACTGCTATTTTCGTGTTCTTTGATTCTTTTCGCAATTCCTTCCCAGTACCTGACACCATTAACCCAGTTATTGTGGTAGTGAGGTGAGGATCTGTCAGCAAAAAGCCAGCATGGACGGCAGTACACGTAGTCTCCCATTAAGAGCCAATCTCTCTGAATACACATGCCGGTCTTAGTCCTTATTTCATAATATGCTTTGGAAAAATGCCTATTTTTCTGTTTCGGGTCTTTTGAAAAAAGGGCCCATGGGTTTGCATGGGCCATGTCGTACAATAAGCTGCTTTGTGAAGTCATCAACGTTTTCTGTGAAATGGGCCCGGTCTGTGGGAAAAATATTGTTTGAATTAAAACTAGTAACTGGCTCAATGTTACATTCTGTTTGTTCAGGCTCTTTAACCGGGCCTGATGGAATTTCCTTTATTTCAATATCTCGGCTTGTGCTACTGAAACTAGAACAAGGCAATACCTCAGAACTAGATGGATCTTCATCAGCAGAACGATCACAATTTTCATTGGGCTTTAGATCCAAGGTCAGTTTAGATGTTGAAGGTGATAAGTCGGAACTAGAAAAACCGTCACCAACAGAATGATCAACATTTTCTTCGGGCTTCGGAGTGTCTGAAGTAAGATTGGATGTTGAAGGCCGTAAGAAAATGTCTATTTTGGTCATTTTAGACCGTTTCTCACTTTCTTCCACCTTCTTTTTCCTTTTTGCGCTCCACTTAGGTGTTTGTAGGGCTTCATCATTATAACTTTATACACGCACACTCAAAAGTCAATACGATAAAAGTTCACTTTACAAACGGCCGTCAAAATTAGAAAATCGACACTGACGCTGAGGCGCAACGCATATCATACAAGTGTCAGACGCTGTACTGCACTGAGAGGGATGAGACTTGAGGGCTGAGTAGAAAATGTGGTGGGAGTGGGACGGGGAGTTGTGCAGTGCGAGGAGAGGGCGAGGGGCCCGCTTCGGCACGGCGCCGGCGCGCCAGCTAGCTCTCTTCTCTATACCTGTTGTCTCGTCACAGGGCAGACGCAAACGCAACCATTTGTCCAGATCGTACTGCCACCATACTCCTACTATAAATCGAGTTACATAATCACTCGCCTATACTAAACATTTTAACCAGGAAATAAATTACATAACCAGAAAATTATTTTTTAATATCAATTGGTTCTTAACAAGATGAAGTAAAAATTAAATAAAAGGTTCAACACCCGGGCCCCCAGACCCCCCCCCTCCCCAATGGAGGGCCTGGGGTGTGTAAATTACGCCACTAGTTCATATAATGAAAATGTTCATTGAATTGAAAGTTAAGTTTTTCGTAAGTAAATTAGTTTTATTAACGAAAACAAGTTACAGAAAAAATAGAATATTTATATAACTAATACAAGAACAAAACGTTAATCTTTTTTCATAAAATAAGTAGGTAATTTTGTTTTCTTTTAGTTTTTTTTAATTGTCATTTGTACTTTTCACATTGTTAATAAAAGCTCAGCGTTTATCATATTTTGTTCAGCCCAAGAAATCGCTGTATTAAGACTTTATAGAGATTTTAACTGAAACTGATTCAGCTACTTCTTCACTATCACTAGTGTCCTGTTCAGGTTCTTCTATGACATCCTTGTTCCAATTTTCTATATCACTTTGGGTATACGTGACGTTGTTTATCTCTTATAGCAGCTCTACGGCTTCGTGCATTGTCAGTGTTTCAGAACAATTCTTATATTTTTCTCGAAAAACTGCCAGAGGGGTATTTTCTTCCGGATCAGAGCCGTCGTTGGTGGTAAGCCTCAAAATTTTTTGCCAACATTTAGCAATCGTTTGTTTTCCAAGAGCGTTCCAAGCTGAAGAAAGATGTAACAAAGCGTCCTTTTAATAATAGCTGAGACATCATCAGAATCCGAAACAACAATTGATGACAAAAGGTTTTTTCTGTAGAAATGATTGATTAGGCCGATCACATTTTGATTCATTGGCTGAATTAAGGCTGTTACATTTGGGGGCAGATACTGAACAACAATTTTTCCATCATCAGATGTGAGGTTTTCAACAGACGGATGACTTGAAGCAGTATTAGCACCTTTTGTTCTAAACCTTTTTGTTTCAAAAATCTTCGAACCTAGAAAATATCGATCATGTATGTAATTAGGTATGTAAAATATAACTTAATGAATGATGAAACCAATTTTGAAAAAGTTTGGAGTCATCCAAGCTTTTCTCGAATTTGTATATTCCACAGGAAGTGAGAAATCTTTAAAACATCGTGGATTTTTAGAACGTCTAATAATAAGTGGTTTGATTTTATGTTCACCAGATGCATTTGTACAGACAAGAATTGTAATTCTACTTTTTTCCGTCTTTCGTCCAGAGGTGGTTTTTTCTGCAAACATTACTATAGTCTTTTGTGGAAGTAATTTCCAAAATAAGCCACTTTCATCGGCATTGTACAATTGACCAAGCGTTATATCAAATTGTTCAATTCTTTCTTGGAGATAAACTTTAAAAGGATCAACAAGCTCCGGAGCAGCTGATAATTTCTTACCACAAATTTCTAAACGTCGAATTCCAAATCTTCGTTTAAAATCTTGTACCCACCCATCACTAGCAGTAAAATTTGGGTTTTCATTGAAGGTTTCGTTGCTTTTGCTTTTAAAAGATCGTAGGAAATCGGTAAATTCTTCAATCTTTGTGAACAAAACTATGAATATAATTTTTTTCCATCCGTGACATTCTGGAAGATTTTAACGTTTTTCTTTTTTTTTCTTCCGTGCTTCCATGTTACTTTTAAAATTTCATTTTTGTTTTTTTATTGCACATAGCGCAGATTTCGCAAATCCATGTTTCTTTGACAAAAATGTTATACTAACACGATTGTCTAAACTTTCAGTTTTTTCCAACAGCGTCAGAAATAAACTGGAGAAAAAAACAAACGTGCACCTAAGCAGTTTTCAAGGAGCCTGAAGAACGTGATAAATTGCTAAACAAATTAAACGGAATCAGCGTGTTTTGTGTACTACTAAATTTGACAACCCACTTATTTGCGCTGTTCCCATAATCGAGCATCGGATTATTCACTCTATCCAACCTCCAATATTAATTGTTTGTTGTTCATATAACCCAGCGTTCACTCTACCGAGCGGCTACCTACACACAAAATCAAAGGTTACAAACTGATCTATAAAAATACAACTCTGCCTCCCAGGTAAGATACCGAGCGATCATAAAGTTTTTTGATGAGGTATGGCTATCACTTTGACATTAGCAAATTTTTGTATGTCTTTGATAACAAGATGCGTATTGTTGGTTGCATATACGATACATCTAAATCTTTTCCGAAACTCGGCCAAACAAGCAACAGTACTGTATGTCCACTACCGTTACTGAAAACCCCGTTACGAAAGTAAGATTCAATAATAAATCTTTTATGTTCTAACGAAAATTTTTTCATAAAAATTGATAAAATCAATTGAGGTTTGTTAGCCAAAATGCCGTTACAGATAAAACGGATGACTCATGAGAAGTTGGAAAGAGTCTGCCGAAGCGAAACCGGTAAAGAGGAAAAAAGGGAAAATATTCTCAAGTAAAAGTAAAGGTCCTGAAAAAACAATGAAAATGAGCCATACGGGTAGACCAAAAAGACTACCAACAGGAAATACGCCAATTAAAACAATAAAATGAAATGAAGAAGAGAATAAAGTTTGTTGAAGATAAAATGGAAGTGATAGAGAAATTACCCAAAAAAACACACATAATAGTTAAAGGGTATGATTTAAAGGAAAAAGAAGAAAAAAAGAAAAAAATAAAAGTGAAAGAGGGAATGTTATCAATGACAATTGTTCAATTAGATAGCTGGATAGAAAAAGAAAAGATAATGAAAGGAAAATGTAAGCTGAGAGCAACCCACTATTATATCATCCACAATTTAACCAAGAAGGAACCAAAAATACAGAAAGATTTACGAGATAATGGCAAAAGAGGAAGGACACGCTGCCAGACTAAAAATAAGTATTAATAACACTTGGTGGAAGTGGTACCCAATATCACAAATGTTAGAGAAAGGGCTGGTAAGACTTCAAAGACGGATAGACAGAACACACCCCGGACTGAAGGTAAAGGCGATGACAAAGGTATTGAAAAGGATTACAAAAATGAAAATAAGAGAAACAATAGCATTATGATAAGAACATCGCTTCCTCATGTCGAGGGAGCAATGAAAAATTTAATAAAAAAACTGCAGAGGTACAAAATTGATATAATAGCATTACAAGAGACAAAATAAAGTGGAATGGGAGTAGAAGAGATGGAAGATTTTATGTATTTGAAGAGCGGTAGTCCGCAATGGATGTTTGGAGTGGGCTTTATAGTAAAAAATAGTTTAAAGCAATTGGTTATGAAGTTGTAGTTGGTGTCAGACAGACTATGTAGTATAAGTTTGAAGGAAATATAAAGATAATTAACGTGCACGCTCCCTACGAAACAAACATCAAGAAAAAAAGAACGCCTATTATAAAGACGGGACAAAACGGGCATGCAGAGATAAGAAAATAAAGAAAATGGAAGAAGAATTAAAAATTGGAGGTAAATTTCATAATGAAGAATATTCGAATTTTTACCAAGAAGAGAAAAAAGGAAATACAAAAGACATGCTTCTGCAGAGACAAAGAAGGAACATTGATAAGCGACGCAGAAGAAATTTTGAACAGATGGGTCGAGTATTTTTAAGAATTTTGAGAATGGAGAAGTTGATATGGGGGGAAAACAAAATAGAAAGAAGAGAATTACAAGAAAAGGAGATAATAAAATACCTAAGATGAAGTCATGAACGAGATGACTCATCTGAAAAGTAATAAGAGCCCGAGGGAGAATGGGGTAGTGGTAGAAATGTGGAAGACAGGTAGTAGGACTCTGCACAATAAGCTCTAAAATTGAGGATTGGAATACAGAAAAAATGTCGAAAGGCTATGCCCAATACATAAAAAGGAGACTCAACCCAGTGTGAAAATTATCGAGGGATTGCACTGTTAGACGTAGCTTACAAAATATTTGGAAACTGTCTACCTAGAAAGCTATGTAAAATAGCAAAAAAACTGGTAGGAAATTACCAGTGTGGCTTTGATTCAAATAGATCGGTAAATAACCAAGTCTTTGTGATTAAAGAGCTAATAGCAAATAGCGATGAGTTCAATTTACCGTTGCCCCTCCTGTTTGTAGTTTTAAAAGTTGGATTGGTTTTGGAATTTTTTTTCGATTATCAGCAGTATGTATATTACACACAAAATCAAGGATTAGAAATGATTTTTAAAAATGCCTCCCAGGTAAGATATTATTAAATGTTAAATATATGACTTGTTATACGAAAAAATAAATATATGTGTTCAAGATAAGGATTCCCACTATGAGATTGATCAAAAACAAATAATTCGGAGCAATTGCAATAAAAATGAATTTTTGCGTCGATACGTAACTATGGATGAAACATGGTTTCATCTCTACATTCTAGAAACCAATCGGCAATCAGCTATGTGGACAGAACCAAATGAACCAAGTCCAAAACGTGGAAAGACGCATCAGTTGGCTGGAAAGGTTATGGATTCCTTTTTTTTTGATGCGGACGGTATAATATTTATCGACCATCTTGCAAACAATCAATAGCGAATATTATATAGCGATGTTGGTGCGTTTTAAGGATGAAATAGCAAAAACCGGCCTCACAAATCAAAGGAGACGATGAATTAAATGAATTTGGCTATGAATTGCTCCCCTTCCACGCTATTTACCAGATTTGGCCCCAATGATTATTTGAAGACGAATTAGAATTTCGAGGTACAACATGTGTAGAGAATGGGCTCATACCTAAGACTTAGATATATTTGCGTTGCCTGCCAATAATACCAACATGCCATTTTGCCTAAAGCCATTAAGAATCAAAATGTTTTTGTTCTTCGCGGTGTTTTAGAGTCATATTTTATTTTCAGAATAAGTATTGAAAAATTAAAATTGTTTTTGGAATTTTTTTCGATTATTAGCAGTATGGACACAATCAATATTACACATAAATCAAGGATCATTTATAATCTTTAGGACCAGTTTTACCAAACTCGGTTAAATTTATACCTAGATTAAATACAATAGTATCTAATTATTAAGCGTAGCGACAATTGTTTTTAATCTAGTTTGGTAAAACTAGCTCTTAATCATGCAACTATGGTCAAGCCTAAAAGTGATATACAGGGCGTCCCAACCATCTAGAGATATTCCATAACGTTTTCGTATTAAAGATACCAAAAATATTTGTTTAATGTTCTAGACAGTCCTTGGCCACATCTTCTAAAAATATTAATGTTATACAGAGTAGGCCAGAATAAAATGACGACCCAAATTAACGTTTTTTTTTTTTTTTAAATAGAACATCCTTTACACTTTACTATTTTTTAATAGAATTTTGAGCTGATTAAGATGATGTAAAGTTTTATGGGTTTAAAATTGGTAGTTTTTTTTAATTTAAGCAAATGGTGTTAAATTACTAACGGAATTTTACCCTTAAGATACATCATGTTTTGTATAAAACTTCCTATTTCAAAAAATTAATGATAGTACCGAAAATTATACCGGGTGATTTAAATTTTCGACATCCTCTTTCTAACTTTTTTTAAATTGCATGCCTAATTTTTTATATCTTTTTCAGGTAGAACATCAAACTAGTTTTTTTATGATATAAGATTATATGACACTTGAATCCATATGGTTCCACAAATTGTAATTTTTTTAATAATACTTTGTTAGAAACCAACACTCTTGGATTCTAATGTGGAGCAGATAATTATTTTTTAAATTATTGTAATCATCCAAAAATTAAAACAATTTTGAACAATTTGAACTCAATCGATGTTACACACACACAAGGAATATAGAATTTAAAAATGCAACTATGCCTCTTAAGTCAGATATCATTAGGTGTTAAATATAAAAAGAGATACCTATATGAAAAAAAAATATATTAATTAATTAGTGTATTTACAGATTACCGTTTGATTATAGTCTTTATAGTCCTTTAGAACAAGATACTGACTCTATAGTGATGCAATAATGAAAAATGTTCAGGTTTTGGAAAAAATGTACAATATGACGTCACAATAATATAACATTAACAATCAAAAAGTAAGCTTTTTTGTGAACTAGTGTTCAACTGAAATTCAATAAGAAGTAACAACAAATTACGTGAGTGAAACATTGGAACATGCACTTTAATCGGTTCGAGTAATTAATACATTTCAGATTGTTTTTCTTGGATTTTTTTCCAGTAGATTTTTTCGAAAGTTTTTTGTAAATATTTTTTCTTGGATTTTGTTGGGCTATTTTTCTGCTTACCATCTGCAATCATTCACTAACCAGTCTCATTAATTTTTTTGATCTCTGTAATTTTAATTTCAAATAAGTAATAGCCTCCACTTTTAAAATATTCATATTTTTAATCATATTTGAAAAATTTTAAATGTAAATAATTAGCAATCATAACAAAAAACAATGAAGTAATTTATGTAATAATTATAAGACAAGTGTACAATTAGACGTGCGTGAAGTGGACCGCTACGTTGGAAGCAGGAAAGTTACAAATTTTGTCTGGTTGATTAAGCCTTATTCCAGCTTGAAATTTCAGTTCAGTGGTACTTACTGTTTTATTTAAAAGTTTGAAGAATAATTATGCCCACCCAAGACATGCAGGAATCTTGTAATTCCTGCAAGCGACTGGAGAAGAAGTCAGGCACAATTACATTTTTTTTTGTACGAGACGGTAAGTGCTACTATGTCAAAATTTGAAGCAAGACAAAGCAGCGATTTAGCAACATAAGCTGAAAGGTATCACGCAATTCCTGCTTGTCTTGTGTGGCTGAAGACGAAGTCGATCACAACTACCTTGATTGTTTAAACGAAATAGTAAGTGTTGCTCTATTAAATTTTCAAGTAGGATATTTCAGGAATTAAGCAACCAAAGCGAACAATATTTATGATTTTTCTGCTTTAAGGAGGTGACCTACTTTGCGGATCTTACAGTAATAGATAGTTTTTAATCAATATGTGTCTTGCAAAGGTGAAGCTATATAAATATCTTTAAGTATGGTGTAATGTAACTGAACCCCTTTTGCAAGGATGTTCCAAAAGAAAACTCTAGTTTTGGTTAAGGCGACGTTTCGTATCTAAAGTAGCTTTGAAGAAACACCCACTTTATGGTGCAAAACGTCGCTTCAACAGGAAACCAGAGTTTTCTTTCTCACCTTCAAAAATGGGTCCAGGCGTTGTTAATACGTCGCAGGCAAAATTTTTAATAAATTTTTGTCTGATTTTGACATATAAACAAACTAATTACGAGAAGCAAAAACTTTCCCATTCGTATCGAAAACTTTTCGTCAGATCGTTCTGATGTTAGTTTTTAAAATGGCAATGATGGAAACACCGGTCTCATTCGATTAAAATAAGAATTCGGAATAGGTGATGCTTTTTTTCCGAAACTGAAAAAAATACCATACATGTAACGGAAACATGGTTTCTTGTTACGGAGTGTGCAATTACCCGTTTTGTTACTGGTTACATAAATACCTGTTTTCAAATTCAACAATGGTTAAGCGATGTAGGTAGGTACTATTCGCTTAAAGGCAAGGTAAAAAAGATAGTCCAGTACCCTGACTGAAAAATATGGAATTTAGAAACCTGCAAAAAAATTTTACAATTAGCTTCTTAATAAAAATGTAGGAATGGGAAAAATTTTGTCCAAAAGTTACCGCGAATTTTATTGATTATTTCTCTGTATCTTTTTTTATCAAAGTTTTAAAGAAAAAAGTCATATGACCTTTTGTTCAGCGACAAAATAGTGTATTTTAAAATTTTGAAATTTTTAATATATTATTAATTACAGTAACAAACTGCAAAAAAAAATTGTTTTTCATTGAATTTTTCTAATCTCTCTCAGTTGTATATCTGTTGGTGAACTTCAATAATAGTACGTGCAATTAAAGCTTAATTAAAACTAAACAAAATGAGACGTAAATGTGTTTATTGTATACCTAAAGAATGTTGTGATTTAAAAAAAATTGTACATAGTTTTCAATATATTGGTAATCAAGCTACAATAGTTTAAGAAATTTAGGATTAGTAGTATTTACAAAATAAATAGCAACAATAGCTCTCGGCGGGTAGCGCAACGTGATTTGGAGCACAGCTCTCAAGCGCGTCACCGCGCAGTTGGCGAAACTCATTAAAATATCGTTTAATTCGTATTTTCTTAATTGATTTATTAGTTTGACAAAGTTGAATGTAATTTTATTATTTAATTATAATATTTATTGTACTTTTATGCTTAATATGCTATTAAATATGATAGTACATTTTCGACATTATTGTTACCTAAATGGAAACGTACAGCTAAACCAAACTGCCAAAGCAGTTTAAAAAAAAATCAAAAACGCCTCTTGTCAGAAAAAAAATGTAAATTTTTTAGACTCATTTTTACGATAAATAACTAAAATTAATTTGCAGTACATTTGCGTATTTGTTAATATAATGTTATTAGCAGTATAATGAATAAATCTATTAATTTATTTCAAACCGAAATATAATCAAAAACACCAATAACTTGGTTAGCATTGGCTGAAGCGTCAGAGAGCTGTGCTCCGAATCACGTTACGCTACCCGCCGAAAGCTAATGCAGCATTTTTTAACTACTAATCCTTTTATTTATTCGTATGGTACATTATACAAATATTGTATTGTGATGTAAGTGTTATGTATGGTGCCCCAGAAGATCAGTATAAACCTGTATAGTGTGGTGACGAAACCGTGTGCAATAGTGGATTGGTTCGTCTTGGCAAAGCAGTTACTGCAAGGTTTAGGAAAACCACTAAAACCTAAACATACCAACCCTTATCCACCCTAGTATTCACATGTAAAAATATTAATTAAGTGTGTCTACTAATCCTAAGCTTTTTAAACTATTGTAGCTTGATTGTTAATATATTGAAAACTATGTACATTTTTTTTTAAATCACAATATTCTTTAGGTACCAGATAAACAATAACGATCTAAACTGTTTATGTCTCATTTACGGCTCATTTTGTTTAGTTTGAATTATGCTTTAATTGCATGTATTATTATTGAACTTCACCAATAGATATACAACTGAGAGAGATAAGAAAAATTTGATGAAAAACAAAAGTGACTAAAAATTGCAAAAATATAATTGTTAATTTTTATGGAAATAGTAAATAATTAAATTCACCAAAAGGATATTTCTGTAAAATAATTTCATAAGGCTTAAAAGTTTCATTTTTAAAAATTATTATAACAAAACTAATAATTATTTGGAAACGGGACACATCTCAATTTCTTTAGTTTTTATTCAACTTTAATTGCACGTATTCACCAATACATATAAAACTGAGTGACATTAGAAAAACTCGATAAAAAAAAATTTTTTCATTTTTTACTGTAATTAATAATAAATTAAAAAACTTTACAATTTTAAAATATACTATTTCGTAGAAAATTTATGGCTGAATAAAAAAGCCTTCTGATTTTTTTCTCTAAAACTTACAGAAAAAAGATACAGAGAAATAAACATAAAATACGCGGTAAATTTTCATTGTTAATTATAACTTTTGAAGCGGCCCCTACTTTTGGACAAAATTATTTTTCCATTCTTCGTAATACAAAAACTCTGATCGTTATTTAAATTTAACTTGTTATTTTAATCCGATTATAATTGATTTGTCGTGGTTTTTAAAAGAAAGGCAAAGAACTTTCTCTACCAATAAAGCATTAGCAATATTTTGCCTTTGCAATTAACAGGTAAACTTTGACCCACACTATACCGAAATACGATTTCAATCTTTTTTTTAAACTGAATTATTTATATTTAAACTTCTTTTTTATTCTTACGATAGGTAAGTTGCTCAATTTTGAAAAATAAGTAAAGTACCTCTTTGGAGCAATCTGCTGTTGTTAAATTAACCCATAATGCCTTATAATTTTTAAAGAGCGTAAAAATATAATTTAATGGATACAAATTAAAGAACAATTACAACCTTAAAAAATGACTCACCGACTGTTATTAATTGTTTATTACAATCACTTTGACTTTGTACCGAAACGATCATTGTAATTGGTGTCGTTTGGGTTTTACAAAAGTATCTATAAATCAATTAAAATATTAAGTAGCCAGGGCTTGACAAACGTGGGTGCAGTGGTTAGTAGCAATTCTAATGTCTATTCGTATTTGCTAAAATTTTACGAATTGACTTTTTAGAACATTTGTTTACATAGTTTCAATCCATTACATTCAGTATAACATCGCAAGAAGCAGTGATGATGTTACCGAACTTTCCAAACCTAGACCGCTCAATCAAAATGATCTAGATGACTGGATCAGAGATCTTGGACTTTCAAAACAAGGATCAGAACTCCTAGCTTCTTGGTTCAAAGAAAGAAATCCAGTAACATCACATACAAATATCTCTAGAGCCTCTTCGAGAAGTCTTGGTTTCGAGAATGCTGAATGTGTTCCACTAGTATCAAGAGACCTGTAATATTGTCTCCTTTGCATACTAAATTAGGGCTAATGAAACAGTGTAAAAACTATTAACAAAGATGGAGGATGTCTTAAGTACACTTCAAGAATATTTCCAAGACTGAGTACTAAAAAAAAAAAATCTGGTATTTTTGTTGGTCCTCAGATCAGAAAATTAATAAATGGCCCAGTACCATGACACTTTCTGAAAAATCTGCGTGGAATGACTTCGTTTGATTAGTAAAGAATTTCTTGGGAAATAAAAAGACGACAGGCTACCAACAACATATTGTTGCAATATGAGCGTTAAGCTCTTCAGCCATTTAAACTGCTTCCCTGAAAATCTGTGGGATATAAGTGAAGAACAGGGAGAAACAGGGTTACTGAAATGCAAATATGGTGGCTGATTATTGCTGGAGCATTCAGAGTAGTGTTTTTGAATCGTAACATGCTAGAACATTTCTGTCCAGAGTAATTTTATTAATAAACAATATTTCCTCCCCTTCATATCTCAATAACTAGAGCTGTTATTGGAAAAGACTTGATTTCAGACTTGAAATAAGCTATAAGGGGACTTTTAGAATCAGGTATAAAACTGCATGTAACGGAACCACTGTTTACCAGTGTCATCAAGAAATAATAAATTCTATTGCATTCATGAGCTGTAACTGCATCGGTATTCAAGAACTGTTGGGTTTGTATTGAAATCGACGGTTCTAAGCTTCGTTTTGATTATTCGTATGATGTTTCTGGTATGGTTTGGTGAATATTCCAGAAGTCTAGTAGAAAAAATGGCAGTGACATTTCAAAGACTAAATTAATGTTATTTTCTACTCTTTAATACGATTATAACTTATATCAAAGAAATTTATAAAACCACATTACTCATGAACACAAGTGGCAATCATCAAACCACCCATGCCAAATAAAAAATTCCATAATGCTAAATTTTAGAGGTTTAGACATACTAAAAATTATTGCCAACTGATGGCTAGCTATGTTAATCCACCATAGAATGTCCAAGAAAAATCAAAAATCGCCAGGTTAAATGCACTATGGCATAGCTCATCCTGTTAACTATTCTGGATGCATAGTATACAAGTATTCTTCCCGCGTTTAAGATGTGAGGCACCTACAAATACGCGCGCACCTACTCAAACATATAAAAATCCTGAGATATTATACGCTGGCCAAACAAGAAATATTCATATTCAACTTCTACAAAGAAGACATACAAGTAATCAAATCCATGATGAGGAATTTAACCACACAAATGAGGACCATCACAAACCTATTAACCTAGCTAATTAGTAAAATGTCATAATTGCACGACTGTTAACGGTACAGCTTTGGAATGTCAATTGACTCGTCCAGCACTTTTGTTAACAGAAACACATTTTACTAAAATTTCTGTATCAACACAAATTATCCAGATGGAACTGCCCACGTTGGCACTGTAGTTATAATAAAATCAAACATAAAACACTATGAACTTCCAAAATACGAAAAAGAACAACTACAAGCTACTACCACCCAAAATGAAGATAAAATAGCATCCCTAACAATCTCTGCTATTTATAGACCTCCCCAAATACTTCACAAAAAAAGACTACTCTCATCTCTTTTAAAACCTGTAGCAGCGCAAAGCATCAAGACTGTGGCTCTCGCATCATAAGTTCAGACGGGCGAGACCTGGAAGCCGACCAAGGCCTATTAACCGACAAAAAATCTTTGACACAATTGACTTTGCATCACTAAAGAAACAAAGACAATACAATCAAATCTTGCTTCGACCTAGCAGCTGACTACTCGTATATACAGAGTCACTGGTACACTACGTACAGCTGCATTGGCATTAGTTTATTCTACAGCAGAATATTGTGCTCCTGTCTGCAAAAAAATTAGATGCCCAGTTGAATTGCACTATGCGTATAATTAGTGGAACCATTAAATCTACTCCTCTCGATTGGCTTCCTGTTCTTTGTAATATTACTCCATCGAACATTCGACGAAAAGCTGCGTTAAAACGAGAATGGGATAAATGCCAACTTAACAAAATTTGCCAATTTGGAATGACATTGACAACCCTCCTGCTAAAAGACTTAAATCTCGAAGTCCTATATGGTTGCAAGACTACTTAAGTACGGCTTTTTCTGAAGTTGAAGAGTGGAAAAAATTATGGTCTGGAGTTGATGTTTTCAAGAAACATCTCATTGATGATCCAACAATAGAAGTCCCGGGCTTTGATCAAAAAGAAAAATTTGGTCAAAAGTAAATCGCATAAGAACAGGCCATTCAAAATGCAACTCTATGTTGTTCAAATGGGGTGCGATTTCTAATCCAAATTGTGACTGTGGAAACGAACCAGAGACAGTTACATATATTGTCAATTAACGAAGTTTAAAGGAGGGTTTCCAAACATTCATAATTTAACGGATGAAGCAATATTATGGCTTACGAATCTGAAGGACATCTGAAGTTTAGTAATTTTTGTATTCTTGTCTTGATTATCTGTTTTCCATTATTTTGTTTTGCTATTTCTTTAACCTACTATTTTTTTCGTAATTGTCATGACTGGCGCTCGGACCGGTCCATTATATGTCGTCATGCAATGGCTGTGCTGTTATATTTTATATTCTTATTTACCTTCTATAATGTTTACACACTTAATTAATATTATTACATGTGAACACTAGGGTGGGTAAGGGTTGGCATGTTTAGGTTTTAGTGGTTTTCCTAAACCTTGAAGTAAATGCTTTGCCAAGACGAACCAATCCACTATTGCACACGGTTTCGTCACCACACTATACAGGTTTATACTGATCTTCTGGGGCACCATACATACACTTACATCACAATACAATATTTGTGTACCATACGAAAAAAATAAATAAACTGGTAATTGGATACATTCCTTTGGAGATCTGATAGAACAAGAGGTAAGGAGTAAATTTAACCCTAATATGTATTATACAAAACTCAATGGATTTTGAGATATTTCAATTTTCAATTTTTTCTTTAAAAGTTGATGTTAATATGTTAAAATGTAATTTTCAAAAAAAATTTACGCCAACTTTGTGGAACTTTTTGATGGAATACTTGCCCAACACTATGGTCTTCCGTATGAAATAAAAAAATATCCCTTAGCATTTCCATCATGTGATAATTTCAAAGAAAACTTGTACAAAATAATTTTCAAAATCAGATGTGATAATTCTTTGAAGTTTTTTCAAATAATTCTCAACGCTTCTTGCGTAAAAATTGTGTTAAAACTTCCTTAACAGTTCCAAAAAAATAGTAAAAATGAAGCAGTCGACGGAATTTATTTGAGTGCTGTCCACCATTAGACCTTATACGTTTTCCATGTGAAGTGTGCGGATAAATAACTGAAGGTAGAATATGACGTTTCACTCGTATAACTTTTGACAGTCTTAAGTTCATATTTGAAGATTCTTTGTTATAACTAGTTGTATTAAGTTCTTTATGTTCGGTTTTGCAGATTTTCGTTGTTATTGTTGTTTAACTGAAATGGCCGCTTATATCAATGCAGAATACGCCGATATCTTATTTGTATACTGATATTGCGATGGGAATGCTGCAGAAGCTCTTCGGTCGGGAATATGATCGTCGCTTTCCAAACCGTCGCACACCGAATGTTCGTGTATTTAGTACGACATATCGAAATGTCGCAGAAAATGGTTCAGTGAAACGTCGGCAAATGGACGCTGGTACTCCTCGCGTATATTAACCATATGAAATATTACTCCATTGTAAGGATAACCCAGGCACTTCAACTGCTAAAGTGGCGCGGCAAACTGGTGCGTCACAATGGAAAGTCTAGTCTACGATACGCGGAGTTGGATGCCATCCTTACCATTATACCCCTGTCCAGGGCTTAAATGAAGGTTATCCTCGAAGGAGATTCAAAATCTGCCGCTTTATGTTAAATTCAGATGCAGAGAATGACAACTTCTTAACCAACATTTTATGGACGGACGAATCTAAATTTAATCGCGAGGGCATAACCAATTTTTATAACATCCACTATTGGGCCGAAGAAAATCCACATTTAATAAGGGAAACTAGTTTCCAAAGGAAGTTTTCAGAAAATGTATGGATGAGAGTTGTTGGCCGCTATTTAATAGGGCCTTACTTTTACCTCAACATTTAAACGGAGAGATCTATGAAGATTTTCTAGAAAATCCATTCAAAATGTTTAAAGTACAAACAGTAGTAAGAAAAATAAAAATTTTATGAAAGCACCTTATTAATGGAAAAATTCTCAACAGCTACAAAAACCGCAATTCAAACAATTACTCAAATCTTCAACGTCATCCTCTTCATCAGGTACTACTCAAGCACCTGGAAAGTAGGAACTTCATATAAACCTATCAGCCTGTTATCAATTCTCTCCAAAGTCTTCGAAAAATTATTACTAAAACTCCTCCAACCAATCGACCAACAATTAATAAACTATTGAACAAATACATCGACTTGAGATCAAATCCATAACGACCTAAACCAGTATCAATATTGCGCAGCCGCGTTCCTTTCCATTTGCCAAGCTTTATCAACCTCTCTAAAGTCTTCAAAAAATTATTACTAAAACACATACAACCAATCCTAGACGACCAACAATTATTGAACTATGAACAAATATATTGACAAACATACATATCGCTTCAGAATAAAATTTTTAATATTTCGGACGCCATCTTGGACGCCACTTTGAATTATACGAAATACTCAACTCTGGCAGTATGGCATAATCTACAACATTGTATTTATACTTAAAATAAGCTTTTTAAGACGGCACCCATGCTATATCTACGAAAGTGGTCCAGTTACTCCACCTTCCTAAAATAACAGAATAAGAAATCACAAAACTAATACTAAAGAAATATAACGTCATAATAGTATATTATACACCAAGGTTGTGAAGTCTGTCATTATTGCCTTAGCACCAATAATGGACTTCACAACCATGGTGTATATACTATTTTTTCCACTACTAGCCAAATTTAAGCCAAAAAAAAAAATAAACATTTTTCTTGTAAACATCAAGTAGCACAGGAATGCAAATAAATCAAAAATCATTAAAAGCTACATACGTTGATAAACCAACTGCAACTGATTCACTAAACACTTGTGTGGCATATTTCACCTTCATTTTCTGAAAATTATTCGGAGTAATATGTAAATTAGTTGATTTAGGAGTCAATCGCAGCGGCGTAGATTTGTCTGACATGTAGAAATTTTTAATGTCTTTCCAAGATGCTTTTTTGTTATTAAAGATTAAATCGTATTTAATCAAGTTATTTTGCACTGACTTCAATAAATAGGGGACATCAAAGAAATAATAGATTTTTTTATCGTTTACGAGAAGGTATGGTTTTTCCGGTGATACATCTATCCTTTTAATTAGGTTTCGAAAATTTTACCACTGCACCGCATTGTAGTGGTAGCTTTTCTATGCAGTCTAATACTATCGACTTCAATTTGTCACCTTTACATACCGTATTTGTAAAGATGTAGCACAAGGGTTGTTTAAATATTTTATATATAACTTTAACCAAGATCACGTAGCAGTTTGAGCTGGCAAAAAAAATTAAAACCTACTTTAAAATTAACATCATGATTTTAATAGAGTAATAATACATATAATATAATAATAGTAATAATAATGCATATCATGTAAGTGATAAAAAATGTATCGTAAATTAAGGTTCAACCAGCCAAATGTCTGAAGTACTGTCTCCTCCGGGAACCGCATTTCATGTGGCAGCACAGGTCCATCGGGTCCTTTCGAAAAATCGACGTAAAAGTTTTTATCGAGGGTCATCCCGCCGTGTTTGACATCAATATCCAATTTTGCAATAAAACCGCCGTTAGCAATTTCGTTCGGATAGAATTGGCGATCCCAAGCCAAATACAAGCTTGACCTTACGTACAATCATTTTCCGTCTAAAGATAGCTGCAACATTTGGGGAGATCCGTTAAGACGATTTCCTTTGATAAAAACGGGATCGGGTTGTTTTTCCAACTCGGGATCTTCTAGCACAGTTATATTAGAATCGCTTAGAATAGAACCACCAAGAAATACTTGTCCTGTAAGCCTTGGATTTTCTCTGTCAGAGATGTCATATTGTCTAACGTCATCGTGCAACCAGTTGCTAAAGTAGAGGTATTTATCATCCAGAGAAATAATTATGTCCGTCATCAAGCCCGGCATATATTCTGCACCCCAACCTTGCACTTTCTTTGGTGGAATTGAAATTACTTTCTGGGCATCCCAACTACCTTCGGGAGTTTTGAAAAATCTGAAGACGTTTGCAAAAACAGCGCAACCAACATAACCTTGGCTTTCGGGGGTTATGCAAAATCGAACTTCAAGTGGGGCAAAACCATCTCTACCCAAATCAACAGTTTTGATCAGTTCCCTTGTAGTCCACGAATAGAAGTTCAACGCTTTACCGTAAATATCGTCAGTTGCGATATGATCAAATGAAAATCCAGTATTGAAAATTTTAGGTGCCGTCCATTCGGATGCAACAAGCACGTCATGCGCAGGTTGGTACCAAAAATCGTAACCGAACTTGGCTGGTGGTCCCACAATCCACTTGCCTTTGACCTTGTAAGTTTTTGCATCGATTAGTACCAACTCGCCTTTTCCATTTTCGTTGTTATCTCCCATTGTTGATATCATGATTTCTTCACTGGGCAGGCAATGCGTAGTGTGAGGGTAAGAACAATCAAGGGCTCTTAAAGCCGAAGGCTCGATTATCTTATGAACGGCAGGTGCTTTAGGATTCTTTCCCGTGTCGATTATGTAGATCCTATTGGATCTTAAAGCAGGCATAATCAGCTTGTCTCTTGGTGGAAAATCGCAGCAAGGTTTCTTGTGGTAGCAGCTCGAGCAGATGTTCCAACCGCTGTGATGAAATTCATCTTCAACATGCTTAGCGTTATGTTCTATATAGAATCCTTGCAATAGTGTGGTGATTTTGGATCTACATCGATCGTGGCCAAGTGGTCGGTTTTTCCCGGTGCGATTCGGTTGTACGCAGATTGCGTAAATTAATTCTCTTTGGACCTTTTATGGCCTCAAGAGGCGATGCAAACTGATTCCGGCTTTTCGGTCATCGTGAAGAGTTTAGTCGCTGGTCGTAGATATCACTTAGAAAACAAACTTGAATATTCAAGATACAATTTTAGTGAAAATTGTTTGTATTCCTCTGTATATCTCCTGCTTCTTAGTGGTTTATTTTTAAGTCCACTTCGGCTGTCACAATGTGTGCTCTGCTTTCGGTAAGTAATCGTTAGGGAGATGTTAACTTCAATTGAAGTGCTTTCTTTTCACGTTGCAATTTAAGAATGTTCCTCCGTAATTTTCTCAACAATAGAAACAATTATTAACCACTAATAGAGAAATTCAACTTCTCAGTTGGCTAGAGACGCAATAATTGTCCACTTCACACAGCTACTAGTAGAAAAAAAAGTTTTAATAAATATAATTTTTTCCACGACCACCATGAAAACTTGACATTTCCTAGTCATAAACCACTAGAGAAAATCTGACATATCAGAAACATCTAGAGAAAATCATTTCGTTACTAATAACAACCAATTGACTGAATGTAGTTGCAAAAGTTGATTGGTTGGTCCTTTTTTGATTTGAAACTGACGTTTATTTATCTAACCTCAAAATCTGCGTCAAAACAACGGCTATACTTCAAACAAAAAAGTGTTCTTGATAATTATTGTTTATTATTGAGAATAAAAAAATGTTTCGTAGTCATGAAAACAGCTATATTTTTTTGAATTGTCAAACTGACAGTTAAATCTTAAATAAAATTTTCATAAAACCCATAGATATACTACATAATAGTCGTGGAAAAAGTGAATTTAGGAAAAAAGCTTCGGAAAAAGCCTGGGAATGAAAGCGGAGTAGTAAAAAGCCGCGGAAAAAACCTCCAGAAAAAAAAACCGACGGAAAAAAGCCTCGAAAAAAACCGCGAAAAAAAGCCTCCGAAAATAACCTGGATATAAAAAAGCTGTCGAAAAAAACGCGATAAAAAAATCTACAAAAAGAAAACCGGTGAATGAATAATTTACCGTTCTTACCTTATTTATATTTTCTTGTGCCATTAGACTGTAAGTATTTTAGAAAAATTAGTGATTGTAAATACAATTTTATTACAATAGACGACATAATTTTTCCATGTAACTAGTCATTCTAATCATATTTTATAATCTGACATTTTTCATAGAGTAAGGATTTGTGCTCTTAAGGACTCTTAAGACTAAGAAGTATCTTTAAAAAGATTAGTCATTGTAAAAATACAATTTCATTACAACAGGCGACAGAATTTTCTTAGTAACTAGAAGAGAATTAGTTTTAAGACAAATTGCAAATGCATTTAAAAACTACTTGCTAATTACATTTCTAAATTTGGATTTGGAAATGCACTTTTAAAATTAAATTATTTACATTCTAAACTAAAGTGTATAATAGTTGTTATGGTGCTAAAGTAGAATATTATATTTTGTATGACGAAAAGTCAATTACAAATGTGAAAAAACAAAAATCTTTGACACAAAGTACCGATCAACGCATTGATTTTATAAAATATTATTTACGTTCTACCGTCATTAATTAATACATCGTAGAACTCCTTACTGTTGTGCAATCTGGAAGCCCTACTTCATAATGATAATCTTGAGAAACTACAACAAAAGTTTTTTAACAGAACTCATCAATTGATGCGTTATTTTTCCTCCGGGTTTTTTTCGTCAGTTTTTTTCCGCGGCTTTTCTTTCCGTCGGCTTTTTTTCGCGGTTTTTTCCCCGGTTTTATTTTCCACAGCTTTTATTCTGCCAACGGGAAAAAGTTTAGTGTATTACTTGTGGATAAAATCATATTCCTCGTGTAATACAGTATACTTATAGTGTACACTCATGAAATTTAAAACTTGACACCACAATTTCTGTAAACAAAAGTTTGCACATTGTGAAGCGGGCTTAAGGGTATCATTTACAAAAAGCTACAGAAAAAAAAAAAAGTCCAGGCGGAAAGAAAAGCCGAGGAAAAAAAGCTTTCGGAAAAAAACCGACGGAAAAACCTCTTTTGTTTTTTTGAATGTATTGTTTTGAAAGAAAGAAATTGTAATAATTGTAACCTACCAACCGACGCCGTTTACCCCCGATCGCAACAAAAAGTTCTACTTCACGTCCGCACTTTTTTTCCGCCGGCTTTTTTTTCTGTGGCTTTTCTTTCCGCCTGGATTTTTTTTCTGTAGCTTTTTTTTACTGGAGTTTTTTATTCCCCGGCATTATTTTTATTCTGCCTACCATAATTAAGCTACAGGTTTATGAAGAATAAAATTATAGAAAAGAACATATACCAGCAAACAATGATAGTTTCAATAACCGGAATGTTAAAGCAAAAACCCTATATTAATTAATTTTGTAGTTGAACATATTACTTTTGTAGAAAGAAATAAAAACGTGTTATCACATCCTCGTTCTAACGATTACACCCATGCAACAGATATGCATTTATTATTTCCTCGTAGAAAATGTTTCGAAAGACTTATCATCCTGTCGTTTAATAAAATAGAAAACAAAGTGATGCAATGCTTCAAATATTTTCCTAAGACTAGTAAAAATTAGGGTCAGTTCGAACAAAATTATTATTCTGTTAATTAGAATTTAGATCGGCTACTAATTATAGTATTTTATTACTATATGTTCTACAACTAATATGCAGAAAATTCTTGCAAAATGCGTTGATTTGAAGCAATGCTGATCGAAAGTTTCACATACTTGTTTTTAAAATAGTTTAATCATAGGTATATTCGTACGTTCATAAAATGAAAAAAAAATCGAACTAATTATTACTTAAGAGAATTAACCGCAAATGCTGAATAATTAGAGTGAGAGGGGAAAAAGTGAAATTAAAACATGCACTTACATAATATTACATTAATTTCTTCAGAATTGAAAAATCTTAACTTTTCTCGACGAATTTATATACACAAAAAATTCTGTCCTACATTTCTACTTATTATTCTGAGATGTTTTTCAGAATACCAGGGATTTGATTTATTTAGAATATTATTAAATATTTTTCTTGTGTATATTTGGGATCAGATCAAAGTTTTTCAACACAGGTTTTTGTTTGCATGCGTCTAATATTCCAAAACTTATTATATTCAACACAGTTTTAAAATTTGTTTGACAACCATAAATCAAGTATTAATCCCTAAAAAATACACCTAAAAGTTTTCATTACATTGTCATCGTAAAGAAATTAGCATAAGACCCTTTATTTTTATTGCAGGTTATAAACTTGCATTTCACTGTTCTATTTTGTTTAGTTTTTAAGCGGTTTATGAGTCAAAGATCGCTGAAAGAAAATTCATAAGGCTTCATTCACCACGTGCTATTATGGACCAATGCATTTTATGTTCCTAGTAAATCCCCCAAATATTTTACAATGTAAATTAACCTGTTTTCGTGCAGTAAATACATACATTTACGATTTAGAAGTGAAAAGAAAATTCTAAAAATAAAAAGAATGTAGCTACAGTAATCGTCAGTGAAAATGGACATGTCCAGGTAGAAATTGTAAGATGTGGTCACACTCTCAGGGAAAAAACCTATTTATTATCGTGCAATAAACATTTTAATCTTCCAGGTAAACAAGTAAATTCTGTACAATTTGTTATTCACTTTTCACATATTGAAAACTCAAAGCTTGTTTATTTCAATTGTATTTGGATGAATCTCGGTTTTTGTAGTAAGTATATTATTTATTTTTGTCTCCATGTGAGATTAAAAAACCATTAACTGATTAAATTCTTAATACTAATGTAATTATAATTAGTTTGAGTATTTACTCCCTAAGCAAAAGAACAATAAAGTGCAATTATGGAAAGCTATTTACAATAATGACACTACAATAGAAGGATTTTTGTAAAGTTCTTGAGCAGCGATTAAATGCAAAGAATAGTTAAGGGTTGGGATTCAATAGAATTTAAATAATATGTTTCTAATTGCCTTTATTTTAAAATCTTATATTGAACTTTACTTCTTACAATAACAACTAATATTTCCGGTATCCCAATCACAAAACATTTAAATTATAGATTTTATTTTATAAACAAATGATAAATCCATTTAATGTATTGGAATTATTAATTAATAAAATATATCTATGCCAGCCAATACTTCTATTTTTTAAGTTGTAACCGGTTTCGATTTTATAATTCAATTAAAATCATCTTCGGACTAAATCTGTACAAAAATAAAAACGCTAACAATAATAATAAATTAATCTTATACTTACATTCAAAAATTAATACTTTTTTTGAAAAGATAATGTCAAATTGACATAAAATTAATAATTTTTAAAAGTAAGTAAAGATGGCGTAAAATTTGGCAGAATGTTTTAATTTTTGTAGTTTAAACAAAGTTCGAAAAGGTTAATTTGATTATTAATTAATGAGTTTGGATTTGTGGTGTGAATATAAATATTTTCGAGTATATCTAAAATG
This sequence comes from Abscondita cerata, assembly GCA_030710515.1. NCBI lineage: Eukaryota > Metazoa > Arthropoda > Insecta > Coleoptera > Lampyridae > Abscondita > Abscondita cerata. The sequence goes on from JALBCR010002203.1 coordinate 307,635, forward strand.
TGTTTATTGTTATTATTAACATTAAAAGGATGAATAAGTTGTTGATTTTTAACTGAGTGATTTTCTGTAATAACATGATAAGCAAAAGTAGATTTTATTGAATTTGGATTAATATTATATTTTTCTGGTTTTTCTATATATCGTAAGTGTTCTTTAAGTCTTATTTTAAAATTTCTGGATGTTTTGCCAATATAAAATTTATCACAAGAACAAGTAAGTTGATAAATACCACTTTTGTCATTTAAATCTAAACAATTATAAAAACGAGAAAATATTTTTAAGGTTAAATTTAGTAGAGAAACTAATTTTGTGTTTAATATGTTTTCTTAATTTATTTATTTTGTTAGAAAAGAAATAAATATGAGGAATAGAAATGTATTTAAATTCTAATTTATTATCAATAGGTGAAAGTGTAGTATAAGATTTTAAATAATGTTTGTATAATAATTTTTTGTATAAATTGTTAATTAAATCAAAAAGGTAATTATTTAATTTAGCTATATAAAAAATTAAGTTAAGTTCTTTAAAATAGAAAATATTACTATTTGGTAATGTAATGGAAAGATCTAAAAAATTAATTTTATTGTTAATTGAAAGTTCAAAAGTAAATTTAATTCTGTTGTGTAAATTGTTAAGAAAATTAAGAAAAATATTGACATCATTTAAAGATCCTTTAAAAATACAGAAAATATCATCAACATATCTTTTCCATAATATTATATGTTTTTGAAAAGACATTTTTAAAAACAAAATTAGTTTCTAAATTATCTATGAAAATTTCTGCTAAAACAGGAGATAACGAAAAACCCATAGGTAAACCTTGTTCTTGTTTATAGAAAATATTTTGAAAAGTAAAGAATTGATTTTTGAGATAAAATTCAAGTAGATTAATTAAATTTTGGGTTATAATGTCAGGTAGGTCGCATGAAAATAATAAATTAGAAATAAGACTTATAGTTTCTAATGGAGGTACTGATGGAAATAGATTAGTAATATCGAATGAAATAAGGATAAGATTATTTGTATTGGATAAATTTAAATTAGTTAAAATATTAATTAATTCAGAAGAATTTTTATTGAACTTTTAGGTGTGAAATTTATTTCGTTATAAAAATTTGAGATAAAAATTTTGATAATTATTATGTAGGTTAATTTATGTAGTTAACAATAGGTCTAATAGGTATATTTGGTTTGTATATTTTAGGTAAACTATATAAGATTGGTAATTTTGGATTAGTTGGTCTTATTTTATTAATAGATACGTTGAAAAATTAAAAGTATATAAATTTTTTGAAATTATATTAATTGTTGAAAGCCAAAAATTTTGTAAAGGATTATTTTTAACAATCTTAAAATCAGTAGTGTTTAGAAAAGATGACGTATTTACAAGATAATCATTTTTATTAAGAATAACTACACAATTTCCTTTGTCTGCCTTTGTAATTATAAGATTATTAGAGATGATTTTATTTTTTAAAGATTTAATTGTTTTAAATTGGTCTTTAATTTTATAATCATAATTATTTAGAAATTTGTTATAAGGGGTGACTGAGAAAATATTTCTAATTTGATTTTTAATTGAAGGATATAAATTGCAAATGTGTTCAATTGAAGCTTTAAAATAAGACTTAAAGAACACAAAAAAACCAGAAAAATATAATATTAATCCAAATTCAATAAAATCTACTTTTGCTTATCATGTTATTACAGAAAAATACTCAGTTAAAAATCAACAACTTATTCGTCCTTTTAATGTTAATAATACCAATAAACACATTTTAGATATACTCGAAAATACACTCCGCACAAAAATTATCGCAACACCCATTTATTTTTAACATCAAACATATACCATACATATAATTCTTAGGTTCTGAAAAAACATAAACGATAACATACCAGCAATCACTAAGCATTATAAATTAGAAAATGGCAACAAACTGTTAAATTGTCAAATACAACAATTTAAAACTTGGTCAAAATGGTTTTAGTATCTTGTGTTGCCGCCTCTAGCTTGAATTACTGCTTGCATTCTTCGCGGCATACCGCATATTAAGTTTGCAACATAGTCTTGGGGAATATTTTCCCATTCTTGTAACAGCGCGTCTTCCAGTTCTTGTAAATTAAGAAACGGCCTCTGTGGGCGTTTTAAGGCTTGTCCTAGATGGTCCCAGATATGTTCGATTGGGTTCATGTCCGGACTTCGCGCAGGCCATTGCAGAACTGGCAATTCGATCTCCTCCAAATATTGCTGCACAATTCCTGCTATGTGGGGTCGTGCGTTGTCGTGCAAAAAATGCAATTTTCGCCAACAAAGGGCACGTAAGGTAGCACATGCTCTTCTAAAATGTCGGTAATATACCTAGCTGCTGTTAACCGAGCACCAGGTAATGGCACTAACGCTGTACGGCCTTCCAAAGAGATGCCTCCCCATACCATCACTGATCCTCCACCATAAGGGACACGTGGACAAAAGTTGCAGGCAGAATAACGTTCACCAGGTCGTCTGTAGACCGGTATACGTCTGTCGGAAGCCCATAAACTATACCGCGTCTCATCAGAGAAAACAACATTAGCCCAGTCGTGAATATCCCAATCCACATGTTCACGTGCGAATGCTAATCGTGCTACCTTGTGTTCTCTGGAGAGAAGTGGACCTCGAGCAGGAACATGGGCTCTTATCTCATCCTCTCGAAGACGGTTCCGTATAGTTTGAACAGAAAGAGGTACATTTCTAACCGCTAAAAGTGCATTTTTTAAGAATCTAGCTGTGAAATGACCTTCTGCGACCTTGCCCAGCCTTTCTTCTGTAGTTCCCAGTTTCCCTAAATCGTGCTGCAACTCTGAATACAGTTGAAGGCTATACTCGTAGAATTCTTGCTACATGCCGCATACTACGGCCATCTTCCAGCAATGCTATACATTGCACGGTTTCTTTATAAGAAAGATGCAAAGATGCACGTTGCTGAACATTCATAACAATGTCAGACCAAAAACTCAACCGACAAGAATATTTTTGAATGTTGGACTATTTAACGTTTTTTGAAATATTCAAAAAATCGGCAGCAAAAAGTGCGTTGTTTATAATTCGTTGATATGACAGTTTTATAAAATGTCAGAAAAGCACATTTGATCAAATTGGGCGAAAATAGTTTATTTAAATTATAAGTGACCAAGAATGTTTAGGTGTTGCGATAATTTTTGTGCGGAGTTTATTTATATTCACACCACAAATCCAAACTCGTTAATTAATAATCAAATTAACCTTTTCGAACTACAAATATTAAAACATTCTGCCAAATTTAGTTGTCTTCCTTTTACGCCATCTTTACTTACTTTTAAAAAATTATAATTTTATGTCAATTTGACATTATCTTTTTCAAAAAAAGTATTAATTTTTGAATGTAAGTATAAGATTAATTTATTATTATTGTTAGCGTTTTTATTTTTGTACAGATTTTGTCCGAAGATGATTTTAATTTAATTATAAAATCGAAACCGGTTACAATTTAAAAAATAGAAGTACTGGCTGACAGATATATTTTATTAATTATAGATTTTTATTTGCCTTTCTTTATTTATATTATACGATATGTTACTTTACTTCAGACGTTTGTTATTTTCTAATCTTGTAATTACACTTTAATCACATTATCGATAAACTAAAAATCTTTTGCAATCAATTTTGATGATAATGCAATATTCAATAAATATACCTAAACTCAGAAATTGTTACAAAAAATAAACATTAATCAAAGTGTTATCTGATGATACAAAAATACTTTAATTTGAGTGGTCTTAAATTTTCCATAAGCCGAAAACATTGTTCTTTTGCGTAGGGAGTAGATATTGAAACTAATTGCAAATATATCTGAATATTAATTTTGTCATGTCGTTTTTTTTTAAATTAAGTTCGCGAACTTCAATGTAGTTTTCTAATAATATGATTTTTTATTGATTTTTTAATCCCACATGGAAACAAAAATAAATAATATACTACAAAAACTGAGATTCATACACAAATAATTAAAATAAACAAGCTTTCAGTTTTCAATATGTAAAAAGTGAATAAGAAAGTGTACAGAATTTACTTGTTTACCTGGAAGATTAAAATGTTTATTGCACGATGATAAATAGAATTTTTTCTCTTAGACTGTGTGTTACACCCTACAATTACTACCCGGATATGTCCATTTTCACTGACTATGACTGTACTAAAAATACAATAATTCAAAACTATCTAAGCTTTGAAAATGTGGAAAATGCTAATGAGTTTATGAACGAAGTGGTAATGTATTATCGTTGTTTACACTCTCGTGTTAAATAATTGATTCACAAAACAAGGATATTTCCTGACGTTGTCTTATCCAGTACTACGTGAATGAAGAAACAAAAAGTCAATCTTTTTCAACACTTTTATTATCATTATCTGACTTTTAACCGGTGTTACGTAGAATGAGTAAAAGGCTGAAAAAAATCCGTTCTATAAAAACTGTTGAAAAAAACCGTCGAAAGATGAGAAAGTAAATAATAAAAAATAAACGTGTAAAGTTACTCAAATGTTTAGATTAAAATTAGGGCTTTGGTATTTGTTTTATGTCTTATATCTTTGTTCCAGACTGAAACTAGAAATGCCGGAAAAAAGAAGAAAAAAATTGGGTTTTAGAAAATTGTTCAAATAAAAGTTGTAGATAATATAATTCATAACTTTTATTGTATAATTAATATTCTTGTATATCCTCTCAAAAACTTATTACTAATTACTTATTGTATCAACAAAATAGTTTCAACAAAGTTGTGTATAATTAAAATACAGACAACGTTTATTTGAAAAAAATGTGTAAAACGAATGTTTTTGTAAATATTCAAGAATCGAGAAATCAATTAGGTTAACGGGCATATGGGCTCCACAGACTATGCCCAACACTAATCAGATCTGAGTATTATAAATAACATGTATATTCTAATAAGTTTTATAAAAGTCGGACCAGTGGTTGCTTTGGTACATTTGGACGGCCAAACGGCCGGCCTAAAGACAACATTTTTTTTGCTATATTATTACGTACTAAAAGTTAATATATTAGTAAAATAGTAAGAACAGGACACGTTATTATGGTTTTAAAATGTGCATTGCTAAAATTGCAATTGTAGTTTGATTTTTATTTTCGAAAAGCATTTGGTCAACAAGAAAAACATGTTGTTCTTGAGAATCACCACTTTGGTTTCGCGACCTGGTCATCAAGACCCTCCCGGATAATTAGGAAAAAAATGTACAACACAAAACACAATCACATTACACACTTAATTAATATTGTTACACATGAATACTAGGGTGGGTACGGGTTAGCATGTTTAGGTTTTAATGATTTTCCTAAACCTTAAAGTAAATACTTTGCCAAGACAAACCAATCCACAATTGCACACGGTTTCGTCACCACACTGTACAGGTTTATACTGATTTTCTGGGGCACCATACATAACACTTACATCACAATACAATATTTAAAATGTACTATACGATTAAATAAATAAATTTCTGATTGACATTAATTACTAAAATTCTCTTAACTGAAGAAAAATCTAAAAAAATATAGCCGGAAAATTATACATTTTTGTATTTGTTATTATTAAGATTGCTTTAGGAGGGTTTCTTGGCGAAACACTGAAAATATCAAACTCAAAATGGATACATTAGATGTCGGTATCTTAAGAATGGGCGAAATAAATTGTAAGATGATTCTGAAGCGATAACTACAGAATAATATATTCAGCTCAATGCGATGAAATACCTAGAGTATGAAAAGTTTTTAAGAAAAACTATATGCTATACAGCGACTGCTGATTGTTGGCAACAACACTGGGCTACCCCAATAAGGAAAAATGAAGAAAAAATAAATGAACAAATAGAAGAACTACTTGAATACGTAAATAATGAAGATACATTAATTATTCTAAAAGACTGGAAAAGAGTTGTGGAACAAGAAAAGTAAAATACAGACTGGGTAAGAAATACAAAAGCAGCCAAGGGTTAATAGTATGGTTATCGTTTGAAAAAAAAACTGGATATAACAAATACATTATTTAAAGATCCGTGAAGATAATGAAGATACCCGCGGATCACATCAAAAGGCACGGAAAACTACATCACTGGCAGAAGTAACAAAAGCAACAATCAACTAAGGTTATTACTATTATTCACATTGACCACAACCTACCGTTTATGAAATACAAAATAAAACGTAGAAAATGTTTTAAAACAACAAAATTAACTATAAACGACAAACAATACACAATACTACACCAGGGATAATAATTACAACGGAACGATGAAATAACTGACAAATGATGACATTAGCATCAATTAATTCACTATCAATTTAAGCTGCAAATTTCCGTTTTTTAGATTTTCCAACGCTCACCTGATGAGACAATCATTTACAGAAGCCCTGTATTAGTCAAAAATTAAAAAAGGTGAAGAAAACTGCCCTAACCGTACAACTAATAAAAGAAAGAAAATCATATAAAAACCCCAAACAAAGCTGTTAAGAACTTAAGACAAGCAGCTTTTCGAATTAACTTAATGAAAATCCGATGAAAGAAAATGTGTACTTTAATTCATAGACATCATTCTTGATGCGCAAACATTAAAGAAAAGACGAATAAAATACCTACATAGAAAAATTATGCAAGAAAAAAAAAAGACGAGGATATCAACAAAATAGATTGGGAACTAGTGAAAGAACATAATTTAGCCACCACTTTAACAAAGGAAGAATATAAGCAAGCTCTAAAGCTAAAAACAAAAAATGAACATGTGGTACCGATAATATACCATCAGAACTTCTTCAGGCTTTAAACTAACCTATAACATCAAGAACATACTATATTCGAAAATTTAAGAAATATACAAAACAGGAGAAATATTCGTTTGTTTTCTAAAAAAAGCAAAATGGTAATAAAAAAATAAATAAAAAAATGTGAAGATTATGGAACTTTGAACATTATTTTACATACCTCAAGAGTTTAGTTTAGAAACGAATTACAAATAAAATTTATCCAGATAATTAGTTTGTCTTTAGACACAATAGAAAAGCTATCCTACTCCTTCAAATGTTGGTAAAAACAGTATGAATTAATTGTTATGTCAATTATCAGGGCTCCCTAAATTCATGGATAACTTGATTTTTTCAAATGACACCACCTACTTTTTATGAGACATTGAAAGTGGAATTTCATAAGCATTCTAATGATCAGGTTCTAGGTATCTAACTCTTACGGATTTTTGCAGATTTTTGAGTAAGAGTTAGATACCTACAATCTTATCATTGGAAAACTTATGAGATTCCATTTTCAAAGGCACATAAAAAAGTAGGAGGTGTCATTTGAAAAAATCAAGTTATCCATGAATTTAGGGAGTTCAATTTAAATAATTGATTACTCAAAACCTAGCAAGGTCAGAAAGGTGAACAACCAGTTTTAGTTAGAACATGTAATGCATATTAAAGCTACGAGATGGATAAATTTCAGGATAACTGGGTTATTTAATTGTTTCAAAAAGTCAATTTTTCCGGAAAAAGTGAAATAATGCGAAAACCCTCTATTTTAGACACTATGTATAATGCATAAAGTCACAGTAGAATTTCACAAGAAATCCAAGTTTGAAATAAAAAATGAATAGTTCAATTTAAAAAAACATAACTTTGGTATGTCGCACTTTTATGGAACACGAAACTTCTTAGGTCTTGGAGAACCAGAGTGTCGCCATTCCATCGATTATTGCATTTGGGGATCCATTTTGCAGCAATTTTTGTCATGTCCTGACTGACACAGAAACTGGCCTTCCCGATCGGTCATCATCTTCAATGGAAAATTTACCTCTTTTGAAGCTTGCATTCCAATTTTTGACGGTCGCATACGAAGGACATTGATCACCAAGGATATTAAGCATATCTTCGTAAATCTGCTTACCTCTTAACCCTTTTAAATACAGGTACTTGATGATGGCTCGATACTCCAATTTTTCGATTTTCACAACTTCGGTGGACATATTTTTCATTTAATTTATTGCGTGACTCTGGTTTACTTTTTGACGTCAAACTTTACACTGACCCTTCTAATAAGTTATTGTTCGTTGCTATGGTAACGCAATATTTTGTTTATGCAAGGAACTGCTCTAGGCTGACTAGATATCAATACATACCTTAAAAAATGACTTAGGGATTAGTTTTTGCTTGGTTTAAAACCAAAATAACACTCAATGGCGGCGCTGATGGGGTTCTTGCTACATACATGTCAAATTTGATATTTTATTATTAAAATATTCAAAAATGGTGTTTTTTTTATAAAGATATCAGAAATAGTCATTAAGAAAAGTTGTTCGAAATGATATTTAGACCTATACGTACAGAAAAACACGAAACGAGCAGGACCAGCACATCAAGAATTCAAAACATTGCTCCACTATTTTCACCAGAGCTTTGGAACGCATCTCTTTAAGATCAAATCCGTACAAATAATCTAACAGAAGTTTGGAATAATAGATTTTATAATTTAGTTGGGAAAAACCATTCATCTGCATAAAAGTTGTCAAGTGGTTGGTGCTAGCCCTACAATAGAACAAAGGGATTTAGGATTTTTGCAGACAAAAAAATATATTCAAACATTGATCGTTTTTTATCTGAAATTGGGTGTTTTCCATTGCTTTAAATTTATTAAATTTGTGCTTTATCGTATTATAATATAGCTTCTACCTGATACTAAAAAGTTGAAAATGCAGCCCTATTGGTGGTGCGGTCAAATCATATGCAAAAAGATGCACGTCGGATTTTTTATCTAATAGAGTAAGTATTCATAGAGTCAACTCTTCAACAGTTGTCAAAAAAGCTTCTTTAATCAATTTTTTTCTTTGACGTTTTGTAGGCAACGACTTGTGGCATGCACTACTGGCAATTATTTTTCTATATTTCTGAGTATCAAAGACACGGGGAACTACATCTGGCTTTAAGAGAATGTTTCCTCCTAGCATGCAGGTTTTATGCAATTACCCCTATCATGTTCAAACTACAAAGAAAAATATCTTTGAACACAAACCTAGATTAATAGTTAATGCAAGAGACTTCATTATCGTGATCACAGAGCCTAAAAACAAATTTTGATTTAGGCGTATATTTTCCTACTACCTTAAACGACCTAGATTTGTGTTCCTCGTCTTGTGGTACACAAACAAAGATTTTATTAGGTAGTAAGTTAGGTATATTTATCCTAACACAACCTAGTACAAGACATCACTTATTCTGAGGAAAGTACTTTTTAGGTTGAAACATTGTAAATTTAATGAAAACCCACCAAACTATTTCAAAAATGTAAATGACTTTCTTAATATTCTGAATCACACACATAGCAGGACGGGACGACTGCTCATATGTCTCCTAACGTTTTAATCGGGAAAATAATTTTTTTAATTTCTAAGAGAAATTTCTCTAAAACGATTATCCAGAATGTTTTTGTTTTAACAATGTTGATTGATAACCACAAATTTTAATTTTGAAAAAAAGTGTATCACCCAATATCAGATTCTGTGAACATAAATTCGTCGATTTTGTCACTGGCTATTAGTTTCTTTTCGCAGTAAGTAGTAGTGCCAGCATATTCCATCATTTGTTTTATGTATTCAAGACGTGATCCTCTTCATCCCGGGTTTCCATGTCTTTGTCGAGATTAGTATATACGAGGATATATTGAAAAATTCTTAGCCTACTATAGAACCAAACAAAATTTCAATGTAACGTCTCTAGACCTTTCAAAAAAAATGTTTCTTCTTGCTCTGCAAGCCAGACCTCCACAGCTTCTATTACCTCCTTGTTGGAAGAAAATGTACGACCTTTTAAACTTTTTTCAGTTGAGGAAAGAGGTGATAGTCGGACGGAGCCAAATCGGGTGAATAAGGGGGGTGTTCTAGTAATTCAAACCCTAAATCACGAATTTTTGCATGGCAACATGAGATTTGTGTGCAGGGGCGTTGTCCTGCAAAAACAAAACACCTTTGGATAGCTTTCCGCGTCCTTTCTCTTTAATATTTTCCCGTAGAGTGGTCAGTAATGTCGAATAGTAATCTCCAGTTATTGTTCTACCCTTATCCAAAAAATCAATCATGATTACTCCATGGCAATCCCAAAAACTGAAGCAAGAACTTTTCCAGCAGATTTTTGGACACGAAACTTCTTAGGTCTTGGAGAACCAGAGTGTCGCCATTCCATCGATTGTTGCTTTGTTTCTGGATCGTAGAAATGTACCCAAGTCTCATCCATAGTAACAATTCGGTTTAAGAAGTCTACATCGTTTTCAAATCGAGCACAGATCGAACGCGATGCTTCTACCCTTGCACGCTTTTGGTCAACATTCAAACATTTGGGGATCCATTTTGCAGCAATTTTTCTCATGTCCAAATTGACGTGAACCATATGATGAACGCGTTCGTATGAAATATTCAGTGCTTTCGATATCCGTTTTAACCCAATTCGACGGTCTGATAAAATCATCATGAACTGCATCGATATTTTCGGGGACTGACACAGAAACTGGCCTTCCCGATCGGTCATCATCTTCAATGGAAAATTTACCTCTTTTGAAGCTTGCATTCCAATTTTGACGGTCGCATACGAAGGACATTGATCACCAAGGGTATTAAGCATATCTTCGTAAATCTGCTTACCTCTTAACCCTTTTAAATACAGGTACTTGATGATGGCTCGATACTCCAATTTTTCGATTTTCACAATTTCGGTGGACATCTTTTTATTTAATTTATTGCGTGACTCTGGTTTACTTTTTTGACGTCAAACTTTACACTGGCACTTCTAATAAGTTATTGTTGGTTGTTATAGTAACGCAATATTTTGTTTATGCAAGGAACTGGTCTAGGCTAACTAGATATCAATACATCCTCGTATATACCTTACCATCCATGCCTTTTTTGTTGTATTAATTTCCACATTTGTCTCTCCCCATGTTATTTTTAGAACTATCATCCAACACCACATTTTAAGTGTTTTAACAGTTCTTTTGTAAGTTTGTACTAAGGATTTGGTATTTACAAATCATTGGAATATAGAAGAGGGGGTTTAGCTTCTATGATTCATTTAATATCAGTTGAGTTTCGTCTTGTATTATTCTACTCCCTAAGTATTTTAATGATCTCGCCTGCTTTAGAAGCACGTTGTTGCTTCAGATTCTTTATAGCACACTACGATTTCTGTTTTCTTCATATTTATGTTTATTTTGTATCTTTCTCTCTTTCTTTGCGCTCTTCCTTTTCTAAATCCTTGCCATTAGTTTTATCTTAATTTTTGCTCTTTTAACTTGGAAGTTAATTATTTTTATTTCATTCATTCTGTAGGTCAACGAATGCAATATACAATTGTTTGTTAATTCATATTAAAAGTGGATTGTATTCTTCCAGTTAAATATGTATATTTACAAGTTTTTCTTTTTTTAGGAATCTTGTTTGGGTGGTGATGAATTACAACTGCCTCTATAAGTGTAGTATTGCCAACCTTTCGCCCTAAACATATGAGAACTTTATCATGGCCTTAAAACATAGTTTAACCCTGATAATTGACATAACGGGCTGAAAAGATAGTTTTCCCATTAACAAGGTTCCATATGTTTGGGTGATACTACGTTTATAAAAACTGTTTTATTTCAGCTTCACCCAAGGAAGATCTCTAAAAAAGGAAAAATTTCCCAATTAGTTCATGCTGGTTTTCACCAACATTCGAAAGAGTAGGATAGCTCCTCTATTGTGTCTGATTATCTGGATAAATTTAATTTTTATTTCGTTTCTAAACTATACTTTTGAAGTATGTAAAACGATGCTCAAACTGTCGACACGGTCCAATCCCGGAAGTTTGTTTCAATAATGACTCCGGCCGTAGAAGTCTCAATTCTAAGGTCAATTTTTGTTTGAAGGAGACCCCAAAATATCAAAAGAGTGACTCCAGCAGCCCCCATGTCAAAAATATTAAATGCCATGATGGCTCGACAGGTACCTGATATGAAAGCCCTTTCAAATCCTGTATATGGTGTTTATCTTGGTCATGGGCCTCAAAGGCCCCCGACAGACCTATTTTCAAAAATAAAAAAGTCAGAAAATATACTTAAATATGGTCGATAATGCCAATTCATGTTTATAAGGAACATTCATTAACGATAAAATTTGCTCTGACAAATAAATAAGATGCCCCGGCAGCCCCTTCATATGAAAAGACCTCGTTTTCTTTAAAATCAATAAAAAAAAACAAAAAATGCTGAACTAGTTGGTAAGATCAATTCAAGTTTGAAGTGGATCTCTCGTATTGATGAAATTTCTAAGTAGATGCCAACAGGGGCAGCGACCTTCTCAAAATTGTTAATAGAGATTGGGATGGAGTCACACCTCATACGTAAGATTTTGTATGGTTCTTTGCAATCACAGACATTTATGCTAATCAAACTCAATGCTCAGGTCAAAGAAAAGAAAATTCGTTTCACTTTGATAGTGTACGTAATTTAGAAAGTAATTTATTCGTTAGAGAAAAGAAAACTACAATACCCTTCATATGAGGTTTCACTTGACACGCTCTGTAAATTCAAATTTTCGAGATGGGAGCTACCGGCGAACCCTTCATTTGTCAGGGCAAATTTTATTGTTAATAAATGTCCCTTGTCAAGATGAATTAGAATTCTGACTATATTGAAGTATTTTTTGAATTTTTTTTATTTTCAAACATAAGGCTATCAGTGGCCTTGGCCCCTCCTGATCGAAATAAAATGCATACAGCTGTAAAGTGAATTAAAAAAGCTTTTATGTAAGGTACTTGTCGACCCATCACGCCATTTAAGATTTTCGGTGCTGCCGGGGTTAGTCTGTTGATATTCCGGGGCCAACTTTGTTTTCGGAAGATGCCCCCCTTCAAACAAAAATTGACCTGTACGAACGTTTTTTTGAAGTGTAACATAACTCCAAAAAACGATCTGTTTCGTTTTCAGTTGGCCACTCTGTATTTGTGTGGGTATAGAAAGCTCATCTGGAGGTGCATATTAAAATATATTTTATTTAAGACCCAAATGTCTTCTCGGTTTCCGATGGCTTCTAACCGAAGGATAAGCATTCAACAATCTCAAAATCAGTCATCATCCCAACAACTTTTCGAATTTTTACCTTTGTGTATTTTGTTTTAAGTTTCTCGCCCTGATGAAGACCCTTACGATAGGTGGCGAAAAGTTGGCAACTACGGTTACTATTTCGACAAGGTCTAATCCCGGAAGACTTTTAACAAGAAAATAGGTGTATAATAAATATTTTTTTAAACATTAAAAAAACATACAAACTAACTTTTTTGGTTAATCAACTATGTACAGGAGTTATATACAGAACTCGAAATTCCAAGTAGTATTGGTCGTTAAAAAACGTGATAAAAGGATGCATTTTTGATTTCGAAACTGTCGCATAAATTCTCCACTTGCAGAAGTAGAATAATATGACAATTTATCTTTTGTTTTTAAAAGAATAATGAACATTGATGACTTCCAAAATGTCATAATTTTGTATGAACGTGAATATGTTGAAAGTATTGTGCTTAATACTTATCATCATTCAAAGTTTGTCAACGTTTACATAAATTTTAATTTGCGAAAATGATTTACCGTTTTATACATCGTGCTGTTGATTTGATTAGTTTTCCTTCGCCTCAGTTCTTTTTAACAGATTGAATTTCATGTAATCTAAAAAATCTATTAATCATCCTCACAAAATAATTGTTTCGTTTGGGGCGATTTCTAATATATCGAAATGTTATGGTCGGACAACTCCATCACTCCAATTGATTACAACTGTCATCACTGTTTCCAAAAATTATTTCTGTACGGGCGGTCAATTATTCTGTACTGTAAATATAAGTTTATGTAAATTGCAACAGAATATTGAAATGACATTGAACGAATAAATTATTTATTTTAAAGCTAATTAACTACTTTTATTGGTCAAGGTTAAAATCATAAACTTATTTGGTTACTAATGCAGAAAAGTTAAGTAATTTTAAATCAAGTTCATTTTTATCAAATTGATGCGACATTTTTAATTTATTTTTTTACGTTTACCCAGAAATGCTCAAAATGATCTTACTTGCAGAAAAAGCTTTTCTTGAACTGATAAAATTTTAAAATTTCAGCTGCAGCGGGAATAAAAATTTTTGTTTTTTCTACTTCAGTATCATAAATCATCTGTATCTGTATTCTAATTAAATTTATTACGATACATATTTTTCATTACGATAAAAATTTAGAAATTAAGAATTATATCAACAATAAAATTCTGTTATTACTAATAAAATATTGGGTTGGTAATAAATAGTACTGACTTTATGTTTTTTTTAAATTCCCACAGCTTGAATTAGGTTCGTCGCCTTGAGCTGCATTTATTTATTTTTCGATTCTGATTTACTTTTTTGTGAAATTGTCGTACTTTAAAGAGGCTTTCAAACGTTTTCAAACATTTTCCCACAAAGTTCATGTTTTTTTTTGCAAAAATTTGTCGTGTCCCAGTTCACATGTTTTCAGATCGTTCGCTCCATCGTCACATTCTAAAATTTAAGGATTTAATTGAAAAAATTCATCTGCTAAATTGTCTAAATTTTGCACATTTTGTGTTAATCAATATTCAACCAGAAGTAATCAAAGCATCAATTAAAGAAATTACATTCATTAAATACAATACAAATTATTTGTTTAGTATGTATCCATTTAATGAAAAAATCGATTCCTACCTAGTCGCTTAATTACACCAACACTTTCATTGCATTATCTTTAATTTAATAAAAAACGAAATCTAAGGATGTAATTAGTAGACGTATCGAAGGAAATCTAATCAATCTTACGTCATTGTAACAAACAGGTTGCTTTGCAGCTAAAAATAATTTTAATTAAAACTAGTGACGGAAGTAATCTCGAATATTAGTCACCAAAATTTTGTTAATTGAAAACTTTTTGTTCATCGACTTGTTTAATAATTGTCTTAGATTATGTAATGTATTGTTACAATCTATTAATTAAGCTGTTATTTGTCTAAAAGCTACTGATTGTATAAAATACACATATAAATTACTAAATTAAAAACTCATAAAACAACTTCAAAACAAATTCAAATTTATTTTTGACGAGGTGATGCAATAATACTAAATGTTGGTATCGTAGTTCTACTATACAAAGATATGTGTTTTTCCACGTCGATCAAAAATTTTGAATTTTTGTAGTCAATATAGTTTTTTTTTAATTGTTTACTTACAATTAGATCGAACGTTTTCTAAACAGAGGTGCGGGCTCGTTAAAAATCTCCGAAAGCTATTTAGACTTTTTGTGTGGCTGTAAAAGTTATCGTTAATTGTCAATAAACAGATTTTCTAGATTTTCTTAATTGCTTATATTAGTTTCGGTTGAGTATTAATGATCGTAAAAATACTCATCGAATGCTCAATGATTTTTAATTGAACTATTTTTATAGTATTTAAAAAAAAATATTATGATTATTTATTATGTCAAGGTTTTCGTTTCACTTTAATTTAGTTTTTGGTCAAAAATAAAAACAGAAATCATATACAGGGTCATTCAAGTGAGGTAACGTACTTATCAGACGTATATGGTGTGGGTACTTCGTACGGCGAACTTGACGCGGAACAACCGAACCGAACTGGGCGCAGACCGACGATAGCCCAAACCCAACTTGGTTGTTATATGATTAGTTCTTATTTTTTTTTCTTTCTTCATGAGTAAATAACGGCACAAATATTCAAATTTAATTTTTTAACAAAAATCAATTGTATGTCATTCGTAAAAAAATATAGTGCTCATTTAAACAGGTTTATAATCTAAGCAAAGTAATGTCATAGAAAGTAAAGTACTTACTATAACAGGAGACTATACAAATAATTTATTATTAGCAAAGACTAGAGAGGGTCCGGACAAATCGCTGAATAGACAAAGCGTCGAATAGACAAAACAACGAATTTGTGGACAAATCACCAAAAAACTACTGTGGACAAATCTCCAAAAAATGACAAAACGCCGAAAATGCTTCTGTGAACAAATCGCCAAATGTGGTCTAAACGCAGAAAAGTAAAAGACGACACCTTAGCGTTCGTAACCTGGCGTTGTCTTCAAACTCCGCGGACAAAATGCCGAAAATGTTACTATGGAAAAACTCCGAAGCATTTTCTTTATTATCATTACTTAATTTATTGAGGACAAATATATTTTCTTCTTGGGCAAAATAGTTCCTGCGCCAAGTTGGTTCTGCGCCAAATTCGCCGCGCCAAGATGATCGTGCCAATCTGATCGAGTTTCTGTAAAGCAAGTGGATTTGAAATTAAAAAATTATATTCTTATGTTATCGGATGTGGTTTATTTCTCAAAAAAAAATTCAAATTGACAACACGTACACCGGAAGTCAAGCATAACTTCGTTAATTTACTTCTAATAACAATAATAAATACTACGTCTTCATAAATCGTGAAATAAAAAATAGAAATTTTTAAGTAGTTACAGTGACAACATTTTCTTGGAGGATAGAATTGATTTATTGAAACCAGAGCTTTTTATCGTTGCTGGACACAACGTCAAAACTTAAGAGTATTGTCCACTTTGTTATTTGTGTGCAACGCCCAACTTGAACACATAGCCCACTTCGATACTTTGACCCAACCCCAACTTGAACACATCCTCTACTTTGTTATTTGGACACATCGCCTATCACACTATCTAACTTGGACACATCGCTCACTTTGATTATTACACACAACACCCAACTCAAATACACCGCCCACTTTCAATCAATCAATTATCTCATTTTTTTAAATAAACAAAAGATTCGTTCTATATACAACTTTTAAAAACAAAAATACTTTCCTCCTAACCCCCATACATACACCATTTACTGTATCTTCAATTTTTTTTTCTTCTCCTCCATCACTTTGTTTACCGGCGTGAAGTTACATTTGCATTTGAAATCAAATGCATTTGAATTTAAAAATTCAATTTATTTATTTATTTAATCGTATGGTACATTTTAAATATTGTTTTGTGATGTAAAAGTGATATTTATACTGCCCCAGAAGATCAGTATAAACTTGTACAGCGTGGTGACGAAACCGTGTGCAATTGTGGATTGGTTTGTCTTGGCAAAGCATTTGCTTCAAGGTTTAGGAAAAGCACTAAAACCTAAACATGCCAACCCTTATTCACCCTAGTATTCATATGTAATAATATTAACCAAGTGTGTAAACATTATAGAAGGTAAATAAGAACATAAAATATAACAGCACAGCCACATAATAGACCGGTCCAAGCGCCAGTCACGACAATGACGGAAGTAAAAAATGGTTACAGAAATAGCAAAACAATCTCATCTCCACAGTGTGTTTTCTGAAAAGTAAAATATCGACCCTATTCCTGAAACAAATATTAGACAAAAAATCTGATTTGTCCTTACTCAACCCCTCAACACTAATTTGCTGAATATTTGTTGTGTGCCCTATATTAGTATGTAATTGTGTTTTGTGAAATTGTGTTGTACATTTTTTCCTAATTATCCGGGAGGGTCTTGATGACCAGGTCCTGTAACCAAAGTGGTGATTCTCAGAAACAACATGTTTTTCTTGTTGACCGTGGAGTACACTAAGGTACTGATCACCTTCCATATTTTATATTTGCACCAAAAACCCCTAAAAACACACACGAAAAAACTCTAACGAAAATTGACGTACGTTTTGACGTTAAAAAAAAATTGACTAATACCTTCGCAGATTTTTTATATGTTAGTCATTGTATGTCGAATTTTATAACCCTGCCAACAAATTACCTCAAAGTGCCGGGTTGGCAATTCTTGTAAAAATTTGTGTAAAAATCTAATTATCTAAAAATTCTGAAAAACATTAAACATTTGCAATTATCGGATTGTGTAACGGTTGAGGTTTACAACTAACGACGGATCTAGAGGAACGACTTAACAAAAAAGAAACAACAAAAGGAAATACGGTTCGATGTAGCGCACTAAGTTCGTGGAGGATACAGTATTTATATTAGTTAGATAGCAACGTCCGGCTTCGTCGGAGATTCGCGGAGGTCCCTAAAGAGTTCTAAGAAATTAAACTGCTGTTTAACAAGACGCCACCGGCTGGGTAAAAGAAAAAAATAAAACTGACCAACAGGAGATACACTTAGAATAAAGAATGACAAACCCCTGACGGCAGTTTGGGGTAATTTGTTGATAGAGTTGTAAGAACTGCTTTACAAGGACCAACATATAAAAATTCTGCGGGGGTACAATCTCATTATTGCGAATGTTTAATGTTTTTGCTCAATTTTTACACTTCGAATAAAAGTTTCCACCTCCTGACGGCACATTGGAGTAATTTTATCCCAAGGTTATAAAATCTGGCTTACTGGTTGTAATTCTCGGCACCCTTCTTTGCTATGTTGTATGTTTTCCCAATCACCTTCACATAATCTGCACACCCATTCGTCATCATTCATCCAGTACTTATTCTCCTTCTTCGTTTTCTGTTCTAAATATTGCCATCATTTTCTTTTGTTTCAGATATTTTCTACTCTGTTATATACTACATACTTTTATACGCTTCCAAAACTCTTATCCTATATTTTCTAATCCTGCTATGTTCCAAGATAAAATCTTGTTTTTCCTTTAATCCCCCGTTTCTCATTTTCTTTCCCCACTTGCTTTTGGTAACAATTTTCTGATCCTCCCAGTCACTTTATTATTGAAGACATTCTTCAAGTACGTTTAGAGAGTAAAAACTGCTTCATTTACATTGGATTGTTCTTCAATGTACCCTCGAAACTTATGTAAATGGTGAAGAATCTCTGACGTTGTAGGGATTGCGTAAGGTGTTAGGTAAGCTTATTTTCAAAATAAATAATTAATGTATTAACAAAAATTGTTACCTTCTTATATAAATAAGTAAAAGAAAACACTTGAACTCTTCCCAATAAGCAATAAGCAGATTGGCAACCTTTTTTAAGGACTCTTTTGACTACTTCTGTTCCGGATATTTTACTGCATTTTCTGTTGTGGATTCTCAAACACTGCATACAAAATTGTTGCAAAAAAAAATGTTTGTTACATTTAGGTACCATATTTTCATCATAAGCTGTCATGTCCACCAACTTACACTTTTACTCCCATCTCTGAAATTGAATGTGTTCATAAAGTTACTACAAAAAGAGAGTATTTAACCAATGCATTTTTCCAATTGTTACTAATGGCTCGAAAACATGATGTTTTGTCTAAATCGGGTTGCCATTAAGCATCTCATGTGATTTTTTTAAAATTATAAATTAAACTAGAAATCACAAATTTTGACAACACAATATTTAATAAAGTAATAATAAAATGATATAAAAAATATTTTTGAGCGATCTATATTTTTGTGATTGTTGACGTGATTAACTAATAAATAAAAAAATTAATAGAATACAGTCTGGTTTACAAAAAAACATTTAAGTAGATTATCATTAGTTTAGTTCAAACGAAATCCACGATTTTAGTGAACACGAGTGTACAAAAACATATACAGGGTGTTTAAAAAATACGTTCCGATATTTGGACCACTTATAGATCAGTACAAACAAAAAGTCAAAATAAACAAAAATCAGCCAAAAATCAACCGTTTCCGAAATACAACCTGTTTTTGAAATTAAAGGAAGTGGGTAAACCAAAGGTCATATTTATTTCAACGAGATTTTCAATAGAACAAATATCAATATAAATACATTTTAATTACAAATGATTTTTAAAGAAGATGTTTTCGCAACTCATCTAAATTATTCACAGGACTTGAATAAACTAATGTCTTTAAATATTCCCAAATGCAAAAGTCGAGCGGAGTGAGGTCGGAAGATCTAGGTGGCCATGCAATTAGACCTCCTCCCCCTATCCACCTGGCCATTGTAATCTTTGTTTAGGTAATTTCTGACCAAGACTGCATAATGCGCAGGAGCTCCATCGTGCATCAACCACATATTAATTCTGTGGTACATCTTCTAACAGCAGTGGCAAGGTATTCCGCAAAAAGTCAAGGTACAATTGGCTAGTCAAACGGTTAGGCAGAAAACAAGGTCCTATCAGATGGTCTCTCAACACACCAAGCCAAACGTTGATTGAAAATCAGTGTTGATGATTCGATTTCACAATGGCGTGCAGGTTTTCGTCGGCCCAAGCTTGGGTATTATGGAAATTAAAAATGCCATTTCTCGTGAAACCAGCTTCGTCAGTAAATAAAATTTCTGTAACAAAATTTGGGTTTTCCGCAACTTGTCAGCATCCTTTGACAAAACACCAGTCGTGCGGCATAAACAGGCACAGTAAGAGCCTGTACCCTTTGAATATGGTATGGGTGGAATTGCTGCTAGCGTAACATTCTCCAAATTAGGGAAGAATTAATATTTGTTTCAGTAGAATTTTCTAGTACTGGTACTGGGACTTTCTTCAATTCTTCTTAAAACGTTAAGTTCTGCCTCGGGAGTCGAAACTGATCTAGGCCGACCACCATCACCGTTCCTTGATTTAAACGATCCAACTTCGGATAAACGTTGATGTAAATTTGTAAAAAGTTTGGCACACGGAAGTACCCAGTTTGGGAATGCTTCTGCATAAAGACAAGCTGCCTCATAAGCATTTCCATCGGCCTTGCCACACATAAAATGCATGACTGCCATTTCTGCGTTGGTATATTTCGGCATATTTGAAAATTTCAACAATGAGCAACAAAGACGTCAATAGCAACAATAACACTAACAATGACAGCCACACAATGATTACAACAAATGCGGCAACTAGACTGACAGAAACGAACAAATTTTGTTTTGTTATTTCCATAGCTGACGTGATAAATACGACGAATTACTCAAACTAGGCTTAGTAATTTTAATTTCAAAAACTTCCTGTATCTCTGAAACAGTTGATTTTTGGACTTATGTTTACTTTGACTTTGCTATTTGTACTGATGAGATCTATAAGTGGGACAAATATCGGAACGTATTTTTTAAACACTCTGTATATGTGTGTTAAATGAGTGCAATCTCGTGACATTTATTGTTTTAACAATATCTTCAAGAGTATTGGTCATACAAAAATATGAAAGAATAATTGTTGTAAATGTATACGTCTCCATAGAGAAATGCTATTAACAGTTATTATTATTATTATCTATTAGCGCCCAAATGCATTATACCTAGAAATATACTAGAAAAATACTATAACTCATAGCATTCATGTATTACGAGATTAATAAACTAAAACGTCTACTTATAACTTTTGTTATTTCCTTTTCAGCATGTTTAAAAGAATTTTTTTTTATTTTGACGTATAAAATTACATTTTAGTGGGTGTAAAACTTATTGTGTCTAGTTTCAAACGTTAAACTTGTCGTCACTTGTCAGACCGTTCTGACGGCGGTTTTCAAAATAGTATTGATTAAACTAGTAACTAAACCCATTTGAAAATGGGCCTAATCTATACAAACCTAAAATTAAAGACGTGAGGTCACCGCTCCAGGTCAGAGGTCAAAGGTCAGGTCAACTTATGACTCCGCCTAAGATCAGCGCCTGGACCTCCTGAACAATTTGACTTATCGATCTCCGAAACCGGTTCAGCCGTTTCGGAGGAGAAGACGAACATACAGACGGGGCCACGATTTTATGTGTGTAGATACAATCATTTAATTCCATTTTTTCAAAATTAGAGAAAAAAAGTTTATGTAACTGTAATGAAACCTGACTCATGGGATTTTACTTCTTCCTGTCTATAATGTTTATTACATATGAATACTAAGGTGGGTAAGGGTTGGCTTGTATAGGTTTTAGTGGTTTTCCTAACCCTTGAAGCAAACCCTTTGCCAAGACAAGCCAATCCACAAATGCACACGGTTTTGTCACCACACTATATAGGTGTATACTGATCTTATAACGCTTACATCACAATACCATATTAAAAATGTACCAAACTAATAAATAAATAAATAAACTGACACAATAAAAATTTTGTATCTCAACGATTATTTATACAAAACTTTCGTCTTTAGTTTTTTTTATAATACCTTACGCTTATATTGATAAGATTTTCGGCTTGGCAGTAGAGCTTTCAGAACCCTTTAAAGAAAACAATTCAGTTTTTTTAGAATCTTATCAAATTTTTTTCATTTACAACTTTTTTCAAATAATAGTCATTTTGGATATAATTTACATGACTCTTCTTAAATTATGTCACCATAGAAAGGCATATTGTTTGTATAAGGTTTTCATTGTTTTTCAAACGACAATTGTTTGATGTCTATGTATATGTTTTGCTATGACGTTAACTAGCCAGTTAAATATTTAATTAACGTTTAGAACATTATCAAACTTGCGTCAATTAATGATAAATCACCTTTTTTAAATGACATAAAATTAAAATGATTTGCGTCACTCATCGTAAAAAACCTATTTTTGGCAAATTAACGTTTTTTATTACTATTTGTTTTTAAATTAAACTGACTGACCTGGCGTCATTAAATAAATTATCCAAAACAAAAATAAATCTGAATTTGCGTAAACAATAACAATAGAATGTATATTATCAGATATTATATTTAATCAATGGTTTTCAAAAAATTAAGCAACTACTATTTGCAAAAATTGGGGGTTTCTCGGCAGCAGTAATTCTTAAAATAAGAACGTTTTCAGGTATTAGACTGTGCCGATATGCTAACCGTAGTTGTTAACTCTTCACCCACTATCTAAGGCGCTTTTTTTATTTTTCAGCCTTCGTTCTGATTAACCTTGTTACAATAATGGGTGAAACGTTAACAACTTCCGGTACCATTTCTACATGACCCAAAAGAAGAAGTTTTCGCCCTTAACGTTTTACCTCGCCGGTTCAGCATCATCGTTTTGCCACCGGTACCATGTTGCTCCAGTCGTTACAGGTGTCTAATCGCTTCCGACCTATTTAATCACAATGTTAAAAAGAAATTTAAGAATCAGTGAACATGCATTTCCCTAAAGTGCCCTTAGGCCGACCAGGTTATGAAAATCAAACCATCTGTGAGATACAAGAGCATTGAGTACCAATTAATTAAATTAAGTTTTATTATACGTTCTTTAAGAAAATTATCCTGAAAAGGGGGGATAAGTACAAAATAACGGCTCAAACTGAAAAAAAACACATGCGTTTGTGAGGGTCGTTTTTGAATATAAATCTGAGTTTTTGGGATTTCGACACATTCGACACCCTCCCATAATCGTAAAAAGGGTTAAATTTCTTTGATCGGTTGTAACTCGCGATGGCATGTTCGTTCAAGCGATCCAAAGTGATTGGTTTGCGGGGATTTTGCGCGATACAATTTTAGCCCGCTTGACCAAAAAATTAATATTTTTTTAAACAATAAGCTCAAAAATAGATTTTGGTAACACTTGGATTTGCTTGAATTGGCGAAAATCCACGACCCTAGGAGTGTCTGAAATATATCCTTCCTGTCCAATTGTTGGTAGCTGACATTTTTGGTCTAATCCTGCGAATTAATTGGACCAACACCTTTTGGTTATGGCGGCGCGGATGGAAATTTTTTAAAATGTTTATATTACGGCTCATTCCCGCTCAAAAAAACAACGACGGAATGCCATGCAAGCGCACTTAGATTATACGGTTTTTGGCAGGCAACAATTTTGGTTATATCCCGTCAATTGACACTTTTTGAGATACGGATAAAAAACTGCTCCATTTTTTCAAAGAGGGGTTTTTCGCAAACAAAGTGCGGCTACTATTTTGAATCATTTTTGGTCCTCATTAACAATCTCGAAAAATCAATACTTTTTGAGGTATCGAAGAAAAAAGTGCTCAGATATGTCAAAAAATATGGATTATTCGAGGTCGATGATCATGATCTAAAATATCGTACGCGCGAAAAAAATCAAACGAAGCAGTTTTTGGTCCATGTCTCAAAAAGTATCAATCAAAATTGTGAGAGGACTAAAATGTTTCCCATAAAGGACGCGCAGTTTGAGTTCGCGGGAAAGTACCCCTTTACGACGCTATATCTCGAAAAGTATCGACCTTAGCCATTTACGGAATAGATTCAAAATTGTTGTTTGCAAAAAATTGTCCAATTTGAGTGCGCTATTGTGACAAATATAAATATAAACCTTGTCCAATCTCCAAATTCACCTTACAACATAGTCATTCTTCTCCCTCTTTCGCATCTCCCTTCTCTTCACCACTGCATTCATTCTGTTCCTTGTCATTCTCGTTTAGCAGCATCCTTCTCTCTCTATCCTTTTCTCCGCATTTATTATTCTGATCCTACACTTTATTCCAGCATATCTTGAATATCACATTACTTCTTTCCTTCTCTTTTAATCGTATCTTACAGAAATTTTTCCCGCCACTATCATCATTTTGTCCAATTTTACTTCATCCTCTACAATATATTCTGCTGTTTTCTTCTCTATTCCTAACATCCATTTCCAATACTTAATTGTTTCTTCTCTAGTTTCTCCATTTCTTTCTATCCCCATATTTCCGGCTCGTACAACAACACTTTCTTTATTAACTTATCATACAGCCACCTTCTTTTTCCATATTTTTCCAAAAACGTTTTCTCCTATTTTCCATACTTGTGTCAGTGTCATATTTCCTCTATGCTCTAACTCTCTAATACGTACCCCATTTGTATTGCTATAACTTAAATTATATCCCAGATACCACTATACATACGAGGGCGGTCTGAAAAGTTTTCGACCAAACATAGCTACAAGAATTTTTATCTTAAAATTTATTTTTATTTTTCTACATAGTCTCCTTGTGACTCTATACACTTCTCCCAGCAATGCTCCCATCTCTTTAATCCGTCCCAATAGTACTCGGCGTTCTTTTCTGCAAAATGATTGTTCACGAAGGTGATTGCCTCCTCATTTGACAAAAATCTTTGCACTCCGAGCGTAGTTTTTAGTTTTAAATTCGGTAAAAATACCAAATTGTGAGTGAAATTATACAACTGCATAATATGTCAGAAGTAGTAGGAAAAGATAACTAAATAAAATTTATTAAAAAAAATACTGGATTAAAATAATTGAGGACATTATAACGATTGTTTTTATGAAAAAAAGCGACATAAAATTTCCTGTAAGATTAATTGTCAGAGATCTTAAAAGTTCCTTCGACCTTTGAATCGGTGTCAATTTTTTGCAGCAATTAAGTCGATGGGGGCAATTACAATAAAATAACAAAAATCCAACTTTCTAATTTTATAAAAAAAGAGATATATTCTTTATTAAACAGACAAACAGCAACTGTTAAAATTCCTCGTTTATTTTATTCAAAAATTTTTAAAATACCTACCTTAGATGATATAATAATATTTGAATACAATCTTGGGAAGTAAATTTTCTACATTAGTACGATGTACTTAATTTAATTTAATTAAGTTTTGCATTATATTTGTTTTGGGGTTTATAACTATTTTTAATTGCTTAATTAATATTGATCTCAGATACATCAGTCTTTTTTGTTTACTTCTGATAAAGGTCATAGAATTTGACTATTTAATTAATAACAAGTATAAAACAACAACAAATTCGATATTCAAATCAAATTCATAATAATACAAAGCTGACGTAGTAGTAGAAAAAGTCACTTTTTTCGAAAACAAAAATTTTTTTTCTTAATAATGCAGTTATATTTTTAAAAGTTTAGCGATGATGCCAGCAGATTAAATGGGCATTTTAACCGTTTAATTTAAATTATTTTGTAGGGAGTGTTGTTCAGATTCATTTTGTTACTGAACTAGAATGCAAATATTTATGTTAGAAAGTGAAAATTTATACCAAAAAATAATTCGAATACAAAAAATTCCTTAGTTGAAGTTCACTTATAAGACGTAAATTATATTGTCTAAAGTTTTGTTTTAATTAAGCCACATTAAGTTGATTAAACTTTTTGAAGAACCATCGTGGATGTAGTATTTCTTCTTCTTACAGTAATGTGATTTGCCTTTTAAGAGGTAAGAGGAGATTTGAATGAATGTAATGTAATGACGAAGAAATTGTGGGAAAAATTTCGCTCGATTATTCTGCCCGACATTATTTCTATTTTTTTTTATTCTAACACATGCGTTCTTAATTGGCTTGGAATTTGTTCTGTAATTAATCTTCATTGTTTTGATATTGGGTTTTGTGTCTCTTTGTAAAATTAAGTCATTATTTTCAAATTAGAACTAATTTAATTGTTTGACTTTATAATGTATAATAATTGTACCAAAGTAATTACAAGTAAACTACAGACAAGGTAATTCAACGCACAATTGTAATTGCAATCACTATTCAAAGCAAGAAAAAATCTTACATCTGAAATAAAAACACTTTGTTTTCGTAACAAATATAAATTAGGAAAGTAAAATAAATTCAGTTCAGTGTACTGGCTTGGTTACAATAAAAACTAAAAATAAAAGTTTAACTAAATAATTCATTTCAAGTACTTGCGTGAATATGTTTCACTAAAGTTACTATTAACATTATTGAATAATTTGAAATGGATCTATTATAATAAAGACTTTATAATTATTCTGTTATAACATACATTTTTAAGCATCTAACAATTTGTTGACGTTATTTTATGACTTAATTATTTACATTTATTATAATGAAAATTGTACCTAATTGTTCAAGTTCAATTTCAATTGATTTATTGTTGAACTGACAGCTACAACTTATTCGATTACCAACTGACTTATTTACTTTTAATTAATTTCCAACCCACTAAAACTCATGTTCAAGATGAACTACACTGATGAGCCTCAATAAGGTGAAATTGGCATGAAGTCGTTTGCGTTATTTAAAAGATCGAAACTTTCAATCCCATGTTGAAAAATTTGCGGGTTTCCACGTTCATGATACAGATCAATCAACTACTTTCTCAAAAAATGCTTTATCTCAGTAAAAATTTAGATTCATCGACCACGTAAGCGTCCCGCAAGGATCGACCCCGTCACTACTACTATACGTTTTCACTGACACTGAAGATCCATTCTATTTACTTCACTGTTAACTGCTAAAACTGGCAGATGATCATGTATGCGACCGAAGCTTGCTTATACGCCATCAAACTCAAGTTTTTCGAGATAGATAGATAGATATTTTTATTAGTTTGTCTAATTTACAATTTTACAAAACGGTTCGGTTTCCCTGTTAACTTAATCTACATCCCTAGAAAACCCCCGGAAAACTAATATTAACGTTCACTCTTTAAAACGACCCTACCTCAAAACTTCTCCACATAAAAATTATCTTCTTCCTAAAACTTCCTTCATCCATTTCTCTCCTTCCCCTTTTTCTCATAATATTACTTGACTTTTTTTCTGCTCTTCTGTTTACAATTTCTTCATTACCACATCTAAATCTCGCTATCATCCTCTTGGTCTTTAAACTCATGTTTCCTGTTATATATTTCGGTACTTTCTCGGTCATAATCTTTGTTATATCTTCCATCTCTTATTTTGGCTCTTCTTTCTGAGTTTGCGTATCTTTATCCCTTCTCACTATGACGTCTTCTATACTTATGCCTTCTTCATTCTGCTGCTTTTCTGGCATATCCTACTCTTTCGTAATATCTTTCTTCTTGTCCTTACTTTATTCTCTGCTTCTTCACTTCTTCATACCACGTTGCTATCTTATCAGCTTGTACTCTTATCTTTTCCATTTTTATTTCTTCCCCAACTATACACTGTGTCCGTTTTTCGAGTGCCACTATGGGGATCTAGCTTATTTTAAGAGATACGAAATTGGTTAAATTAAGGCAAAGTTGTTGAATGTTGTTGAATTTTTCCATTTTTAGATTATCTTTATTTTCCTCTTTACAACGATTGCACGTTTGAAAAAAAGAAAGTTTTTATTTTGTGTTTAGGGTGCTTTGAAGAAAATATCAACGCTCTTTTGTTTTCAACTAAATTTGAGAGTTGGATTCGTCGTCTGCATTAGTCTTGATTTATTTGTGTAGAAAAAATGCAATTTTCAAGGAAAATTATAATTCAACAATTATTTATTTATTTAGCGTATGGCTCCAGTCATCATGTTCTTTAGTCAGGAGATCAGAAGATTGTCCGACTGCCACGTTTGTTAGCTCTTTAGCGTTATCCAGGGTGCACCACGAGGAGGCAAGCTAACTGTGCACCCCAATTATTAACAAAGATGAAAATAGCTAAACAATAGGTAACATCACAACATCTGTTCAAAAATCTCCCTTTGTAATTCCAAGCACAATTGCACTCTTTTTCTAAGATTCGCTACAGCTCTTAACACGTCTTAATGTTGTGTCTAAGAGTGCTAACAATTTGGTGTCAAAGTTCATCGACGTCGGCTGGCAATGTTTTGTATATGTTATTTTGTCTCCCACAAAAAATAGTCTAAGGGGACAAATCAGCGACCTCTCAATCGTTGCCATTATTTGCTATTAATCTTGGGAAACATTTCTGACAAGCTTCTCTAACCCTACCAGATTATGAGACCGCCTATCCTGCTGGAACCAGATCGTGTTTGAACGATTAAGAGGTAGTTATTGTCGAGAAAATATGTTCAAAATGTCCTCAACAATTGAAGTACATTGTACTCAAATTTTCTTCTAGATGTACGGTTGTATCCCAACCGACCCACTTTAGTTCATCGACGTCGGCTGGCAATGTTTTTATATGTTATTTTTGTCTCCCACAAAAAATAGTCTAAGGGGGACAAATCAGGCGACCGTGCTGGCCAACGATCGTTGCCATTATTTGCTATTAATCGGTTGGGAAACATTTCTG
Source organism: Abscondita cerata (assembly GCA_030710515.1). Classification (NCBI taxonomy): domain Eukaryota; kingdom Metazoa; phylum Arthropoda; class Insecta; order Coleoptera; family Lampyridae; genus Abscondita; species Abscondita cerata. The sequence goes on from JALBCR010002203.1 coordinate 336,506, forward strand.
ACAAGCATTCTCTAACCCTACCAGAATTATGAGACGGCGCCCTATCCTGCTGGAACCAGATCGTGTTTGAACGATTAAGAGGTAAGTTATTGTCGAGAAAATATGTTCAAAATGTCCTCAAACAATTGAAGTACCGATCTGTACTCAAATTTTCTTCATAGATGTACGGATTGTATCGCCCAATAATCCGACCCACACATTTAGTCTAAAACGAATTTATGGTTGTCGTTTTTCGAATCGATGGGAGTTTTCAAGCGGCCAGTAATGTTCGTTGTGATGATTGAACATTCATTGCCACCGCGCATGCGCGATTTTAAAATTTACATACATTTTACACATCTCTACCGGCAAAAATGTGAACTTAAAAATTGTAGTATAATGAATTACTTTAGTGCCGATTTTATTTATTTTACTGCCGATTTTTTTGTACTTTAGTGACGATTTCGGAAAAAAAGTAATTATTTTAAGCATTCAGGGTAACACACGCTAGAGTATTTCCACTATAACTTCATCTCCACTAGAAATTCGAAGAAATTTTCTGCACAACATGTTTCTAAATTGACGAGAAAAACATTTTAAAATTATTACCGAAGGTTTTACTTACGAATGCTAGCGACTTTCTGTTCATATACTTACTACATATAAACATACGTTCATAGTCGTGTTTTTTAACTTCTGCCATATAGCTTCTTAGTACACAGATTGCAATACTTTCATCAGCAATTAAAACAAGCGTTTACCACATCACCACGACAAGCGAAAATAAAATTGCGTTTTAGTAAAAAATGGTTTGAACAAAAGCTATAGACAATAGAATTTCCAACAACTTTTTTTTCCTCAACTTTTTTTTGTAAAATTAATATTGGTGGAGATATTGTTACAACAATTATTGTCTAGTGATTGTTATATCTCAGTAATTACTTATCGGATCGAAAAAAAGTTTAAACAAATGTTGTGTATAATTAAATAATTATTTGAAACAAAAATCTGTAAAATTAATATTTTTGTAATGTTTAAAAATTCCAAAATCTGTATAGATAAACGGACCTTTTGGCAACATAGAACATGCCCAAAATCTAATCAAATCTAGTTTCATAAAAATCGGACTGGTGGTTTTCTTGATATTTTGTTTACATACAGGCGGACGGCCAGCCGGCCGGCCATTGGACATTTTTTTTGCTTCATTATAACGTACTAACTCTTATTTGTCGGAAAAAGTAAAAAAAAGGTGTGTTAAAATTTTCGGTTTGGAAACCGTCGCATAACTGATAAATATCTTATTTATACTGTAACAGTTTTTGTAGCTCACCACATCATCATTATATATTTATCACTTGGTGTCTTTAGATCAAATCGCCTGTATATCACTAGACGCTTAGAATCGATAAAGTCTTCATTTCCCATATCTTCTTCGGGGAAGACCTTACCGTACCAGGTCTTGTCTCACTGCCTAGCACATAAAAAGTACATAATTCCTAGCCCTTAAGTTTCATAATCGTATTTATATCATTACACGCTTAGAATCGATAAAGTTTTCATTCCTCATATCTTTGTAGTGGATGACCTTACCGTAGCAAGTCTTGTCTCATCTCCTAGCACATTAAAAGTACATAATTCCTGTACTTTTCTTTTTGCGATAGGAGGACCCTTTCAATGATTTTTGGTATGAAGGGTGTAGCTTTACGCAAACCACACCCTCCACATTTTGACCTTTAAAAGATATGACTAATTTTGGAGTACAAAACTTTTAAAGTCGGTACAAAATTATGTTATGGTTGACTTCCGGTGTACGTGTTGTCAATTTGAAATTTTTTTAGAGAAATAAACCACATCCGATAACTTAAAAATATAATTTTTTAATTTCAAATCCTCTTGCTTTACAGAAACTCGGTCAGATTGGCACGATCATCTTGGCGCGGCGAATTTGGCGCAGAACAAACTTGGCGCAGGAACTATTTGGCCTAAGAAGAAAATATCATTTGTCATCAATAAATTAAGTAATGATAATAAAGAAAATGCTTCGTAGTTTTTCCATAGTAACATTTTCGGCATCTTGTCCACGGAGTTTGAAGACAACGCCAGGTTACGAACGCTAAGGTGTCGTCTTTTACTTTTCTGCGTTTTGACCACATTTGGCGATTTGTCCACAGAAGCATTTTCGGCGTTTTGTCATTTTTTGGAGATTTGTCCACAGTAGTTTTTTGGTGATTTGTCCACAAATTCGTTGTTTTGTCTATTCGACGCTTTGTCTATTCAGCGATTTGTCCGGACCCTCTCTAGTCTTTGCTAATAATAAATTATTTGTAATGTATGTTCAAATGAGCACTATATATTTTTTACGAATGACATACAATTGATTTCTTGTTAAAAAAATTAAGTTTGAATATTTGAGCCGTTATTTACTCATAATCAAGAAAGATCTAGAATATCAAATTAAAGATTAGAAAGCGTACAAAGAGTAGGAAGACGGTGGTGGTAATATACGAGTACTAAATGAAGACGACAAGAAAGAAAATAAAGACAAATTTTGGAACGATCTAACAGAAATTATAGGACAAGTAAAAGGAAAAATATTCATAATTGGTGACTTCAATAGCAGAGTCGGTAAAAGTGATGAGAAATACAAAGAGATATTAGGAAAATATGGAGAAGCATTTAGAAATAGTAATGAAAGAAGAATGTTAGATTTTGCATTTTAAATGATTTAATAATAACGAATACATTTTTTGCACACAAAGAAATTTATAAATTTACAAGAGAGATGAGAAGTAGGAATGAAAGATCTTTAATTGACTATATATTAATAGAAAGAAAAGACAGAGGGACGGTAATGGATTCGAGAGTGAAAAGAGGTTTGGAAATTGGTAGCGATCATTATCTGGTAATGGTTAAAATCAGAGAAAATAAACATCAAAAGAAGAAAACGCAGACGAATACAGAAAAGAAGGAAATTGTACAGTTGAAATCAATTAAATATTACAAATTAACACTTTCACTGCTGATGGAAATTACATAGATCATCTCACGAGCTGAAGAACTTTCTTCTTAAAAAGTCATTATATATGGCAAAAAAATAAACCTTCTAAAGATGAAAGTTGTCTACGAGGGGTGGAATATCCATTGGGGGTGGTGTCACGGATACGTGTCGTCAGCACCTGGTGAAGTAATTTGTTACCCTATGCGGACCGACACGGATCCGTGTCGCAACTTTTTTAACAAATATTATGAAAAATGATAACTCAATTAAGTTCGATAGACAATTTTGTCTTAAAAACAATTTATTTTGTAATTTTCTACATAATTAATAATATACGTCATTTTTTACACAGATTCGTGAAAGTTTTTGAAGCATTCTCCAGCGCAAAGTCCTGGTTCTCCGACACATGACGCACAATGAAAGATTGTTGCCTTTCGCTTTTTCTGGACAGAACACATTCGGCAACGTTTTCTTTTTGTTTGGCCCTTTTCATCCTTCTGCGAAATTTTGAAATTACGTGAACAGGCTGTGGTAAAGATCGTTTTGAAATTGGATCAAACTCGATCTGCAATAGTTTCTCTAGTAGTGATAGTCGAAAATCGTACAAATTGCTTCTATTTCCAGAAAACTTTACATATAAATTGAAGGAATTTAGAAGCATAAGCTGCATGAAGTGAATTCCTAATTTTAGTGGCCACCTTATAGTCTTTCTCTCACAAGGGTAATAGGAATTCATTTGATCTTGTCGATCAACACCCCCATATGTTGATTGTAATAATAAATTGGAGCAGGTTTTTCTCGAGTATTTGCTCTTCTGTTCACGTACTCCACCATTCGATTATCGTATTGATTAGATATGAACAAAACGTCTCGCTTATCTTTCCATTTTCCAATTACTATGTTGTTGGCATATCTAGCAATGCAATCTCCTTTTTTCAATTTTTTTTGAAGCACTTCCTTTGGATTGCCCTTCCTTTTTGAATTTAATGTTCCAGTGCAGTAGGTAGATCGTTTGGAAAGCTTGTCTGTTAAATAATAAGAATTATAATAATTGTCCATAAAAACTGAATGTCCGCTATCTAAAAAGGTTCTAAGAGGTCCAACACCACCTTTGTTGTGTGACCTTTTCCTCCTTGATCGCCCATTTGCCCTGTATATACTGATGATTTTAGAATAATGCCATTTGGTTCGGAGAGCATGTATAATTTTATTCCATACTTATGGCGCTTATTTTTTTATGTATTGTCGAAATACTAATCGACCCCTCCACAAAACCATTGATTCATCTAATGATAATTCCTTTCCAGGGTAATAAATTTCGGCCATTTTTCTGTTGAAAAATTGTATAATCGGACGTATTTTGTACAACCGATCTCTGCTTGCTTCATCCACAGCGGAATTTGGTGCAAAATGTAGACATCTCATTATTCCTAGAAACCGGTCCCTGCTCATTTTTTTGCAAAATTGGCAAACTAAATAAAGGATTTGTCTTCCAATAATCCTGTAATCGGTTCATTCTTATTGTTCCGGTGTGTAATAACAGACCCAAAAATATTAAAAATTCCTCTCTGGTAAGAGGCTTCCATTTGGATATTCTGGAATGTTGAAAACCCCTGAGGACAAAAAAATTTCTTCGGCGTAAATGTTCGTTTGTTCGACGACGATATCAATAATTTCATTCGTGAATATCATTTGAAAAAAATGTATAGGTTGGTTGCCGGGATTAGGTACCAAGAGGCTATTATTTTTTATAAATAAAAAATTCTTCATGGCTTGAGGAACATCACTCCACACAAGATTTGCAGAACTACCGTCTCCTAAATTTTGTGAAACTGATATCTGCGAAGCTTGCACACCTTTGGAGATTGTGTGACATTAAAAACAACAATAAAAAAACATAATGCTTACTATCATCAACTTCACCACAGTCCGATGATTCATCATCCTCTGAAATTTCGGGAGTAAAATCTTCGTCGGAATCAACAGCAAACTCGTACTCTTCATCGCTAGATGCACTTAGAGCCGCTCTCATTTCTTCTTCAGTAAGATTCTTAATATTTTTGTACTTTTGTCGTGGCCGTTTCTGCCCTGAAGGCCCAGCTCCAAGATCTGACATTTTAATTTATTTTCAAAAAAATTTAAGAAACACTACACTTCGTTCGCCTATATCGCGTTAAAACGAACTGAAACCCATGAACGCAAAATACAACGAACTTAGGGAAATTTGCGATATTAATTCCATGAAAAAACGCTGAGACCTCTTTTACATTGTCCGTCTACAATTATAAGGAAACATACCGAGGGTAGTTTATGGCCATTTACGATAAGCCGACCAAAATTATTGACACTCTAATAAATTTCGTTTTGCCATCCTTTGAAGTATTTTTTATTTCATTTTTCGTGTTCTTTTAGAATAAAATAATTTATTGGGGTTGCAATTCAAGTACGCGCGGCAGTTGTGGCTATTGCTCTCATAAACTTCTGTAGAGACAATGTGATAGAAATACGTTTTTATTATAAAGTGCAAAAGTAAAACAAAAATATTGTTTTATTTATTTATTTATTCGTATGGTTATGTTACAGGTATGTTCTTCTTCGTATTTATTTACAATCTAAAAAAAAAATGTACGCCAACTACGGATTTTGGATCGCTTTAAAACGCAATTTACGCTAAGCTAGGTCACAACGTTTTCTTATTTTTGAAGAATTACACTTTTGCAGTTGGAAAACGGACTAAACTTTTAAACGGGGACCTTTTAAATTAACCCTTGTCAAAAGTGTGCAACTGTCTTATTCGGGAAACTAAGTTAATCTTCAAATATTAGAATGCTTAACCCATATGCTGACACGATATTAGATACTTCGGCGCAGTCCTGAAAGATTTATATTTAATCTGAGCGACACATATTAACGGCACGGATCCGGGTCGGCAGCACTGGAGTAAGAATACTAGCGTCACGGATCTGTGACATCAGCAGTGAATGTGTTAAGGGACAAGTAGCAGATAAATACGAAGAAACTATAAGCAAGAAACTGGAAGGATACGAAAACCAAATAATGAAGAAAAGTGTTGAAAGCGGATGGATATATTTTAAGAACATAGTATTAAATACAGCAGAAGAGATATGCGGAAAGCAAGGCAGAAAAATAATAAGAAACACACATTATGGTGGACAAAGGAAATTAAAATTCAAATTAAGAAAAAGAAAAAAGCATGGAAAAGTGACTTATTGTACAAGACTGGAGAAAAATACAAGAAATATAAACAAGAACGAGAAACGACTAAACAACTGGTAAAAAATGCGAAAGAAGACAAATGGAAGACTTTTTGAGAAAAAAATTGAAAAAGATTCAAAAGGAAACCAAAAACTATTCTATAGAACATTAAAAACTTTAAGAACAGAGAAAACACTAAACACAAAAATAATAAAAGGAAAAAACGGAGAAATTGTAACAGAAGAAAAAAAATAATGGAAAGATGGAAAGAACACTTTGAAGAATTACTAAATGATTCACAAAAGGAAGAAGATATTGAAAATGTCGAAATAGCAAAAGAGACAGAGGAACAAGAGATAAGGATGGAGGAACTTGAAGAAGTAATAAAAGATCTAAAATACGGGAAAGCGGCTGGGTGCGACAGAATAACGGCGGAAATGATGAAGAGTATAGGACAAAAATGCAGAAAAACACTTACAACAGAGTGTGGATAGATGAAGAAGTACCAAAAGATTGGACGACAGCGTTAATAGTACCAATTCATAAAAAGGAGATAAAAAAGAGTGTAATAATTATAAAGGAGTAACACTTCCAAGTATATGTAGGAAAATTTTAGAAAAATAATAGAAAAAAGGATTAGAATGGTAACTGAAGAGACAATGGAAGAAGAACAAAGTGGATTCAGAAGAGGAAGAAGCGCACAGAATCACATATTCACAATAAAACAAATAACAGAGAAAACAAGAAAAGAAAAAGGATGATATATTTGGCATTTTTGGATCTGTTAAAGGTCCCGGCTCGACTTTTGGATTTTGAAAAACTTATTTTATTCTTTTGGTACTTTATTAATTTACGACTATACTGGTGGACTTGACTAACTATTGTATACAATGCTTGAACTGTTGAACTAACTTATTTACATGTATTTATAGTATTTACGCTAATGCTTATTTCTTACTTTCTTAATTGTACCTTCACATTCTTTTACATTAGAAAGCGTCTCCCTTCACTCAATTAAGGAAGAAAACATAAAGGAATGTCAGGGTTCTTAACACACCTCCCTCAAATTTTTAAATTTTGTCAATAGTGACAAATTGACAAAATTTTACAACAATTAAAAACATAATAAAAAGAAACTATAGATTAAAGGGTGCTGGAGGTCTTGACTCATTAGTTGGCAGAGTGGGGTAAAGGTTACTTCCGGTTGCTAGAGGTTCGAGTTCCAAATCTCCCGCTACCACTTCGGATTTGATGCCTTCCGCAGAATTTGCCATGTGGCTAGTAAGACGTGATCGACATGGCCAGACATAACGATATATAAGAAATAGGATTACAACCAGCGCTCCTATTAACACGGGTATTCGATACCAAGACGTGTGAGTGGTTTTATCAATGCTTTCTAAGTTAGCCTGGAGGATCGCGTCAAGTTGTTTGATTTGATGAGCTGTATTAGATAATTCGTGCAAGTTCACCGGTGTTAACTGTACTGGCTCCATAACAGACTTCTTCATTAGCTCTATTTTCTCGACGCGGCGAGGATCAGTAACTATGTCTAAGGGTGGAATGTAGTTCTGATAACTGTGTACTTCGCCCCTCCTTGCAACGAGTGTTGTGCTAGGGGTATAACATTTACATTTGGAGTAAAGTTGCAGAATTCCTGCTTGCTTGAGATGTACTTGTTCGGTTATCATGTTGGACGGGTTACATGATATGGTAACAGTTACTGGTCGACTTAGGGCGTATAACCATTTGTTTTCGGCTATCGGGTGCCACGCTTCTAGATGAGCTCTTGTGATACGTATCGTACAATCTTTAGGAATTTCTTCGGATACGTGCGCCATATGTAGTTTTACTTCGCAGGTAGGATTATTGTTTATGGTTTTGACTTCCACGTCGTTGCATAGAAAGTCGGTGGTAGTTAATTTTGAGCATTGATCCAGATTGTCCAAAAGGCTGTAGCTAGTTTTATGGTACTTAGGAAAAGGTACGGTTTTATAGGGCTGATGTAGGCAAACGTGTCGTTTTCAGGAATGGGTAAAGGTACGAGATTGAAAACATTATAAATTTGTTCGTCTACTAATGGTAATTTAATAGCAAATATTAAAACGTTATTGCTATACATTGCCGAAATTTTGCAGAGAGAAAAGTATTTGTAAATATTATTATAATTAAGTAAAGGAATAGGAAACCTCAGGTTTGAATTTAAGTTAATTTTTGTAATTCACTTTTGAAATGTTTGGGATTGATTACTGACGGATGTAGAATGTTTTGCTTTGAAAATAGCAATGCCGATATAATGGTATCAAACTCTTCGTTAAGTTCGGTTGTTAATTCTAATAGTAAGCTTAAACGTTCAGTAAGCACCTCTTTTGTAGTTAGCGAATTGATTTTTGCTATTGTATCTTGGCTAAATGTGTTGAATCTATTTATATTTCTATATATTTGGTCTCGAGCAGACAAAAAGAATTGGCAGATTTATTGTATTCTGATATTGCAGATGATAGGATTGAAATTTGTTGTTTCATTAGTAATTGAGTATCATGATTTTGTTTATTTAAAGATTCAATAGATTTAGAATAATGCTCTGCGTCTTCAGCACTAGGAACACCGAACAACCATTTAAAAGCGTAAGAGGCACCGTCAAAAATTCCTCTTTTCTTTCGGAGATTATGACCCGTTAAATGTTCGATATTTTCGAATTTTTCGTTTAAATTCCGAATTTGATTTCCTATCAAGCTTAACGATACATTGCAGTGTATACTATCATTTAAGGTGTGACAAGAAAAACAGTTTGTTTGTATACTAGTTGGGCAAATGTTAATTTTTCTTGATACAAACTTAAGTTTGAAAAACTTAAGAAAGTAAATTCGTCTACTATCGTTTTTGCTAAACCTAAATTATTATAAAAGATTCCAGATGTAGAATTTATAGGAGTAATAGTGTATTTCAGATTTTGATCTGCTTGAGCACGTTCAGGAGATGTTGCTGCTAGGGTTAATGGGATTATCAATAAGAGTGTCTTCATTTTCTTCTGAAACATAAGGTTTAGTATTATTTTTGTGATATGTAACTAATTTGTTTTGTATCTTAATTACAACGGTTTGGTTTTTATTTACTCGGATTATGGTATATGGACCTTTATACTTTGGAGAAAGTTTAGAACTAGTACCAGTAGAAAATTGTTTATTTATGATGTATATTTTGTCACCTACTTTGTATTCAACGGTATTTAATTTTTTGTCGCGATCTTGTTTAGTTTTTATTTTGTTGCTAACTAGATTTTCATGGGCAATTTCAAAAGATTTGTTAAGTCTCAATTTTAATTGAGATAAATAATCATCATAAGTGTATCGGAATTCAGGTTTTGCTGTGACAGACGACGGGATGGAAGGTTTATGGCCAAATATCAGTTCGAAAGGTGTGAAACCGGTTGCTGTATGTATGTGAGCGTTATAAGAAAACATCGCTGGTAGCACATAGTTATCCCAATCTGTTTGATTCTTATTGATATAATGTTTCAAATAATCTTTTAGTCCTGCATGGCTTCGTTCTAAAGCTCCATTTGTTTGAGGATGATATGGTGACGACAGTATGTGCCTTATTTTAAAAATTTTGTTAAGCCCTTTAAGCAGGTCAGATGTAAATTCAGCACCATTGTCGGATAAGATGGACTCCGGTATACCGTACATCATTATAAATTCGTACAGTTCATTAGCAACAGTCGACGCTTCGCGATTTGCTATTGCAACGGCGTGTGAGTATTTGGTGAGGTCGTCCTGCATGGTTAGGATATATTTATTTCCTCTTTCGGTTAACGTTAAGGGACCGACTATATCCATGGATAGTCTTTGAAATGGTTTTGTCGACGTTGTAGTAATTTCCAAACTCGATTTTATAGGTTTACGATTTATTTTATTTTCTTGACACGATACACAACACTGGATTAATTTTTTAATTTGGGATTTCATTCCATGCCATTTGTAATTTTCTTTAATTCGATGATATGTACGTCTGAAACCACTGTGCCCAGCTACGCTTGAGCAGTGATTTTCATCAAAAATTTTTATCTCTTCTGTACTTGTCGGCTCGATTTTGCAATTACCAATTAAATTTATTGTTATATTAGGAAAAACGAAATGTAACATTTCGTTTATCAGATCTTGCTTAAAGTTTGGATTATATTCAAGAGGGTTCTTGAAATATAAATGTGTTTCATTACCTATTTTAGATTTCAAATTTAAAAGAGTATAATAAAGATCTTTGTAGCTTGGATGATCTAGGTAATTTAGGTGAGTAATTAATAAATATGTTTTATGATGGTCATTGACTAGCTGCACTACATCGAAGATAGACAAATCCGTGGGAACTTGGTTTAAATCATACAGTTCATTTAAATTGACGTAATATTTATTATTTTCATGAAGGTCCTTTGAAAATAGAATCACATTAGGAAATTTAGTAAAAATATTTTCTTTTAAAATAGGCGTATTTACGGAGGTATTATTCTCATAATGATACTTAATAAAATTATCAAAAGTTTGATGAGAAAATCCATGTAAGACCGGATTTCGGGATAATGCATCGACGTTACAGTTAATCCTCCCTGGTTTGTATGTGATCTCATAATCGAATTCTTCTAATTTTAATCTCCATCTCACCAATTTAGAACTTGGGTCCTTACAATTAAACAACCATGTGAGTGGTCTATGATCAGTAACAATTACAAATTTTCTACCATATAAATAAGGGCGAAAGTGATGTACGGCCCAAACTATAGCAAGCAATTCTTTCTCGGTTGTGGAATAATTATTTTCCGCTTTGTTAAGAGTTCGAGACGCATATGCGATAGGTAAATCCGTACCTATGTCTCCTTGAGATAATATGGCACCAATTGCGTAATTTGAGGCGTCTGTTGTTAATATAAAACATTTATCAAAACAAGGAAACTGTAGAATTGGTTTGTTTAATAAAGTGTTTCTTAAATGCTCGAATGCTTCGTTACGCTGTTGATTCCATTCATAAGGTTCGTCCTTTTTAATAATTGGGTTAAAGGTTTCGCATGTTTAGCAAAATCTTTTATAAAACGACGATAATATCCCAACAGTCCTAAAAATTGTTTTATTTGTTTGCAATTTGTAGGCCTAGGGTATTGAGAAATTGCAGTAACTTTCTCCGGGTTTGGTTTTACTCCTTCTTCGCTAATTATGTGTCCGAGATATGCGACTTCCCTTCGCATAAATTCACACTTGTCAGGTTGTAGTTTGAGATTATTCTGTCTGAGTCTTTCAAATACGGATGTTAGTTTGGCACTGTGTTCTTGTATCGAAGAAGCATATATTACGATATCGTCTAAATATACAAAGCATTGGAGTCCTTGGAGTCCTGATAAAACAGTATTCATCAAACGTTGGAACGTAGACGGAGCGTTGCGTAGTCCAAAAGGCATTCGTAGGTATTCATAATGACCGGTGTGTGTTGAAAATGCGGTTTTGGCTACATCTTCCTTCTTCATTTTTATCTGATGGAATCCTGAAGCTAAGTCCAAAATAGTAAAATACTTACTATGACCTAATTGACTTAGGATATCCTCGACATTTGGTAAAGGAAAAGCATCACCTACCGTCACATTATTCAATTTCCGGTAATCTACTACCAAGCGCCATTTTCTTTCTCCTGTTGCGTCTGATTTTTTGGGACGATCCATAAAGGACTATTATACGGGGATACCGATGGCTGTATGATTTTTGGTTTAACATCTTCGCAATTTGTTTATCTACTTCTTGTTTGTGAATCTCGGGGAAACGATATATTTTGTTTTCACTGGAGCATTATCTTGGACTCGAATTTCGTGTTGAATTACATCTGTACATGTTATATTATCATCAGGCAAATAAAAATATCGTTGTAAGCTTCGCACAGTTCTGAAGTTGATTCTTTTTCTTCATCATTTAAATGTTCCAACCGAAGATTTTTATGTAAGAGATTGTGACGATCTGATATATTGTTAGTTCGAGCTACGGTATGTATTTGATTTAAACAAAAGGTTCCAGAGTAACATTAATACGATTTATCTTAAAAGTGAAATCTGTTGTGTTAAGGATGGTCGTGTATGCCGACTTATCCGAGTTTACGCTTAAAATTGCTTTGGCTAAGTGTACGCCTTCCGCTATTGACAATTCTGGACATATACCTTCTTTAATTTGTGGATTGTTGATGTTTATTTTTATTAACGTTTCTGATCTAGGCTTGATTAAATGACAAAAATCAGAGTTTGAACTAGAGTTTAGGTATAATCGTAACGGAAAATCAATACATTTTAGTCGAATTTCGAATTTATTGTAATCGATTTGAGCATTTTGTTCTCTTAAAAGTCATTACCGATCAATCCATCAAACGGAATGTTACTAGGTTCTGGGATGATAGCAAATTTAATAGGAAATTTACAATTGTGAATCATTGGTGACATTTCTATACTTCCAAGGGTTTCGATTGGACTAGTACTTCCTAACCCTGTCAAAAGATTCTATCTTCCGGATTATACGTTAATGTAGTTTTCTTTAAATTTTCCGTTTTGATAAGCGAGACGTTGGCTCCGGTGTCAATTAAAAATTTGAATTCGATAATTTGATTGTTCTTAGCCGCATGAGGCAATATTACATAGAACATGTTGTTATTTGAATCTGATCCTAGATTAGATACTTGAGTTGTTTTATTCGCAGGATTTTGAATTGTTGTTTGTGTTAAACATGATGCTGTTTGCGGCTTACGGGAATTAGTAGATTTTGGAATAGTGTCCGGATTACGCGTGTTTACATCAGTTATAGAAAACAAAGAATTTTGTTTATAATTAGGATCATGATTTGAATTTGTGTTTGTTGTTACGTCGATTTTTAAATGTGGTCCACAGAAACGACGTTGGTCTGGGACGCATGTTCGTTTAAATTAATTTCTTGGACTTGTTCCGCTATCGTATTCACTGAATGTGGGTTTCCCTTAGGTTTACTATTATTATATTGCCGTTTCCTACATTCTGATATTACGTGTCCAAAATGCTTACAGTAGTTACATTTTAGTTGATTTGTTTCTCTATGGTCGCGAAAATGATGTGGATTACGGGTTTGGTTTGGTTTAAACGTTCGATTGAAGTGTGAAATATTTAATTTATTTGTATTGTATCTACATTCACGATCTAAATGCCCGAATTTTTACAGTATGCACAAAATTTTGAATTCGTGATTGGGTGATTAAACTTTCTTTTTCGATTTGAATGCGTTCCTCAGCTAAAGCAAAATCTAACGCGTTTGATATATTTTCAGGTTCTTTTAATCGTAAATACCGTGAAATGTCTTCCTTAGTGTGGAATATAAATCTTTGCAAAGCGAGTTCGCGTATTGTTTGACCACGCCATTTTTTTCGTCCGACGGCTTTTGAGAAATTAAATTTAATATTCGCGAAACTAATTTCCTAATACGATTGTGATAAGTTGTTACATCTTCCGAATGCATCTGACGCAGAGTATTAAGTTCCTCCATTAATTGGGAGTACGATTTAGTTTCCGAAAAAAATTGAGATAGTATTTGTTTTAATTCTGCCCAATTTTTATTGTCTTATCCTGAATCTGAGCACTTGCGTCACCGTTAATATTAGCCAAAATAAATCCTAAAAGAGGTTCTTTCTGATGTTTTGCTGCAAACCTATTTGCTGTATCACAAATTCGAATAAACTCGTGTAATTCTGACCTATTACCATTGAAAGATGTAGTTATCATTTTAAAGAGCGTTTCCGTATTTAAGACTTCGGTATGATTTTCGGTATTACTATCAGTATTAGTAGAATTATTAGCGGCGGATCTGGTTTCTGGCATTATGATTTAGTTATAACGAACGAATTATAATGAATTCAGCAATTATGAGGTATAGGAAAAAGAATTAAAGGAATACCACTTACTTGGGTTTTGTGTTGTTGAGTGTTGACCAATGGGAACATCCGACTTCTGACACCAATTTTGTTAAAGGTCCCGGCTCGACTTTTGGATTTTGAAAAACTTATTTTATTCTTTTGGTACTTTATTAATTTACGACTATACTGGTGGACTTGACTAACTATTGTATACAATGCTTGAACTGTTGAACTAACTTATTTACATGTATTTATAGTATTTACGCTAATGCTTATTTCTTACTTTCTTAATTGTACCTTCACATTCTTTTACATTAGAAAGCGTCTCCCTTCACTCAATTAAGGAAGAAAACATAAAGGAATGTCAGGGTTCTTAACAGATCTAGAGAAAGCGTTTGATGCGGTACCCAGAAGCACAGTGTGGAGGTTGCTAAACGAAAGACAAGTAAGCACAAAGCTTATAAAAATGATTCAAATTATTTACGAAAGTGACCAAAACGTAATTGTGAGAGATAATAAAATATCTAAAACATTCAAAACAAATATAGGATTAAGACAAGGCGGAAGCTTAAGTCCACTGCTGTTTATAATATTTATGGACGAAATAATTAAAAAGTGTAAGAAAAAAGTGAATAAGATGACAATTGGGTATTTAAAAATGCAAAGAGTCAAGGTCTCGGAGGGAATATACGCGGATGACGTCGTATTGATAGCGGAAAGTGAAAAGATTTACAAATAAATTAAAACAGTTGAAATTTAATACTGAAAGAGAATACAATGAAAATTAATAAATGTAAAACAAAGGTAATGACAATCGGAGAAGAAAAAAGTAAACATGAAAATTGAGATTGAAGGAGAAAGAATTGAACAAGTAAAAACTTCCAATATTTAGGAGAAGTATTGGACGAAAAAGGAACTGAGGAAGCAAATGTCAACAACCGAATTAAGAAGGCAAATGGACTGTTCTATGCATTAAAAATAATTTTCTGAGTAAGAGGAAGTTTCAGTGGAAACGAAAACAAAAATATTCAAATCGATTTTTAGACCAATAATAACGTATAGTAGCGTGTCGTGGGTATTGACAGAGCAGCAGAAAAGTAAGATTCAAGCAGTCGAAATGAGGTACCTAAGAAAAATAAAAGGTATTACAAGAAGAGATAGACTAAGAAACACAGACATAAGAAAGGAACTAGATCTTGTAAGAATAAACAAAAAGTACCAGTAAAGCAGATATGGAAGACAAGAATAATGAAAAACAGAAAAAGAGGAAGACCAAAAAACATGGAATGGAGAAGTGGGAAGAATACTAGAAGAAAAAGGAAAAACATGGAAAGAAGCAGAGGAGATGGGATGCAATAAGATAGAATGGAAGAAATTTGTAAATTTAAATATGTAATTATATTAAATGTAATATTTATATTCTACACCGAAAGGTAAAAGGATAATCTGAATAACAAAATTAGCACATAAAAAATACATAATTCCTAGACCTTCAGCTTCAAAATTGGTCATATGGGGGGTACAACTTTACGGACCTTTATAAACGTCACCAATTACTGCAAAATTCCCTTCAAATTTGCTCGCTTCAAAATTTCAAAATCATGCTTGTATAGGTGCTTTCTGTATTTTATATTGTATTTTAATTTAATTTTTGTATCACGCTATTATAATAAAATACGAATTTGTTCTGATGAGTGGTAATTTTTGAACAAACGTTTATTTTTCCGCCCATAACTAAGATTTTCATAGTTTATAGTTTTAGTTCCGACAATAAATATTAATTATAAAGTTTAGAAGCTCAATGGCCTTTATAGGAACTGGAATAACAACAGTTAATTACGCAAGACCATTTACTGTATTTTTTCTGTCGTGAACGAATTTTTTTTTATTCCACCCACATCAGAAATGAAGTTTTTTTGGTGCATATGCACGAAAGAAAGAAGCAAGTAAGTGTGACTAATGTCCATAAATAAATTATACAACGAATGCGGTTTTAATCTGTTTGTTTTTCAGTGCGATTAAACATTACAATAGATAAGTTGTGTCTGTTTAAAAAAAATTTAATTGTTAGTTTTCGTTCTGCTCTCCTAAATTGGTGGTTATTTCTCTGCAGTTAATTGTTGCTTTTATGCAATGTGATGTTGTAAACAAGTTGAATGAATATTGAATGGAGGTCAAACATACAAGAACATTTATTATTTTGATTGTCAGAAATCAGGTAGCTAAAAATAGCTTTCGAAAAAAGTACTTAATCGAATCTATAGAATTAGGTGTATCTTCTGCGTGCAGATGGACGATTAAGTAACTGGTTTGACCTGCTCACATCCGTAGGAGAATAGTTTGATTGACTTTAATTGAAGATTTTTGTGAACGTAGAGCTACATGATTTAATACAATCAATGTCGACTGTAATTGTTAACAGTATTGTTTACGTGCAAGATTAGGTAGGGCATCTTTGATAACAGTGTTTGTTAGCGGATTTAGGTGAAATGAAACGGGTTGAAATTTTTGTAACAGCGCAGAGAATTTTTTTTCCTATACTAATAGAATATTTTGAAAACAACTACATTTACAAGTAATAGTTTCATCTACATACTCATAAATGAAAACTTTATAATTGATACAAATCCAAATTTCACGTATAAATAGAAAAGTTCAAGTATAAAAACAAATTTCAGCCAAAACAATACATATGTTTATTTAATAAGAAAAAAATACAAAAGTAATTATACGTGAGCTTTTGTCGCAAGCTAGATTGATTCTGTCCTATTTTTAATTTTCATTCACCCCAACTTCCGATTTCCATGATTTCTGTGTTTCTCCGAATTAGGGAGATGATAAATACGTATAAAATTATGATAGTCTTTCCTATAACAACATTTTCTCAGCTCACACCCATCGACCTACAGTGGGTCTACTTAAGTTGGAGAAGTATAGATAACTTTTTTATTATCGATTTTTTGAAGGAAAGTTATTCTTGATAAAAAGTTTTTCATGGTCCTTCAGATATCAATTTTTTTTGCCGTATACAAGGTTTGTCAAAAAATGTGAATTTTGCTCAAGAGTAAAGTACCATTATTTTTTACAATAGAGGAGAATATTATAATCAAAAGTTGTTTTGAATTAAAAGTTATATTCAAATATGAAATTACAGTCATTAAGCATGAAAATTCAGGTTTGGTAATTATTTACGTGTTACATTATAAATATTTGCAGTTATAAATTTCAATACTGAATGTATCCCTCTTATTTGTTAAAAACAATTTTATTGGTAAATGTTTTCGAACAATCTTGCAATTTAAATTCGCAATGAACGCATACTAGTTATTTCTTTTAGAAATCGGAAAATTCATACGTAAACAAACTTACTAAAGTTTCGACATATCCACCTTCTCTTTGTAGGTTCTCTTCGCACACTTCGGAGAGAAGGATCTCCAATTTTTTTAAATAATGAGATGTAAACAATCGGAAAAATTCTTGCCTAATAATTGGTCGACTCTCATATCGAATAGATGTTGTTATGGAATGCCATTACATTTTAATTTCTTGGCCAGAATGTAAAAAAAACTTACGATAAATAGACAATTTCGAAACACACATAATTAGCACACAAAATTTATTACATAGTAAAAAGTTAAAAGGTTCAATATTATAAATGAATAGTAAATAGTTTCCATTAGAGTAAATAAGTGAATTGTAAAACTAAATATTTTGAGCACAAATTTTAAATAAGAATTGGATCCATTTCCTTTACAAGTAGGTACACGTTAAATTTTAATTCTATTTTTAAGTAGTTCCATAAAGGTTACACGCATTCACCTTATTTAAAAAAAACTTTAAAACTAACTCAAATACGAGGGCGGGGTCTAGAAAGATGTCTCTCACTTACCTTTACCGATGACTAAAAGCCCTTATTACACGTCAGATATGAGGTTTTAATGGGTGCCACCCAGATCTTTTTTAAATGTACACAAAGGTTTACAAAAAACCGAGAAAACGTAAACACTTGAAAAGAAAAGTTTTTAAAGAAAAAAGCATAAATTACGTGTGGGTTTCTATTAAAATGTAAATTAATCTACAACTTTGATTACACCACGGTCGTGATCGATTACATTAAAGATAAAAGCGGTACCGCAAACATTAAATTTCCTTAACAAGAATTATACCTAAATACTATTTACAGGTTCATAAAGTTCGCAAAACAAAGTGGGACTGTGGTCTTTATTTAAAACAAAATATTACTTTAGCCTCAACTTGAAATTCAAAACCTCGTCTGAATTCGTTTCATTTCGAACCACAAAACTAACAAAAACAAAAAAAAACGCACGGACGTTTTATCTTAATTTGGCCTATTCTTAAATGCGCACCAAGTACAATAAACAATAATACTTCAAAGTAAACAATCAATTGACTTACAGTGGTTTGTTTTCTTCTGATGAATCCAACACTTTGTTAGTCGTTACGTTAAGTAGTTGATAGGAACACTTTAATTACGCCGAATGAATCAAAAATGATGCCTTCAACGGTATGACATCTCTAAAATTGGGTCACAGGTAAAAGGGAAACTAGATGTCAGCGAGTGTCGCGTTGCTTTAACCCCAGTCAAACAAAACTTCGTTTTGTTCCTTGCACTGTTTCATAAATATCACTTTAATTAGATGGTTACTCAAAGAAATTTCACAACCGTATTTAGTTATTAGCGATTGTTATAAATACAAATAACAATTATTATCCGCTACAGTTTTGGTACTTGTTTTAGTTACATAGTACTTACATATCAAATTACATAACGATTTCTTAAATATATACATACAAACTCGGAGAGGTTTATCCTTCTCTTAATTTCTACATAAACAAAGAACCTTACATAAAAAATAAATACAGTTCACAGTATCTAACCGTAGGTGTAACGTTATTAATGAGTCTATACCAAATAAACTATAAGATTTACTCTTTAACAAAACACGATTTACACGCTTTTTCGTCCTTTGATAAAAACTATCGGAATAATCATTTCTTTCAAGCTGAATTGTGAGCGCGACGGATTTAAAAGTATCAAAGCACAAGGAAATAATTATTGCCGGCCGTGGGATCAAAACCAGATGTGCTTTTTAACGCAAACGAAACTACTAAACTACAGTACAACCTACTTAATACGAATACTTTAATGAGATCGAAAGAATTTACGCGCAAAAGAAAAAATAATTTCCACCAAACAGGTAATATTTAAACGTAAAAAAAGGAAAGTTGTATTAGCGGAAATTTGTAGAAGGCGGCGTACTTTGGTCTGTGCGTTGACCTTCTTGATTGTTCCGCTTTGGATTTCAGCGGTAGATACATAAATTGATAATTGGTTATTTAATAAAAATCTTCGGTTATATCCTCAAAATCTTGCATGAGTGAAATGAGGCAAAGCAGCAACAGTTTATTTCTGTCACGATGATGGTACGGAATGTAAAAATAAAAAGGCAAGACGGTAAGAAAACCCAAGGTAAAGGTAAACGATAAAGCTAAAACACGAGAAATATTAAAGGACCCTAGAGCAAAATATCGCAATCCACAACAAAAATAAGCTTACCAAAAAATTTTGGCGCATCACGTTCGCTATAAAAATCAGTGATAGGGCGTGTTTCGGGGTTTACAACAAGGACTCCTTCGGACAAAGACCCTTGGCCTTACGCAACTAGACAAAATTGAACACTATGCATTCCATAGATATAAATAAATACAGAAAACATTACACAGGGTGAATCAAAGATAAATATACAGTTTTACTACAAAATATGTACATTAAAATCGTCTAATGTAATAGGAGAAGTAATAATAAAACGTAACAGTGTTCCACAACCAAATAAATATTTTAATTTGCTAAATAAACTTTTTATTTATTAAACAAAAAACAACATATTATGTTCCAGAATCAGACACACTAGTATTGTACTAATGAACTTCTAAAGTTGAAAATTTCATTTCAAATTTTAAATAACTTTGTTGCCACTTAGTTTTACCTAAGTGATTCGACATCAGAAGTTCCATTTTGATATGTTTCATAGGTATTAAAGAAATATCACCGCCTAGCGGAAATATAAAGCTGCTATTGCATATTTAACAGATTTTCGTACACATTTAACATTGTATTCTTCATCCTTTTTGGTAAAAAAAGAAGAGAAAGCAATGATAAGGTAGTAAAGCATAGAAATGTACGGCCAAATACTCAAGAAAGTAGAAAAAAAAACAACTAGCACAGAAAAACATAGGAATGGTTAAAATTTAAAGATCTAAAAGTAGAAACAGAGTCTCTTATCACAGAATGGATACTGGAAAAACAAAATTTTGAACACTGGCACAGGCCCCAAATGTAGACTGTGCCAAACAGAAGACGAAAGTATCCACCACTTAGTATCGGATTGCTCTATGCTGACCAAAAAAAAAATTACCTACACTGCAACGTTTGTAGTCTTTTGCATTACGGTAACAGACAGATGGTAGGAGCATAAACCAGATCTTGTTGTAAACAATAACGAAATTACCATGCTGTGGGACACTCAAATTCAAGCTGACCGATCGATAGAGGTAAAACAAACCAGATCTTGTCTTGAAAATAAAAAACCAGGAACAATGCCTTTTAATCGGCGTCGCCATCCCATCCGTACAAAAAGAGGGATAGAAAAAGCTCAAATATAAATATCTCCAAATTTAAATCGAGAGAACGTGGAC
Organism: Abscondita cerata; assembly: GCA_030710515.1. Classification (NCBI taxonomy): domain Eukaryota; kingdom Metazoa; phylum Arthropoda; class Insecta; order Coleoptera; family Lampyridae; genus Abscondita; species Abscondita cerata. The sequence continues at coordinate 357,315 of JALBCR010002203.1, forward strand.
CATGAAGACCAACGTCATTCCAGTGGTCATTAGGGCAACAGAGCTCATCTCCCACAACGTGTGTGAAGCCATTAAAGAGATCCCATGTCTTGAGGATGCAGCAAGTAAACCACCCACATCATCAAAAGGTTTATCAAACCTCCAAAGATTAATATAAGTTCACGGTGTTGCACTGCCTGATCCTTTTACACTAGGTGCCATAAGGAATCTTATGTGAAATTTTGATAATAATAATAAATCTTTATTGAAGTTTTTTTATGTAGATAAAAATACAAATCAAAAATTATTAAATACAAGGTTTCTATAAATGATTGTCTCATCAGGTGAGCGTTGGAAAATTTTAAAAATGCAAATTTGCCGCTTAAATTGATAGTGAATTAATTTATGTTAATCTCATCATCTGTCCATCGTTCCAGGAATGGTTGTAATTTTTTGTTGTTCGTCGTTTATCGTTAATTTTGTTTATTTAATTGCCAACTTGATGATTTAGAGAAACCCTGTATAATAATATGAATAAATGAACAGGTGGTAAAGGCTAATAGATGTGTAAGATGTTTGAATTACTCCGTATACCTAAGAAAAAACAAAGTAAGAAGAAACTATTGGAAACAAAAACTACAGATACAACATTAAGATGCAGAGTTTATAGCAAAACAATATGAAGACAAAATGGAGTAACACCAATAGAAGAATCGGTAGATGCGAGTAGAAGTGAGTGGAATGACAATATATCTCGAATAAAAAATGGAAGAAGAGAAAATAGTACTAGGAAGAAGAAATGTAGGAAAACTTCGTTGTAGGTGAAAAGGAGAGCTTAGGAGTTAGAAGAATGCTGAAGAAAAAACAAACCTTGCAAGAGACCCTGTTAAGTGCATCCGTAATTAAGAAAAATAATTGAACAAGTATCAAGTTTTCTTGGAATAGAAGTTAATAAGCGATGGAAAGCTACTACAAAAAGAAAAGAACAAACGACAAAGGTGAATAGACTTGCAGAATGTCTGAATTGCTCAGTATGGAGTGACAGTAATGGAAGAATCGGTAGATGCAAATAGAAGAGAGTGGAATGAGCATATATCTCGAATGCAAAATGGAAGATTTTTTTTTATGTTGGACAATCCACGAAGGCTCAAGGCCTAAGTACTAGGTACCGTAGTTGCCAAATGCAGGGAAGAGAGAGGAAAGTTGCAATTTATTAATTTAGGACTTAAAGGACTGGAGATTTGGGGATACGGGGAATACGTAAGATGGTAGTAGATTTCATAATGAGATACCCTAGGAATGAAAGTACGGTCGTAGTGACCAGTTCTGGAAGTTCGGAGCTGAACTGTAAATAGGTGCATACGCATCGAAGATCGAGTTTCCCCGATTGGGTCTTCTAGTTTGATGTAAATAGCTAGAGATGCATCACTACAAGGAAGAAAAAAAATGTAAAACCTTATAACCTGCCGTAGGTGAAAAGAGAGTTGCTTCGGAGTTTAAGAATGATGGAAGACGAAGGCGAATAGTTTTGCAAACTGTCTGAATGGAATAATATATACCTAAGAAAAAAAACAAAGTAACAGTGTATGAAGCTATCGAAAACGAAAATTACAAATAAAGCATTAAGAGACGGAGTTTATAGCGAAGAAATATAAAGACAACGCAAAGTGACACTAATAGTAGAATGGGATGATGCAAGTAGAAGAGAGTGGAATGACCACATATTTAGAATACAAAATGCAAGATTGATGAAAATAGCTAGAGATAAATCACTACATGGAAAAAGAATGTAGAAAAACCTCGTTGTAGGTGGAACGAGAGCTTAGGAGTTAGAAGAATGCTGAAGGAAAAACAAACCTAGCAAGATATCCAGTGGAGTGACATCAATAGAAGTATCGGTTTAAGCAAATAGAAGAGAGTGGAATGAGCATACATCTAGAATAAAAAATGCAAGATTGATAAAAATAGTTAAAGATAAATCATCACAAGAAGAAAGAAATGAAAAAAAGAACTCGGCGTAGATGGATGAGAGTTTAGAAGTTTGAAAAACGAGACGCCCTCGGGTCTATGGTAAAAGAAGAAGAACTAAACATTTGCTCTAAAGGATGTAGACAATTGCTGTAAGAATATGTACTGGTAACAATTCATCACGAAGTGCGCCATTTGTTTTTTAGATCTGCGAATAAATAAGTGTGCTGCTGGGGACATTTTTGATGATCTAATTCTAAATAGTGGTCTACCTGTCGATAGTCGTTTTACTACCCATGCTAATGTTCTTTCCAATAATAATAAATTGTTTCGATTCAAATTATATAGGGTGGTCCGGGAAACTTAAAGGGTGGAAAGTACATCAAAAATAAAGGCCGAAGTGTCATATAAACTATGGACTAAAAGTGTCCACTAGCAGGGAGATGTGAAAAATGCATTGATGCCAATGGCATGCACTTTGAACAAGCAGTTGTGATAATTCAATTTGAAAATTAATTTAATTCTGCCTTTTTCATTTCAATTTTGTAATTTTAAAAATAAAAATAAAATTTGGTTTCTAACGCAATTTATTTTATCATGTATTAGTTTATATAAATGACGGTATTTCAAAACTACGCAAAATAAAAAGAACGTCAAGAGAAGCTTTTTAAGGAAAAAGTATGGGATATGATATGAGCTGCATCAGAATTAATCTAAAGTTATAGCTTAACAAAATTTAAATTTGTTCAAAAACGCCCAGTATCTGTTCAGACCAATTCGAATTGCTGAACATGCATACCAAATTTCATTTAAATAATTTTTTTTTGTTTAGGAATTAAAAATAAAAAACTGGTTTTTGGGGAGCATCTTTAGGGGTCGCTAGTTCTGCTAGGGGGCACTTTTCGACCATAGTTTATATGACACTTGGACCTTTATTTTTAATGTACTCTCCACCCTTTAAGTTTCCTACAATCAATTCGAACCACCCTGTATTTAATAAGTGGTGGCAATGAAATCGGTTTACCGATTAATCGGTAAACCGGTTTAACGGTTAATCGAGGTTCTTACGTAAGTCAAAAACCGGTTTACCGATTAATCGGCAAACCGGTTTATAAAGTTCGGTTGAATTCCGGTTTAAAAAATCGGTTTGTTGAACCGGTTTGATAACCGGGTTGTTGAACCGGTTTAAAAAATCGGTTTGTTTGAACCGGTTTAAAAAATCGGTTTTTGGAACCGGTGTTTAAAATCGGTATGTTTACGCCATTTTTATAAAACCGTACCATGGAACCGCTTTAAAAACGCGGTTTGTTGAACCGTGTTGAAATTACGTACCTACAAATTTGCATTTGTTTGACTGTGTAAATTTGTTAATGTTTCTGTAAAAACTACGAAGGATTTTTAGACGCATCAAATTATGAATTACATCTACTATTATATCATAAATCTCTGGTTAAGTGAACGGTTTTTTATTTTTAAAAATACGTTATCTTGATGGTTAATTAACTGTGCCTCTTTGGCGAAAATAGGTAATTGAAATTTATTGAAACCGAATAATTAATCATGATTTTCCGATTATGACCTTGAAATGTAGAAAAGAGTAGAAATATGCCGATATATAGTCAATTCAAAATGTACATCAAATATGCACCTTTTTTAAGTGGACTGGAAATGGTGTACTAAAAACAAAGAAATTATTGTAACAGTTTCCTTAACTTTTACAAAATCACAATTACAATTACATATAAATTAACGTTAACTTATGATCCATTAGCCAATTTTTTTTTTCTAAATTATAACTGTGGAAATAAAAATATTGTTGGAGTTGGTAGATTATAATTAACTAAAAATAATTTTATCTATTTTTCATTGAATACGATATCTCAAAAACTGGTGATCCGATTTCGATAAAATTGGGTATTTCGAGGTTTTTTTTTATAAATGCGGAGGGCATATTTCAAATAGCCAAAAAGCACTTAGTGAAGGGCGTTTTTTTATTGTTTTCAAAACTATAGGTTATACACGTTTTTTCTAATAGAAGTGGTTTCTAATTTAATTGCGCACAACTTTTTGTGCTTATTCACCGAGATACGAAAATTATGTGACATGTATTATTTTGTCAATATCTTCAAGAATGTTATTATACGACAAAAGTTATAAGGCAAAAGTTGTTATATTAATTCTGTTTTATCTTACAGTTAAAAAAACATTTTTTTGCGTGTAATTTTTTTTCACTTCTTTGACTAAATTTTCTAGGTGCTTAAATTCCTGTCAATAATATCAAACGCAAAAAGGTAGACCTGTTTGACCTTGTATGCAGCTATGTAAAATTTTTATTATTATTTACGAATTTTATAAATTGCTTTGAATTTTCAGTGATTTTGTTATTTAAATATTTGTTTTTCTAAAACGTATATTGGCAGATGTCTTGCGAGCGCTTAGTTTAAATTACTAATCATATTTCTGCATCTAAAGTAATTGAATCTTGTGTCAAATGTGTACCTTTTGAAATAATACTATTACATACTTAGGTAAAAGTCTAAAACCTTTTTTCATTTAAAACTTGCGGTCATCTAATTTTGCTATTTTCAGCTTGCCAATATCACATTTAACAGCTTTTAATCAAACATTGAAGTTTAGTTCTCTTACCATTGGCTTTATCCGAAACTTTGTTTGTCTGTTAAAATAAAATAATAATTTTAGGAATTTGATCCGTAAATGGATCATTTCCGGTTTAGTCCCAAAAGTTGTCGTAGCAACCTTTTTCGGATTATTTTTGATTTTTGAAGCATGATGACAATAAATTAAATAAAACAAACAATTTGCTATGATACAAGAAACCTAGGCATTCTTTTTTTGATAAACGCGTTTTATGATCACAATGAATGTTGATTCGATCAATATTTGTTATTTAAAAAAAACTTTTTATTTGAGACGTTTCACTTTTAGAATATTCAACAAAGGGGTTTACTGTAAAAAAATTAAAAATTTTTTTTCAATTACGTTTTCCACCAAAGTTAATTTTAAATTTATTCAAACAAATGATAAAATCCCTCCTTTGAATCGTTTATGAATTTTGATTGGGTATTATTGTAGTGAAACTTCACGCTAAAATATGTATGTCGTTTTTCTAATTAATAAAATGGTGGACTCATTTTTTTCCAAGAAGTTAATTTGTGTTATTCAAATTAGTCTCTGCTCTGCTAATAGTCTGCCGCCTTTACCATTTTCCAAAAACCGAGTCTATCAATATTATTGTTGTCAATCGATCCTATTTATTTATTAGACCTTCACAATTACCTAAATATTTTTCACATTTTCATTTACTATTTTTGCAGTCGTTCGATGCCAAACTTTTATTACAAAAAACATCTCATTTATGAAAATATCAGTATTTTTACCACGTTTTCTAAAAATATATTCTTGGTGGTTGAATAAAAATACTGGTTCGCGTCAAGTCTTATTAGGTTTATTCGAGAACTGTGCCACTCTTACACTCTTGCTAAGAGAAGCATTTGATATAATTTTTGTGTAAAAAAGATTTTACCGCCTTTACATTTAACTTTTTACTGGTAATAAATAATGCTGAGGGCAACATCTAATTCGTCAATAATAAATGTGATTATATCCGGATTAGTTACAGAAAGGAAATTACTACAATACATTTAAGACATAAGCCTTTCAAAATGAGTAATAGTAATCATTAGTAATTTAACAATAGGTAATGTCGCGAAATGGGATGGGTAAATTGGAAAATAATATAGGGCTTTATTTTAGTTTTGTGTAACATTATTCAGTCTTATCTAGTTTTCTTGTAGTTCATATTTAATAATTTCATATAAAAAGTTTTTTTAATTGGGATGCCTGTAGTTTCAATTTAAAATGTTGAACAAGCCGCACACCCACATCAAATATAAATCGATATACGAAACGTGTCTGTAAATCGCCACCGTTGTCTTCGCAGTTAATGCAATTAAATAAAACACAGTTTTAATGAATACCCGAACTGAACTAACAAAATATATTCTTTTACTTTCGATACTTACTAAATTACTGTAGGTATAATTCAATCTAACATTTGTGTATTAAAATGTAGGTACATATGAAAGTTAATACTTTAACTTAATAGTAGACTAAATGGAAAGTTTTAATTTTCGTTTGTTAGGCGTATTATTTGGCGAACAACAGAATGATTTCCAAGGTTGAATATACTAAAAGGGTATAAATCGAAGTAACGGTACACTACAAATACAAAAACAAAACTCATAAAGGGTGACTCACTACTACCTGAGTTCGATATCTTCATTAACAAGAATTCATAATTGTACTTTCAGTCAAAATTCAAAATACTATAAGTACATAATGAAAAAGTGTGTTGCAATAAGCGTAGATAATGCAATATGTAACAACTTTTCTTTCATAACTATTAATATTCATGAAAATATTGACAAAACATTAAACGTGACGTATTCTCGTATCTCAGTAGTATTTAAGTATCAAAAAGTATTTAAATAAAGTTGTGAACAATTACATTAGAAACAACTCATGTTTGAAAAAAAATTGTATAAGCTATATTTTTCGTTATTCTCTTCGCTTTGAAAACCGTCGCATAAAGCCCATCTTATTTGCAGATTTAATGATAAAAGATGCTATAACATCTTTCTTTTGTTGACTTAATCAGCACAATTTGTCTATAATGTTGGTATTAATTGGAAACGAAAAACATTTTTAAAATAGAACAACAAAATTGTCTCTGAAAAAAATTTTAATCAATACCAATGTAAATCGGCACTTAATCAAGTTAAAACTGGTTTGTTGAACCGGTTTAGAAGCAGTGGTTTGAACCGGTTTAGAGCGCCACGGTTTGTTAAACCGGCTTATGAACCACGGTTAAAACCGCGGTTTTTTAAGAGAAGTTTAAAACCGCGGTTTATGAACCAGTTTAAACTACTCAGTTTGTTGAACCGGTTTATCGATTAACCGTCTTTTGTAAAACCGTTAACCGGTTTTCTTTGTCCGACAGTTTCACCAACCACTAGTATTTAATTTCCAAAAATAGTGGACTGTACATTTATATGCATCAATACCAATGCTTCTCGACTTAAGGAACTACATCTAATGAATGCTACACCCGTACAATTTGAGACAGGATTTTGTATTAATACCTATATTATATAAATCTATAGATTGAAAATAAAGTGTAGAAATCTGTAGATAATTTGATTTCAGTTATGAATTCATAGACGCCTCGATAAAAGCTATAATTTTATTTTCAATTTCTGGTTTAAATGTTCTTGTGTTTATTAAGATTTACTGTATATTAACTCAGTGCATTTTGTGTGGTGACAACTGGGGTTACTACGGTATTATCATAATTTCTTATTATGCATTAAAACATCTTCAGAACTACGACTAACATATGCTTTAAAAGTGTTCCTTTAAGAAACGTCCTCTTTGTGAGCAAGTACTGAACAGAAACCAGTTAGAAAATATTGCAATTATAAAAAAAATGAACAAGTTTGTAAACGATAATCCGGAAATAACAATAAAAACAACCTTCATCTACACAAAATGTTGCAGGTAAAAGGATTTACAACTGCTACTTTTATGTTTGTTGTTAAACGCACGGAAGACAAATTATTCAATGCAGGTGCACTTTGAATTTGTCAAACTTCCATAATGGAATCTTGAATCCATAAAGAGATACTTTAAATGTTCATTTATAATAGAAAACTGTAATTTTGACAATTTGTATACAAAAATCATGTATAAACAGTTTGAGATTGAATCGTTGGGGTTACACACAAAAGAATTATTAGTTTACGAATTCCAATCAAAACCAAAATAATTAATAATTAATTAATGTTATTTTCACCTATAATTTTACTTAAATTTTAAACCTATTAAAATAAAAATATCTTAAAATCCAATATCGTACGTTTCTGACTTTCAGGACTAGAGAGAGATGAAAGAGATAAACTTGTGAATTTTTTTGTTATAATTATACAAATTTCATAGAGGGTGTCCTGAAAAGGTTTTTACAAAACTATACCACGTCTTTTTCGGACGAAAATAAATCTTAGCTTGGTGAAAATTTGCTTAGTTTCTGTGCAACGTTTCTGAAGTTTTTTTTATATAAATTTTGAACCGCTTAAGTAATATTTCTAAAATTTGCAATTTTAGACAGTTTATAAACAAGAAAATGTCATATTATAATTCTGACGAAAATGAATTGATTGGCGGAAAAATTAAGTTTTGTAATAATTAAACATTTGAAATATCTGTGGCAATAGATAAAAGAAGGTATTTATCAAAGTGGATTAAGTGACTTATGGGCCACAAAAAAAAGTACCTCCTCTACATAAGATTCGATAAAAAGCACCGTTTTTGCAAAAATCGCATTTTACTAGGATTCTGTAGACAGTTCTATGGATCAGAAAAAACTATATGAAAATTGTATCGAAAATGAATCCATAACGGTTCTTCTTCTTCGTATATGGATTGATTTTTGACACAATTTTGATACGATTTTTTTTTGACCCATAAAACTGTGTAAGCGTACCAAAAAAGAAAGAATTTTTCAACAATAATGCTATCAATTTGCAAAATACGATTTTTGCGAAAACGGTGCGATTTGTCGAATTTATATAATTTTTAACAAAAAAAAATCAAGGGCTTTGTGGACTCCCCTTATTTTATTGCGCCCACACGCAACGCTGGTCTGTGGGTTTATTTACGCCACTGAACTATTCTGATTATGAGTTGGTACTATTTCATAATCACACCGAAAAGAATTTATGTGCAAAATGAATACAAGATTTTCTCTATATTTTAACACCTAGGTGACGTAGAGGTATCGAAGCGTTATAGATACCCAAGCTACTCTGTTCCAAGTTTTGTCGTAATTGCAGTGGAATTACGTGCAGTAACTGAAATGCAACAGAATGCAGAAAGAATAATTTCTAACGCAGTGACTACAAAAATGTCACTGATCTTATTAACAACTTGTTGAGACCCTGTTCTGTTGGACGGGTGGTAGAAATGTAGCTTACGTAAAAAAAAATTCGTCTACATGAACTCAAGCCCCTCTGCTCGACCTCTCTCCTTCCTCCCCTCAAAATTAATGTTGATTCCAATCATATAGTTTATATTGGCCTAGGACCTATAAGGATGAGTATATATAAAGGACCTAGGTAGAAAGCTTTATGCAAAAAAAAAATCTACAGTCCAAGCCCCTTTCTCAAACCCCCCAATTATATAAATAGTTTTGTACACGGGCTAAATCTATTAAGAACCTAAACAACAAACAACAAAAACACAAATTTTGGATTTTAGTGAGAGTGACGCACTCCAAGTTTATTTGCTTATTAATTACTTTCCTTTCAGCCTTATTGTCAAAACGTAGTAATGTAGATTGTTTAGGCAACACAATACTATTTTTCTTTCATTATCAAAACTTACTCTAATTTTTATTGACAAACTTTTGTAAACAACATGAAATTCAGCTGACTCCTAATAGCAACAGCTACACGGACTAATTTTAGTTTCATTTTGATACCAAAACCATTAACCTATGACCCGTTTTCAAAAGCACCACTCTGTATATTAATTTTCTTATTTCTAACTCCGCCACCCACTTTGATCCTACCGAACAATATTTCTGAAAGAGTTCAAATTGCCATTGTAATTGGGTTAGACCCGTTTTTTGCTGTAAATTCATAAAATTCAGAGAGAGGTAAAACACGGGAGCACCAAGTGCTTTTGAAAGTATAGCCACAAAGGTAAGGTAAGGTCAACTTGATTTTTTTCAAATAGATTTTGTGAGGTCCGTGAAGTTAGCTCGTCTATGAACAAAAATTTTATAGTCAATCATCAGTGCTTCGTTAGTGTTTCATAAAAGAAATGATTTCCCCCATTTGCAGAAAAAGAACAAATTTTGAAAGGTATACAAATTCACGGTTGATAAGCAGCACACATCTCCCCAACCGCTTTCAAAAAAATATATAATTTTGAAATTTCTTCAAAACGCTTGGAGAGGATAATCTTTTTTATGAAGCACTGAAGGCTACTATTACAGTTCAGGATAATTTTTGATTAATTTCCAAAGAGACAATTGTGACAACAACTATTAACAAATAATAATAATTAAATAATATATTTATTGATACTATACATTTACAAAAAATTGTTTGTATACGTCAAATGACGAAGCAATCGAAGTTTATTACTTCAACTAACAAACATCACATGTGACTAGCAAATTTATAACAAAAAATTCATCAATTTCATAAAATGCATTTTGGAACAAAATAGATTTAATTATTTCTTTATATTTCTGTAAAGGCATATTTTGGATATGTATCGGTAAGAAATTGAACAGCTTTGGTCCAAAATAATTTAAAGCCACATCTGTTTGTTGAGAGTCTAGAATAAGTAATTCTAATGTTAGACGCATTTCTAGTCAAATGTTGGTGAATATCACTACTCAACTTATAATTTCCTAGGTTCTTTTGACACAAACAAGACATTGATAAATATACAAACATGGAAACGTAAGTAATTTTAAATCGATGAATTTATGTTTTACATCGGCTCTATAGCTCAAATTTGTCATAATCCTAACTACTTTTCTTTGCAGCACAAAAATGCGAGATGAATTTGATGCGTGAGCCCAGCCTATCAAACCGTACAAAATAGGAGATATAAAAAGTGAGTGGTAGGCAGTTACTAGGACATCAGTGGGTACTAATTTCACTAAATTTCTAATAACAAATATGTTTTTGGACAGTTTCGTTACTAAAATGTCAATGTGTTTGTTCCATTGCATTTTGGAGTCAAGATGAATGCCCAGGTACTTAACCTGACATGGCTAATTGCCGACAACAGGTTTATGACTAAAAATCACATTTACAGTTTTGGCATCATTTAATTTCAGTTTATTATTTTCAAAGCTTTTTGATGCTCCTCTTGAGCAACCAACATTTCATCATGTACAGTCTTTTCGCGTTTATAGTGGCGCCGTTAACAGGAGGTACATGAATTAGTCCTTTTCGTTTAATTGCATGCATATAAACAAAATAAAATGGGATAGATTTTGCTATTGTATAGGTAGGGCTTAAATCAAATCTCGGAGGACCTGGAAGCTATAATTTCAAACTGTAAACCACTATGTATATGATGATTTCATAAAAAGTTCAACGTTCATCTGCAGTTAGATGTTTTTGATTCAGAAATTGAACTTTCTCTGTAAAACAGCCATGTCAAACATGCGGTCCGCGGACGCATGCGGCCCACTGGAGCATTTTCTCTGCGGCCCCGAATCAATTTTGAAAACAGCCATGTAATGCGGCCCGCGAGCTTGTTAAAAACCGAAAATAAAGTACTGTGATGATGAACTAAGATGCGCGCTCAACCTGGGAGCCTGGCTTGTTCGGAAAGTTCTATCGCGCGAGAACACAGATGACGCTACCTGAACATTCTGGAAAGAACTGTCGAGAAATCACAATCCGTATATAAGCCAATACCGCTCGATTCAGTTCAGTTGTTCAGTCAGTTATGAGTCAGTTGCGATAGAGTTGCGAGTTTAGTTGCGTACTTATTTTTTGTTTCGGGTAAAGTTTTTAACATGTCTGTTTCAAAACCAAGTGGAAGTAAGAGGAAACTTGGAGATGAGCATCGTATCTTTCAAGAAAAGTGGGAATTAGAGTTTTTTTGCTGTGAAGTGAAAGACAAAATTATTTGCTTGATTTGTAACAGTACAGTCGGTGTCCCAAAATTATATAATATAAAACGTCACTATGATAGTCATAAAACTAAGTTTGACAAGTATACAGGCATGATTAGAAACGAAAAGTTAAAAGAGTTAAAATCACGGTTAAAAGATCAACAGCTTATGTTTACACGTCCAAAGCAAGAAAATGAATCTGCCGTTCAAGCGAGCTACGTACTGTCGGAGTTGATCGCAAAACACTCAAAACCATTTGTTGAAGGTGAATTTATAAAGAGTGCCTTGTAAAGGCCGCGGAAATTATAAGTCCAGGAGCGTGAAGGCTTTTCAAAATATATCCTTGTCCCGGAATACTGTCGCTGAAAGAGTTACCGAGTTGGCTGCCAATATAAGCGAACAGATAAAAACAAAATCAGACTCTTTCATTGCATTTTCTATTGCCTGTGACGAAAGTACAGATGTGTGTGGTGTGGCGCAACTCGCTGTTTTTTTTCGTGCTGTTGATAGAGATATCAACGTTTATGAAGAATTGATGGAATTAGTACCATTGCATGATACAACAACTGGGGAGGATATTTTCAATGCTGTTTATGGACTTCTGCAAAAGTACAATTTAGATTTGTCAAAACTGTATTCCGTTGCAACAGATGGAGCTCCTTCAATGACTGGAGTAAATAATGGCTTCATTAAAATATTACAAACAAATATCAGAGAAACGGGCAGTGACAAACCAGATTTTCATCATGTTCATTGCATAATCCACCAAGAAGTTTTTATGCTCAAAAGTGATCAAGTTGGAAAGCGTTTTAAAGTCAGTGAAAAAAATGATAAACTTCATAAGGTCACGTGGCTTGAATCAGCGACAGTTTTGTGCGTTTTACGTGATTTAGAAAGTGAGTACACTGGTTTACCTTATTATGCAGAAGTGCGATGGCTTTCGTGTTCTATGGTTCTCGATCGGTTTTGGAACTCAAAGAAGAAATACGCCTTTTCATGGAAGTGAAAGAACAAGATGTCAGCTTATTATCCGACTCCTTTTTACAAGATCTTTCTATTTATGGTAGACATCACAAAACACTTGTCGGACTTAAATACGAAATTGCGGGACCACGTCAAGTTATAACAGATATGCTGATCATGTTAAAGCTTTCAGTGTAAAAGGATGCTGTGGAAAACCAGTTAGCGGTGGATAATCTGTCACATTTTCCGACTTGCAAGGCGTATCAGGAAAGTCGTGGCCCAATATCATACAAAAATGTATACAGAGAAAATGGGAATGTCAGAATTTGAAAAGCGTTATTCAGGATTTTAAGTCCCAAAAAACAATTTTTTTTGTTTACTGGTCTTTTTCACTATCGATAGTTGATAAAGTTCCCCTCACTTGCAGATGGAAGTGATTTGAGATTCAGTGTCAGACCCATTTAAAGAAAATTTGATAGTGTTGGTACATTTGGAATTTTATAAGTACTTGCCTTTTCAATACCAAGAAATGAGAAAACTTGCCTGTAAAATCCTGTCAATGTTTGGAAGTACCTATAAGTGTGAACAATTATTTTCTTTGATGAAAGGAAACAAGTCTCCCGCAAGATCGCGATTGACGACGCACACTTGGACGCAGTTTTAAAAGTTATTTCCGCCGATAAATTCACGCCACAAATAGACAACTTAATTAAAGACAAAGATGTCAATATCTGGCAAAAGAAGTTAATGTTTGTAAGTTTTTTGTAATGTCCTTTTTATTGGAAATTTAATAAATATACTTCTAACATAATAGTACTTTTTTCGTTAAGATTTTCAGTAGTTTGTCTTCTTTAAGATTAGGTTTTACGGCCCACCTAGTCTATGGTCTTCATGCTTTTGGCCCACCAGTGACTTTGAGTTTGACATGGCTGCTGTAAAACAACATCACAATAGTTTAAAAGGTTAATCATGGCCATGGCCCAATAATCAATATATTGTTATAGAAGATATTAGTTTTTAATTAAACGTTTGCCTGTTTTAAATGTCCGAAATTTTATGAATCACCCTTTGCACTAATTTACACATTCAAGTTATAGCTTCAGGCCCTAAGTTTTGTTAATCCGGTATCGAGTCTACTCTACACAATAGCAAAATCTATCCCATTTTATTTTATTTATGTATCTACGCAATTAAAGGTGTACGTCTAATTTACGTAACCGCGCCATTATAAACGCGAGCAGACTGTACCACGTTAAGATTAGCATTAGTCGTTAGTATAATCGTGTCATCAGCAAATAATATTAAATCATTTACTGGATAAGTGATTAGCAATATCGTTGATGTACAACAAAAATAAAGTTGGACCGAGAACTGATCCTTGAGGAATACCCAGATTTACGTTTTCCACATTGGAAGATTTGCCATTTGATATTGTATATTGAGATCTATTAGTTAAGTAACTAGCAATTAAATTACAACTAACAGTATTAAACTTGTAAAATTGTAGCTTTGGATAATCACCGAATGGGAAACGCAATCGAAGGCCTTTTGTAGGCCACAAAACGTTGCACCGACGTATTCTTTATTATCTGTTTTTTCTGTTATAACACTAAGAAGTTGGAGAATTGCATCGGTGAATTTTGCATTTTTTTAAATCATGTTTTGACTTTTTTGTAAGTAAATGAGTAAAGATGCAGATATCTGCTCTTATTTAGTGAACTGAAGTTTTAATAATCTGAAGTAAACCTATTTTTTAACAATTATTAGTAAGAGATTCAATTTCACATTTTACTCAGTTTCTAAGTGGTTGCATATTTCAGAAGAATTTCATTGTAAAAAGAAGTAGTATCACATCTATTATAAGGAGTTTGATCAGGACAAGAGACTTGAAACAAATAAACGTGAGTTAAAAGTAAACAACTAACGTCAGGCAATCAACTTGTCAAACAAATCAGATTCTAAACTGAAAAGTTTGAGTAATTAGAGAATACGCCTATATGTAGAAGAATCGTAACAGAGGAGGGGGGATAGTTTAAACTTTTAGTAATGTTTAATATGTTTGGCTTTCTACTATAACAAAGTTTTTCATAGATCCATTTCAAATTTGTTTTATCATTTGAAGTAATATTTTTCCAATCCACGTTTTTCTCTCAGTGAAGTGGTTTTGGGAAAAACATTATTGCTTCCAATGTTTGCTGTAAAAGTCAAGTAATAATTTAAGTTTGTCTATTTTTCTGCTCTACACTACAAACAAAACAAAAGATAAATATTGAAGCCAGTTCGCCAACAACTAAACGTGAACGAAGTTTGGCTGAAATGTTATATTTATAATGTAAGTGAAGCTGATATAAACAATCAAAGGATTCAAAGCTTTGGAAGGATGATTTTGACTTGTAAATAAATAAGGGTTCGTTTTCCTGAAACAAAACTATTTAAAAGAAAATTATATTATTGGATTGGTATTGGGCACAGTTTACATAATGCTGGTTTATATGGTAGTGACAAATTCCAGTATGAGCGAACTAAAGTTTATACGATAGCTAGTAGTTGTTTACAAGCAGCTGATGGTGGTACAGCACTTAAAGAAAAAAAAATGACAATGAGGATATCCTTATACTGACTCGCTTAAGGGAATTGATCAAACTTGTAATTTCAATCTTCACTGAGAATTTTCTTAAAATTAAGAGCATTTAAAATAAACCATTGTTGAAGAAGCTTCTGTTTAAGAAAGAAAGAAGAAATTGGTGTTTAAGGAGAATGGAAAAAAAATAATACTATAACTTCAGTAAGATCATTTAGAGAAACAAAAGCAAGAGTAAGAACACAAAATGACATTTCGGAAGAATACCACATTAAACATGGTTTGAGACAAGGAGGAGGACTCAGTCCACTATTATTTAACATTTTTATGGATGAAATAATATAGTTATCAGAACAAAAAGTCAGTAAGATTACAATAGGCAATACTTGCTCAAACCTGTAACTATATCTCAATGTGCCTACGTAGATGATTTAGCAATTTTTGCAAAAACCGAAGAAGACATGCAAAAAAAACTTAATAATCTGGAATGACATATTAAGAAGAAAAGGTATGACAATAAATGTTGGGAAATCAAAAATTCTAGCATAAGATTAGAACAAGTAACAAACTTTGATTATCTAGGTATAAAAATAGAAGAAAGAGTAAAAGAAGATTTGGGAATTAATCTTCTAATATATAAAAATGAATGTGTGTCCGTTTGTCCTCGAACTCCTCCTAAACCGTTAGTCCGATTGGAATGAATGTATGTAGCGAACGTAGTCAAAAGATGTACCTTTTCAACAATAAAAAATTGCGATCGGGCGCATACTTTCGGAGATATGATTTTTGAAGATCAGGGCGCCGGGACTGCTATTAACAGAATACAAAAACAAACAATATGATACAATCCACAAGAACGACAATACTGAAAAAAAGAAATATCTACCAGCACCAAAATAAAAATACACAGAACTATTCTTATGCCTATACTGACTTATGACAGTGAAAACTGGGTTTTGAATAAGAATCAATTCGAAGGTCAAGCAGTAAAAATGAAAATTTTAAGAATGATTAAAGTAGTAAATAGATCTAGATAAAATAAGAATCGAAGAAATAAGATTAAAGCCAAATGTTTACAGTATATTAAACCAAAATAGATAAACAAAGATTAGATGGTTTGGACACTTATGTAGAATGGAAGACACTCGGCAAGTTAAACAAACGGAGGGCAAGACCCACTGGAAAAAGTCAAAGAAGGAAAGAAAAAAATGGAATCAAGTGGTTGGTGAAACAATAACAACATTAGGTTTAAATTGGAAAGAAGCAACAGAAAATAGCAAAAACTCAACTAAACAAAAATGATAATAAAAATAATTTTATATAGTTTTAAGAAAGGTAGAGGAGGTAATTTTCTGTACAATTGTAACTCTCGACGCTGCGCAAGCGGTAAAAGAGGTTTATTGATTATATACAGAGTGGGGAAGTTTATACCCGTCGATCAATATATGGAGTACTATTAAACATTTTGAAAACCTGTTTCATTTGGTTTATAGAGGACTTTAAAGACTACTTCTTAAATTTATTTTGAGATATACAGAGTGTGCATATACAAGGTGTACATATCAAAGTTATGTTTTTTTAATAGAATATGATGTTTTTAATGACATTTTAGAATTCTACAGTCAAGATAACTATAAATTGGTATTATGTTTCTTATACCACAAATCAACTCTGTATATCTCAAAATAATTTAAAAAAGTAGTCTTTAAAGTCCTCTATAAATCAGATAAAACAGGTTTTCAAAATGTTTAATAGTATTCCATATATCGACCGACGAGTATAAACTGCCCCACCCTGTATATAAGATCAATACCACAAACTTATAATCGTGCAAATTGTTTAACCGGAGAAAGACCGTCACGTATATTTTGCAGTGATGAAGAACTAGAAACGTTTTTCTCGCGTCGAATGGCGTCGTGGTAGTTTCGAGTTGAGAGATGAAAGGTGTTAACTGTAAGAGAAGGCTTCTTTCAAAATGTTACTTTGGACCAAACTTACGTATTAGAAAATTAGTCAGACGTAAGTTTATTAATGATTTATTTTTCTATGGTAGTTAATGATAAATTTATATCTAGTTATCAGATTTTGACACGATCGATCCCTTGCCTTTAAATTTTGTGAAGATCAGCTGTTAACCTATTACAATTTTGTAGAAGGACATTCTAGTTTAGAATTGGACTAATTTCATTCTGCATTGACATAAAGATATTTTGGTTAAATGATAATGAGAGCATGACCTTTAAAGACAGTTTTGGTCTTGCCGTTTTATTTGAAATTGTAAAGACAATGCACCAAAGTAACTAGAAGTTGTCCAACAACAACAAAAGTAAATCGTTAAATTGTTTACACCCTAGGTCAATGAAAATGCCCATCCCCGGGATATTTCAAAAGCACTCGTAAGTTTGGATACCCTTTAAATGCTAACAACAAGAATCATACTTGGAATTGATTCATCTTCACTTTACGAATACCACATTATTACTTGAAATGTAAAATTAAGAATTAAAAAATTAAATTAAAAAAAAATTTGTTTCATATCGTCTAAATTATTGTCAAAAACTACACGTTTGTAGTAAACATTTATTTACATTTTAATTAATTTTTGTTTTATAGCTCACTGATTCCCAATTTTATCTTGCAATCGTGCGATTTTGGGTTGAGATCTTCAGCACAGACATAGTTTTTTTTTATCAAATTTTGGTATGGCCATTTATTTTTTGTTGTGTTATGTATGGTGCCCCAGAAAGATCAGTATAAATTTGTATAGTGTGGTGACGAAACCGTGTGCAATAGTGGATTGGTTCGTCTTGGCAAAGCATTTGCTTCAAGGTTTAGGAAAACCACTAAAACCTAAACATGCCAACTCTTACCCACCTTAGTATTCATATGTAATAATATTAATTAAGTGTGTAAACATTATAGAAGGTAAATAAGAACATAAAATATAACAGCACTGCCATTGCATGACAATATATAATAAGGTTAAAGAAATAGCAAAACAAAATAATCAAAAAACAGATAATTAGGACAAGAGTACAAAATATTGCTGAACTTCAGATGTTCTTCAGATTCGTAAGCCATAATATAACTTCATCCGTTAAATTAAGAATGTTTGGAAACCCTCCTTTAAACTTCGTTAATTGACAATCTACAATATGTGTAACGGTGTCCGGGTCGTTTCCATAGTCACAATTTGGATTAGAAATCGCACCCCATTTAAACAACATAGAGTTGCATTTTGAATGGCTTGTTCTTATGCGATTTACTTTTGACCAAATTTTTTTGATCAAAGCCCGGGACTTCTATTGTTGGATCATCAATGAGATGTTTATTGAAAACATCAACTCCAGACCATAATTTTTTCCTCTCTTCAACTTCAGAAAAAGCCGTAATTAAGTAGTCTTGCAACCATAATTGGTAAGTTTTTGTTAAGTTGGCATTTATCCCATTCTCGTTTTAACTCAGCTTTTCGTCGAATGTTCGATGGAGTAATATTACAAAGAACAGCAAGCCAATCGAGAGGAGTATATTTAATGGTTCCACTAATTATACGCATAGTGCAATTAAACTGGGCATCTATTTTTTGTATGATAACTATTCAACCAGACAAGAGCACAATATTCTGCTGTAGAATAAACTAATGTCAATGCAGCTGTACGAATTGTCTTGGGATCTGCTCCACAAGTTGTTCCAGCTCATTCTTGTTTTCATTTCTTGTTTGACTTTTTCTAAATGATCTTTGTAAATTAAAAACGTATCTAAAGTTACTCCCAGATAAACTGGGTTAAAATTATGGTTTAACTTTTTATTGTTAAAGATAACATTCAGTTTTCTACTTTTTTCTCTATTACTTAAATGAAAACAAGAAACCTCTGTCTTTTTAAGATTGGAGCATAGTCGCCATTTTTTGAAATAATTTTCCATAATACGAAAAATCATTAGATAGTCTATTTTTAATTTCGAAAAAATCCGAAATAATTTTGGAACAAGGAATAACGTTAAACAATTTAAAAAGTAAACGAGAGTGATACTTTTTCAATAAGAAGCTTGTGTGTGTGCCTGCTTTTAACTACCTGAAGCATCGCGTCGTTTTTTCTTAAAGGATGTCTAGTTTCAGTAAATAATATTATTTACTAACATGTGTAATGTGTTGCATTAATTTGTGATCTTAATCTATTTTGAACTGGAAACTACGGATGAAGCATAAAAACTCATTGGAACCAATTTTATTGACTAGAAATCCAACTACGATTTAAGTACCGACATGCTGATATAATAGCTAATATTGGAATATTTCTAAAATAGTTTTATTATTAATAAAAATCCTATCTTTTTAATGATATAGAGTTTATCGAGTTTATGAAGCAATGAAAAAAATTGTAATTTATTTATCAATTCATGTTTTCAATTGCAACCTAATGGAAAAAAAACTAACAACGTTGGATTTTGATGAAATTCAGTTTCAAAAGCTATTTTATTTGCAGATATTTATTAATATCTACTAATAAAAGTCATTGTAAAAATGATAAACATAAAAATAAACGATTCATTCAAATGCGCGCTTAAACCAAAGATATTTTTCTCGCACAAACAGAAAAACGAGAGCAAAGAAACCAATTTCTAAATAAGGTGTTAAGAAACTATTAACAGTCTGCGCTTGCAATATCATAAAAACAGTGGCCAATGTGCAGAGAATTTCATTTACCGTAAATCAAATTAAGAAAAGATAAGACAATCCGCGTTTTGCAGATCTGTTTTGCATAACATTGTGCCATTTTATTTATTTATTCACGGTATAAAGAATACAAAATGGAATATTTAATATGTGCATAGATTTTAGTCGAGATTGTGATATTTCTTGAATCCATTAACATTTTCCAAACTTTATTCGTGTTTTTAACAATTTCACTAAGTATTTATAAAAATAAAAACGAATTTTATGGTGTTTTTCTTCGGTAACCACTATCGTGTAATTAAGAAACGGCTATGGTTATGTATAATATATTTTGAATGACATTGACGTCCTATCTCAACGTACAAATAAACATTTTAAACGTTCAGTGCTTTTATTCGATTAGATTATAAATATAAAGGTAATTCAACAATTATCGTATTATGCACTTTGCAATATTGAGAGTTTCAATGGCTGTTGTTACAAAAAACATTGTACTACATCAAAACACTTGCATAATATTATCGTTAAAAGCAAATCGACATTTTTGGAGATAAAAGGAATATAAACGGATTTGTGTAAGTTTCTAATGCATACCTATTTTGTGCACCAAACTGATAAAGTGTGTTGCATATAGTTAGTCAATAACCTTTTCATCAGTTAAATTGGTAAATTTTTTTATCACATTAAAAAACATTTATTTATTTTGAATTGTATCATTTAGTGGTATCAAGATACCTGTAATTTTTGGAGTAGGTACTGTCGAGTTTAAATATTAATATACTGACATATTGTTAGAACTCTACCAATAACCAGAAGTGCCATCCACCTACCAAATTATTTTTTTCTAATTTACTAAGAGAATATCAAACTTATATTTTCTAAGAAACCATTCAAATCTAGTTAGATAGAATAGATAGGTTGCTATTTATTTTGTTTTATAACATAAACAAAAGAATTTGGTTGACAACACAATACAAAAAAAAACAATTTTAAATAATCTACTCGAATCTCTTAAACCCCAAATTAAATACACAAAAAACAAAATCCAAAAATAATTCCGCCTTCCCTAACCTAGTTACTTCACTCCTTATTTCTTATCTCTTCTCCCATCCAGATTTTTCCTTTTTTCTTTCTAGCCCTTCTCTCATTCAATTAGCTCCTTCTCTACTCAACACCTCCTTCCTTTGTCTTAATTCCAACCATAACTCCTCACATTCTTCCATCATATGGTCTACGTTTTCCCACCCTTCCCCACATATTCTACATTTCCTTTTAACATCCTTCCACCAATAAATGTTTTGGTTTTTTTTTTGTTCCCCGTTCTAAACCTGGCAATCATTATCTTTTCCATTAAACTCATTTCCCCCATTATACCGGGTTCTTCTTTTTCAATTACACATTCTATGTTCTATGTGTAATTGTAAAAGAAAAATGTCAAAGCATTGTGCATATCCTAGGTAACCTAATAAAAAATAATTGAAATTGAAAAATCAAGTATGCAAAGGTCAATATTACAATCATTTTAGTCAACTTGTTTTTACTATTGAGTTTTTATTAATTAATTACTAGTGAAATACATAATGAACAGGTATAATAATGAAGAAAAAGTGACAATAACAAAATCGTACAGAAACGTTCGGGACATGTTTTAGTCCACTACCCTGAAAGCCTATACCTTGTGCAAAACTATTCTCATATTTTAACAAATTTAAAAAGAGATGGTTTAGAAGAAAAAAACCAATCTATTCTAACCAAAATTTAAAATAAATATGCTCTGTTATGTTGAGGAACGGCCTACGGATCACTTTAGATGTGGCTAAACATTTTGAAATTTTGTATAGCTCGGTATACAGAACCCTAAAAGAATTTAAGAATAAACCCTATAAAATTTCAAATCATCAACAACTTAGCCGAGGAAGATAAAATAAAGCGTACCGATTTTTGTGAAACAAAGTTTAATTCGTTGAATGAAAATGAAGAAATGTTGAGTAAAATAATATTTACTGATGAAGCTGCCTTCACTATCAATGGGGAGGTCAACTCTCACAATTTCCGGTTTGTACTAATCCTTTATTTTCCATAAAAAATCACAAATGTCCCTTTCTATTAATCCAGATACTGGTCCTGTACCAATCCTCATATCCAAAACTTAACTCAGACACAGTACCCCCAAAAGGTTAATGTTTGGCTAGGATGCGTAAATAACTCTCTTATTGGCTCAATTTTTATCGATGGAAATTTAACAGCTGTAAAGTTTTTGGATTTATTGCAAGAGTACATAATTCCAGCAATTGAAAGGCTTCATATTATTGAACCATGGTGGCAAATGGATGGTGCTCCGGCACATTCGACAAATATAATAAGAAACTTTAAACGACACTTTTGAAAGACGCTGCAATGGAAGATTTGGTCCTATTATGTTGCCACCCCGATCAGCAGGCTTGGCTCCTAATGATTTTTTATGGGGTAACCTAAAAGCCAAAGTTTATAATAATGTACACTCATGAAATTTAAAATTTGGACACCACAATTTCTGTAAACAAAAGTTTGCACATTGTCGGAAGCGGGCTTAAGGGTATCATTTACAATTCTAACAGCAGGTAGTCTCAGCAGGGGTTATCTTATAGAAGGACTGTAGAATGAATCATTACACCTAAGCACGTTTTAGAAAATAGGTAATTTACGTTGCTTACTTAATTTTTTCTTTAAAGAATATATTTGAAGGTATCGCTAATTAAACACCATAGCTCGATTAATTATCGAATCAAAATTTTGTTTAGGAAATGTTTACAAAATAAAATTAGAAATAATTTTGATTTGAAAAACGTCTACAAGCAATAACTTTTTAAATTAAATCCGAAAAACTAAACATGGTTATTTTGGGTTGACTGATTATTACTTATTTTTAAATAAATCTAACCTACTAATTATTGTAAGTTATTAAAAAATCATTAAACTCTATTCTATAATATTTAGTCCTTACAAAATGAATATTTTATGACGTTTCATTTTTTCTGTAGTTAATATTAAAAAGTGAAAATAAAAACTAAGGCAATTCTTAATTGTCAACGTATATATTTTAGTTTTTGACAAGAATTTATTACATAATTATAATTAAGATACCAAGTTATAGTTTAAAATTAAATGAAAACTTTTTTTTAAATAAAGGTATTACTATATAAATAAATATAAGAAATCAATAATGGGTGTGACCTCCATGATTATTGATACATTCTTGGAGGAGTCTGCTCATTGACGCTATCAAGGTATCAATATAATTACAATCGTTTCCGCTTATCAACTGGCACAGCTTATAGCGAGCGTTCGGTTTTTACTTAGAACATTTTCTTAAGTAACGAACAGCAATTCATTTACTTCAATCGTATTTTTAGCTTGCATATAACGAACTTTTTTATAACGTACAGATCTGTTATAACAAGCATTTTATTTTTTTAATCTGCCGGATATTGACTTTATTTATAACGAACACATTTGATTATGGGGGCAGAAAAAATTATTAACTGCTGCGGTTACAACGAGGATTTTATTGAATCATATGGCGGATATCTTCTGTTATTTCGTGTTTAGAACAAACTTGTCGCAACTCGCAGGGATGCGTTTCCAGACCATTTAATGCATCTATAGTAATTTTTCATTTAGTTATCGTTATTGCTTATTAGTGTTCACTGTAACAATGGCTAAAACCCCATTCT
Organism: Abscondita cerata; assembly: GCA_030710515.1. Lineage (NCBI taxonomy): Eukaryota > Metazoa > Arthropoda > Insecta > Coleoptera > Lampyridae > Abscondita > Abscondita cerata. The sequence goes on from JALBCR010002203.1 coordinate 380,915, forward strand.
AGAAATTCCCCTTACGTTAGAGGAAAGAAGTAAAAGTAGTGGATCTTATTTCCTGTGGTACTTCTAATGCGACGTGTGTCGAAAGTACAAATTTATCTAGTTCAACGGTGTCTACCATTTGGAAAAATAAGGGATAAACTCAAATTAACTTTTGAAATTCAAACATTTCCAAAATGAAACAATTCTGGAGACCAATCAACAATGAAGTTGATCATGCCCTACTTGAGTGGAGTTTAACAAAAGCGAGAGTTAAAACGTACCGATAAGTGGACCAATATTACAAGAAAAAGGCAGACGAATTTTCAAAATTGTACGTCTCCCTATAATGAAGGGTCCTGTGCTCGGAAAAGTTGGATTGACTGCTTCAAAGAAAGGTTATCTATTTTTTCAAGTAAAGTGCATGGAGAAGCTGGAAGTGTTTCTGATCAGACAACAAGAGACTTGTTTGCTAATGTTTGGTCCTTAATACGTAGAGATTATTCAATATGAGGATATTTTTAATGGAGATAGATAGGACTCTTTTCAAACTTACACCAAACCAAACTTTTTAAAATTTCAGTAAAGTAAACGTCATGTGTGGGTAAGTAAAAGTAAAGAAAGACTTACAGTTTTTGTGTGTGCTAATATGAGTGGCTTTAGAAAAGCGAAAAATTACTGTCATTGGTAAATCAAAACGCCTCGATGTTTTAAAATTGCAAGTATTACCGGTTAATTACAAATTCATTAAGAAGGCATGTTGGGTAAACATCGATATTTTTTGAGGAAGAATTAAGAAACTTGATTTTGAACTACAAAACACAAAAGGAAAAAAATCATTCTTTGTTATAGAGACAATTTGTCCTGGTAATACCCTATAATTGAAAAACTTACGTTTTTATAAAATTGATTTTTTTTTCCTCCAAATACAACAGTTGATTCTGCGAACCGATGGATCAAGTGAATCAGTTGCTTTTCTTAAACAATGTTAATATAAAATATTTTATGCTAAATGATAACTTGTTTTGATAATGGCCAGGAATTCAAATTTTTTTTGTTAGATGCTGTGTTAGCAATTAATACGTCGTGGAAACGCGTTTCAAAATTAACAATCGTAAAATTGTTACCGTCATGCTGGCTTCTACCTAATTCATAATTTGAGGAAGAGGATTCTATACCCCTAGCTCAATTGTTACTAAACAACAAAGACGTGGACGATGAAGATTCTACTAGCTTACATAAATGGGCGTTTTACGAACAACATACTTTTATGAGTCATTTAATACTGAAGCTCTAAATGCATTCCAAAAAATGTGTTGATGATGATTTTTAACTTGCGAATATCCTTCATAAAACTGAAAATAGCCGACAATTAAATTTCATGAAGCAGAAAAAACACGAAGAGCAAGAAAGATTGTAAAAGAAAAGGAAGAACAAGATGCTCTTGAACCTCCCAAGAACTCAACAAGTATTAACAGCGATAAAACATTTTGTTATCACAAACACGCTTATTATAAGCGGACCCACATAATTATTATTAATCGTTTCCCATGCGGTATCCAATGGCTGCAATTAGTGCATTACGGTTTACTGGTATAAAATTTGGCCCTGTTGTCTTGCGGATAACAGCAAGTATTCGAGCCCAAACATTTTCGATAATGTTAAAATCTGGGCTTTTTGTTGGCCAGGGTAGCACAGCTCCAAGTTATTTGCTTGTATCCAGTTGCGCACAACCTGCGAAGTATAGGGTCATCATATCCCGATGAGTTAATTATCGAATGGTTCCAAGAAAATATGTGTAAATAGTAAATGGAATCTACTAACGTAACGTTAAGTCGTTAATTATAGTTACATAACTCTCCTTTCATAAGATATAGTTACTTATTAGTATATGCTTATTGTAAAGCTTCGTACACACCTGAACAACAAACCGAGGAACAAACAGAACAACGAACCGAACGGCAATCGGAACGCATTAATTTGGACGGTGCTACGTACGAATTTTAGAACAGTTTCGCAAGTCCTGATTGTTCCACGAACGGTTTGCGGCGTTTCTGCAACTTGTCGGTTTTTTTCCGACATCAAAGAAAATGCGCGCGAATGCGTTTGCAGGTTTGGACGAATTTAAACAAAACGGCGAACAAACTTATGCGGGAGAATTAAATTATTTATTTTTTGTCCTCCCTTTTGTGGGTTTGTTGTGTTTTTAGGTAATATTATGGAGTTGACAGAAGAAAAATGTTTTAAATTAATCAGTGTTTAAGAATGCAAGAAAAAAATGATGTCCCTATTAGCATCATTTGGGCGGGAAATTTCCAAAATAAAAAAGCGAAGTAAATTATAATTTTTACTTTTCTTTGTGGGTAAAAATTTGGTTGGCACTATCTTTTTGTTTTTCGCAATTTTCTCTTCTCAATAATAAATATATATGAACTGAAAACTACTGAAAATAATTATGGGAACAGTCCAAACGTTCCGTTTGTTGTTCGGATTGTGGAAATCATAAAAGATCGTTTGTCGTTCTGTTTGACTTTCGGTTCGTTGTTATGTTTGTTGCTCGGTTTGTTGTTCAGGTGTGTACGAAGCTTTACAACTTAAGCAACAATTTTTGGCGAATAAAGATTAGTTTGTGATGTAATATTAGAAACACAAATTTATATCATATCAAATTTATGACAACTTAAAACCAAGAACGTGTATGTTATTGCTAAGAAATTATTAAGGAAAAAGCGCAATTGCAGTGTAAATATTTATAATTAGATATTTTTTCGAAAGTTTATAAGTCCTCTATTGTAATCTTAATACTTGAAAAGAAAATCCTGTCCATTAGCATTATAAGGAAATGGCTTTTACTTTATGAATAAGTTTCAATAACAATAGAATATCCTTGCTTGTTTAATTTACTTCCTTTGAGTCATATTGCTCTAAGGGTTGTTACATTGGTCATTAGAAGTATGTAATAAATAAACAATTACCTACTGTTTGAGAAGGGGTAGTGTGAACCAATAAATAAAGTAAGAAATGTAAATTCCATTTTAGTTTAAAATTTCAAGTGTTGTGAAAATGCCACCTCATCTCGGTGCTGATTTGAAAGCGCGGATTGTTTCGGAATTAGCGGCGGGCCGTAGCGTGCGTGAAATTTCACGTATGTTAGATATACCAAAAGCACCGTAGGGCATTACCGAGTAAAATGGAATCTTGAACACACTTTGGAAAGAGCCATCGGAAGTGGTAGACCTAAAGTATCTACACGTGCTCAAGATCTCGAGTTGTTTCATTACCGTAACAGAACAACCATTTGCTACATACTCCAGGGCTATAGCAGATACACATTTTCCCGGATGCCGTATAACTGCACAAAAAGATTAAAGGAGATGGGAATAAAGAAGTATAATGCTGCTGCGAAAGAAGTTCTCAGTGACGAAAATATGAGACGTCGTCTGGAATTTGCAAGGCGATATGTGAACGAACCTTTGGAATTTTTTGAATCGAGTGATTTTTAGCGACGAAAAACGTTCAATAGCCGCAACGATGGACCACTAAAAGTTTTTAGAATGGGAAGGAACTCGTTACGAAAATAATCACATATGTCCTGAAAAACGAAGTGGTTATTTTTTCTGTGAATGTGTGGGGTTGGGTTAGCGCGCGGGGTCCAGGAGTTTGTTGGGCTATCGATGGACGTCTTGATTCTGCTGCGTATTTAGATATTTTGGAAACTATTATGAAACCTTCAGTCGAAGTGTTTTATCCAGACGAAGATTATATTTTCCAACAAGTGAAGTATTCTTATTTCACTATACTTTCTCCAAAAAATAGTTTGGGATCTGTTGAATTAACATTTTCATAATGTATTTTTGTTGTTAAAGGACAACGCCCCTATTCATACTTCGCGGGTTGTGCGCAATTGGATATGAGAAAATAACTTGGAGCTGTTACCCTGGCCAGCAAAAAGCCCAGATTTTAACATTATCGAAAATGTTTGGGCTCGAATACTTGCTGTTATCCGAAGACAACAAGGGCCAAATTTTATACCAGTAAACCGTAATGCACTAATTGCAGCCATTGATACCGCATGGGAACATTATATTGATATGATAGCGTAATGAGACAACCTATTATTATGGAGGATTGTTTTCTTTATATTTATTTATATAGTTACCTTTATTTAAAAAAGTTTTCATTTAATTTTAAACTATAACTTGGTATCTTAATTATAATTATGTAATAAATTCTTGTCGAAAAACTAAATATATACGTTGACAATAAGAATTGCCTTAGTTTTTATTTTCACTTTTTATATTAACTACAGAAAAAATGAAACGTCATAAAGATATACATTTTGTAAGGACTAAATATTATGAATAGAGAGTTTAATGATTTTTTTTAATAACTTACAATAATTAGTAGGTTAGATTTATTTGAAAATAAGTAATAATCAGTCAACCCAAATAACCATGTTTAGTTTTTGATTTAATTTAAAAGTTATTGCTTGTAGGACGTTTTTAAATCAAAATTATTTCTAATTTTATTTTGTAAACATTTCCTAAACAAAATTTTGATTCGATAATTAATCGAGCTATGGTGTTTAATTAGCGATACCTTCAAATATATTCTTTGAAAGAAAAAATTAAGTAAGCAACGTAAATTACCTATTTTCTAAAACGTGCTTAGTGTAATGATTCATTCTACAGTCCTTCTATAAGATAACCCCTGCTGAGACTACCTGCTGTTAGAATTGTAAATGATACCCTTAAGCCCGCTTCACAATGTGCAAACTTTTGTTTACAGAAATTGTGGTGTCCAAGTTTTAAATTTCATGAGTGTACCCACTCAAAACTTAGACGAATTAAAAGATCGTATACGCACTGCATGTAATGAAATAAATTCAAAAATTTGTTCAAATTCTTTACGTTGCTTTCAAGACCGCTTAGCTTATTGTCTCGAAAGGAAGGTGGACATTTTGAGTATTTATTAGGTCATTAAAGCAATGAATACCTATTAAATATTGTTACCTTCTAAAGCTCTGAAGGGGTTGGAGAAATGCCGAAAGGTCTCAACTCCAATGAAAGAAAAATCCGAACCTGTACCTCCACGTGGTAGAAGGTGGACAACGCTTCAAAATAAGTGGCTAACACAGGTGGGGACCGAGTAATCGCCGGTATAAGCGATCCCCTCCATATAGCCAACAGCTACGGGTGGATGAGCTAACGGAGGAAGGGCACTCTTTTGTCTTGGGATTAAGAAATTAACCCCGAAGGCGGAGGAACTACATATAATGGTCAACGGCATAAGGATGCAGAAGGCAACGGGAAACCACTGCATTAAAGACTCAATGAGTATCCCTAGTTAATCGTCATGGCAATGGTACATAACGGACAAGAGAAAATTACTGATCATGGTAATCGGAAACCAAGATCCGGCAGGAGGGGAAACAGGGCCCCTCAGGTCGTCAGCCTGCGAAATCCCTATCAAGTAACTATAGGTCACACGTATAGAATAGGAACATGGAACGTCACTAGTATGTACGAACCTGGAAAAACACATAACATTATTCAAGAAATGAAAAGAATGAACATTGACATCCTGGGTATAAGTGAAACCTGTTGGTCAGGAAATGGACAAGAGCAAATAAAGATCATGTATTGTATTATTCTGGCAACAGCGACTCCCAACACCGACATGGAGTAGGCATAATGATCAACAAAAATCTCTCCTAAATATGTATTGGGCTTTCTCCCGCTATCTGAACGAGTAATGATGCTGCAATTTAAAATTAATACTGAGAGAATGAACGTTATCCAGGTGTAAGCGCCTACATCAGACAAGGAAAATCATGAAGTGGAAGTATTTTACGAACAAATTAGTGAAGTATTGAAACAAGTAAAATTAAGAGATGTCACAGTTATAATGGGTGATCTAAATGCCAAGATTGGACAAGGAAAACAAATAATTTAATAGGAAAGTTTGGATTGGGTGAAAGAAACGAAAAGGGTGATAGATTAGCTCAATTCTGCCAAGAAAATAACATGGTAATAACAAATACATGTTTTCAATTACCCAATAGACGTCTGTACACATGGGTATCACCACAAGATAATAAACAGCGCAGAGTCAGAAACCAAATTGATTACCTGATGATCAACGAAAGGTACAAGAACAGCGTAGTATCAATTAAAACATACCCAGGTGCAGATGTATACTCCAACCATAACCCCTTAGTCGCAAAAGTAAGGATAAGACTCAAAAAATACACCAGAAACAAGGAAGTATACCATCGATACCAACAAATTACGTAATCCTGAGGTAAAAGGAAAACATGCAAAAAAGGAATAAATGTGGCATTAGCATTCCTACAATCAAAAGAAGATTATAATGAAGAGAATATAGATAACAACTGGAGAAACCTCAAGACAAAATTAGTTGAACAATGCAGGGAACCACTACGTAGAGATGGGAAAGTTAAGAAAGAATGGATGACAGCTGAAATTTTGGGCCTGATGGATGAACGGAGAAGATATAAGAACACAGACAAACAAAAGTATTTTGTTCTACAAAAGAAGATACGACTAAGAATCAGAGAAGCCCAAGAAGAATGGTATAAAGGAAAATGTGAGGAAATAGAGAAGTTACAAAACAGGCATGACAATTTTAACGTTCACAAAAGAATCAAAGAACTTGTTAAAAGACGTGGGTATAGTCACAATATATTGGTAAATGAAGAAGGTAAAACTATTATAGACATGAAAGAGAAACTGAAAGTATAGAAAACGTACATAGAACAGTAACAGACGGTGTATATGACGAAACAGGACCAGATATCACAAAAGACGAAGTGGAGCACACCATAAAAAGAGATGAAAACAGGAAGGGCTACAGGTCCTGATGAAATACCAACAGAGGTTTTAAGCTTATTAGTGAGGACAACATACGAATTATAGTAGATCTTTTTAATAGTGTATACAAAACTGGAATAATACCGAAAGAATGGTTAATATCAACATTTATAGCTATACCCAAAAGACCAATGCGAAGAACTGCTCAGATCACCGTACAATAAGCCTGATGTGTCATATACTTGGAATATTATTGAAAATCATTCATCGCAGAATATATACAAAATTGGAAGCAGATATCGGACAAGACACAATTCGGCTTTAGAACGGTCTAGGAACTAGGGAACGTGAATCAGAATGTCTATGTATGTTTCTTGGATTACTAAAGCCTTCGACACCGTTCAACATAAACCGTTAATACAAATGCTTAAAGATAAAAACATTGATTCAAGAGACATCAGAGTAATAAGTAACCTTTACTACAAACAGGGAGGCAATATTACGCATCAATGGTAGTCAAACGGAAGCTATAAAAATAAAAAGAGGAGTTCGGCATGGTTGTGTTTTGTCGCCATCCTTGTTCAGTGCATATTCGGGAGGAGATTTTTAAGAAAGCACTACAAAATGAGACAGCTGGAATAAAAATTAACGGCCTCCCAATCTGTAACATTAGATACGCCGATGATACTGCGATTATAGCAGATAATATTAATGATCTTCAGAGAATTGTGAATAAAGTAGCAGAGGTGAGCGGAAGAGTACGGATTAACTCTGAACACGAAAAAACCAAATTTATGTTAATCGCAAAGAAACCGGTCGACAACATTAATCTCCACATAAAAAACGAAAAGATAGAACGAGTGAAAAATTACAATTACTTAGGGACTAACATCAACAGAAACAAATGACTATACCAAAGAAATCAGAATTAGAATAGAAAAGGCAAGAACCACTTTCAACAACATGAAGCGTGTATTGAGCAGTCGTGACTTAAATCTAAGTTTGAGAGTGCGTATACTGAGGTGCTATATTTTCTACGATTCTCATGTATGGGGTGGAGACGTGGACCCTGAATAAGCAATCCATGAATAGACTAGAGGCCTTTGAGATGTGGACGTATCGACGAATTTTGAGAATATCATGGACCGATAAAATAACCAATCAAGAAGTGCTTGAGAGAATGGGTAAAGAACGTGAATAATATATACAGTTAAGACGGAGAAAATTGCAGTATCTAGGTCATGTTACGCGTGGAGAAAGATACCAACTACTACAATTGATTATGCAGGGGAAGATCCAAGGAAACGGAGCATCGGTGGAAGGAGGATGTCATGGCTGAGAAACCTCAGAGAATGGTTCGGATACAGCTCCAATCAGTTATTCCGGGCTGCAGTATCAAAGATTCGTATTGCAATGATGATTGCCAACCTTCGTAGCGGAGATGGCACGTAAAGAAGAAGATTGTTAAAGTTCATTGATAAAATGTTAATTTACTAACCTTGTTTTTATTAGTTATTTGTTTGCGTTAATAAATTATTGTTTGTTGGTAATTTGAGTTAATAATTTATAAAGAAATTAGTTCTGAATAAAAAAACAAATAATTCTAACCAACTTGTCCAGATTTGTGCAAGTATAACGTGGGGGTATAATTGGTTGCCTATATCGCACCAATGAATTGATTTTTTTCATTTAAAATTACACATAGGGTAAATGTGTAACTAAGAAAGAAGCACCAGGTATATTTAAGCTATTCATTTGTTATTATGTCCTTATGCCTTTTTGTTATATCTACTACTCCTTATCTTCTCTCTCCTTTCTATATATTTCTACCTCCTCCAGTGTGTACCCTACTCTTTCATACTCAAACCTCCTATCTTCCTGTACATATTTTATTCTTATATCTCTGACCTGCCTCCAACACTCGCATAAAATTTCATTCATTTTTACTTTCTAGCTCTTCCTCATATCTCAACGCTCCCTTTTCCGCTCCCACTCTAATCCTGTCCAGCTCCATTTCCTCCTCTACTATGTACCCCAGTGTCTCTAGCCCCATCGACTATCGCCAATACCTTCCTGCACTCACTTCAAAATCCATCCCCACATCTCCACTCCACACATCATTACACTTTTTACCGGTTTTTCAAATAGCCACCTTTTCTTTTCAATGTCTCCTCCAAATATTCTTTTTCCTAACCCCCACGTCTGTTCCAGTATCACCGGCTCCTTCTTTATTAATTCTCTGATTTGTCCTTCATCCCTATTGTCGTACCTAATTCTATAGTGTAAATATTTGAACTCATCCACATTTGCTAACTCTTCTTTACCCCACCACCATTTCTCCTCTTTTCTTCTTTCTCTTCTCTTCTGAAAAACCATTATTTTCGTTTTTACGTATTTAACTTCTTTTTTTCCAAATATAAATGCAATATCCTCATCATATCTTTTATCTCTTTTTCACCCTTTGCTAGCACTACAATACCGTTTGCATATGCCAACCTCCATATTTTTACCCCCTCAACACCCCGCTTCTTTCTTCAATACCCTTTCCAAATTTCCAATGTATAGTATGACCAGGCTCGGATTCAAGAGACAACCCTGCCTTAAACCCTTCCTAGTCCAAAAAGGTTCTCCCAACCCTCCTTTCACTCTTACCTTGCACCTAGTATCCGCGTATATCTCTTTATTAGTATCCACCAAGTCCCCACTTATATCACTTTCCTTCGTAGTTTTCTATAGAACTTCCCTGTCCATATTATCAAATGCTGCCCATTCACTTTGCCACCCTTACCTTGTATTTCTCTATTAACTATTTGTTTTAAAATATTTGTGTTATCTACCGCTCCCCTTCTTCTTCTAAAACCCGTTTGCCAATCTAATTTCCTCTATATTTTTTTCCAATCTCCATCTTATCATCTCTCCATATATTTTATATCATAGTTTGGATGTGTTCAACCACCATAATTTCTCATTTTCTACCTTTTCCTCCCTTTGTAAAATCGGACATATCTTGTATCATTTTATCCCTCTTACTTTTTTCTTATCTTTTTTTGTTTATATATTTCCACTACTCCTCTTGCGTGCTATCCATACCACTCTCTTTCTCTATTCTTATTTTTTAATGCATTAACCAGCTCTTCTTTCTTTATATCTCCCTCTCTTGTTATTTTCTCTTTTCTGCTTTTTTATATCATTATCCTGATTTTTCTTCCCTCCTTTTAATACTCTCATACAATAATTTTCCCATTCCCATTCATCTATTCCCATTCTTCCATTTCCTCTTTTTCTTTCTTTGTTAATTGATTTCCATGCTTGTCCCTAATTTTTTAATCTTTAATTATTCCCTTCATTTCTCTCTTATATTTCTCCTTCCTTCTTTTGCATCTTTGCCTGTATTCGCCTCCCATAGCTTTCTACTCTTCTATACTTTTTTTCTTCTATCTCCCCCTTACCTTTCTCATTTCTCTTTTGATCTTTCACATTCCTCATTCCACTTTTCTTTCCTCACTTCTCTTGCATTTTGGCCACCTTGAATCTTTTCTTTTCTGTTATACATTCTTCTGTCCAAATATTAATTTCCCTCCATTCCTTTAAGAAGAAATCTTGCATTTCAAATTCCTTCCCCACCATATACACTCTTTAGGATGGTGATCCGATTGTATCTTCGTATTCTATTATTAACCTCTCTCTCTCATTTAAATTTAGTTCTGGTTAAGTAAAATACAGGTGTTTAAAAGCTTTCGGGGATGTAATTCTTGTCTAAAAATAAGACACACCATTTGGATTTTCGCAAAAGTAGTAATAAAAAAACCAACTTAGATTTTACTTTAGGAACTTTTCAAAAACTGAAAGTCATTGGGCGACCAAGAAATGCCAGAACCCTAGGCATTAGAAGAACGAGTGCTAGATCATATTTAAGAAGATCTATCTTTAAGAACCCGCATCATCGCAAATCAAGAAAGGCTTTCTCAGTATGGAGAATTTTGGCCTAAATGTTACTCAATTTTTATCCTATTCAACGAGTTCAGGCATTATAGGAGCGAGATTTTCCTATTCGTCTTCAATTTGTAATTGGTTAGAAAAACAATGCGTTGCTGTTGAAAATTTTATTTACTAACGAAGCATGGTTTACACGAAATGGAATTTCCATGACAACCACATCAACTGCAGTTTAGTTTGAATGTTTAATAGGACTCATATTTTTACAAGTAAAATGTGTGTCTTGCGACATCTCGTGTTAACATGGACACGTGAAAATAGTATAAACTAAGTAAATGCCAACAGTTACCTGTAAAGACTTGTGTGCGTTAAAGTGCATGGCGCCATCTAAGCGATGGTTTTACCGACTCACGTGTTGTTTTAAACATTAAACCATCGCTTAGATGGCGCCATGCACTTTAACGCACAAAAGTCTTTACAGTTAACTGTTGGCATTTACTTAGTTCATACTTTTACCGCATCGGCTAAATCGGCAAAATTTACACAATTTTCTTTACAAAATGAACTACTACAATCATTACAGGATCTGCCACTCCTATTAATAGCACAAATGTATTTTGTGCACAACGACGCTCCGCCACATCTTGTATTATAGCTAGAGGGTGTCCTATTCAAAGTGGCGTAACTCCCTTAGGAAGCATTTTTTGACCCATGCTTATAGAATTTGTCTGTCTTATTTGTATACCAGGATTATATCCCAGAAAGGATGCCGCTTATTGTGGAATCACTCTGTATAATAGGTTTGTAAAGATGAAAATTGTGACAGAAAACTTTTGCGGCATTGAAAAAGTGCGAGCGATTCGGTCGGTCTTTGTTAGAGGTCGATTGGATGTTAGATGCAAAGTTGAGGCGATTGTTTAAGAGAATGCTAAAGTATTTGCTGGATTTGGTCTTTAGAATGGGTGTATCAAGGATTATTACTTAGACATCGGGACGGTCTTTAAGTTTAGGCAAAAATATTACTGCAGCATTTTTTTTATGCGTTAACGGAAATAAACCATTCAATAAACCATGATTCTAGGGGGTCGGATAGGGATTGTAAGTATTGAGTTAGCTGTGTTGCAAGAATCGTGTTAGGATGGCGGTGTCGTCGGCGTATACGGTGAGTTCGGTGCTTGGAGTTTTTGGGATGTCGTGAGTGTAAATCTTAAATAATGTAGGTGAAAAAACGTAACCTTGCGGAACTCCGACGGTTGAGAATATGACGTTATTTAGCTTGAATTTTAATTTTAAGTGGATGTTAGAACTGATCAGTTTGTAAGAAAATCCAATCTGCCAAACATGGTAAAAAACCTTTGAGACCTCAAGAAATACTGCTCTGGCGGGCTGGTCATTAGCCATGTATTGGTAGCAGTATTTGATTACGCGTAAAAGTTGATGGGTTGTGCAGTGGTTCGGTCTGCAACCAAATTTGTCATCGTGTAGAATTTTCAATCAGGAAATGTCTAGGTTAAGCCTGTGGAGGATTATTCTTTCAGCGATTTTTGAAAAACATGAAACAGATTGGACGGTGGTTTTGTGAAAATTTAGGGTCTTTTAGAGGTTTTGAGATCTGCGGGGAAGTAGTCTAATCTTAGTATAGGGTTTATGGTTGCCGTATGAAATGAAATAAGTTTGCGTTGAAGCCGTTAGATTATAAAGTTTGTGATTTTATCGGGACCGAGAGCTTTACTTTTGGAGGAGTTGTAGTTGGGCGGTCTGTGACTCGTTGCAAACAGTTTGGATTTCGGTGTGGACTTGGAGTTGTAATTGGTTTAGGATTTGCTTGTCGTGAGGGTTTAAGGTGTATAGGTAGATGCGTTTAACGCGGTTTTTATGTCGGATAAGGATTTTTTTGTGAGGCTATAAAGTTAGACGTATACGGCTAGTTCGACGCGTGAAGTTTTTTAGATGCCGTGGGTGTAAATAGGTAGCAGATTGAGGATTTTACGATGTTTAGCTTAATTTGGATTCGGAGGTGTAACAGGAATTATGTGGATTATGCCAAACACGGTCAAAAATCTTTGGGACTTCGAAAAATAGTTCTTCGGCGGCCTGGTTGTTAGACATGGATTGGTAGCAGTATTCGGTTATGCGTAAAAGTTGATTGATTGTGCAGTGGTTTGGTCTAAAACCATATTTGTCGTCGGGTATGATTTTCAATCAGGAAATATCCAGGTTAATCCTGTAAAGGGTTGCTCTTTCAGCGATTTTTGAAAGAGCATGAAGTAAACTGATTGGACGGTGGTTTTGCGAAAATTTAAGGTTTACAATGACGTTGGTTGCTTTGCAAGCTGCGAAAAAGTAGCCTAATGCGTTTAATGCGTTTGATCAGAAAGTTCGTGGTTTGATCGGGACCGAGAGCTTTATGTTTGGCGGATTTCGGTAAATGTATGTGTGATAGGAGCCTGGTGGTGATCGTTGAGTAGAAATTGGGATTGGAATTTGGCGTTGCGGAGGATTTTCTGCATACACCGTAGGGAGTGGTTGTCGTAGATTAAGGATTGTAGATCGGTGATCGAGGATTTGTTGCGGACTGTTTAGATTTTGGTGCTAACTTGGAGTTGTAATCGGTTTAGGATTTGCTTGTCGTGATGGTTTAAGATGTGTAGGGGTGGAGGTCATGGTGATCGACTAATTGTGTGATTTTAGAATACAATTTTGGGGAGATGTGGTGGCTAGATCGATGTCGTAAGGGTGTTTATAGCAGGAAAGGGTTAGATAGGAGCTGGGTAAATTTGGTTCAATCTCTGACTTTACGGGATTCTAAAGGTATATCGTGAGAGAATTCTCCAAGGTGGAAGGTAACTGAGATAACGATGTCAAGGATATCGAGATGGATGTTAAGTAAAGTAAAAGTTAGTTTGGTAAGAGTGAATGTAATAAATTGTGGATGTGCATTTAGGTAAGTGGATAAGATTTGTCAGTCGGCATTGTAGGTACAGATATTCCAGGTGGGGTGTTTGCAGTTGAAATCGCCTGCGGTGATGGTGGGATTATTGTTAGGAATTAGTTTGTCTAGGTCGGTGTTGGTTAAAGAAAAATTGAGTGGTTTGTAGGAAAACATCATTTTGATCTTGCCGGAGACCATCTCTGCGATGACTGTAATGGTATTGATGTAACCGAGGAAGGGTTGGGAGCGAGGTGGTGCTTGAGGATCGTTTGATGTAAATTGTAGTGCCAGCGTCTCTTGTGTCAGGGTTGTTACGAAATAGGTTGTAGTTTGGAGTTTTTACTTTGTGCATGTTTTGCAACAAAACTCGTTACAATTCCAGAAGGATCCGGTGAGGTGAGGAGTGATGGTAGGATGTACTGCCCTTGTGGTTGTTTAAAAGGTAAGGGAGAGTAATTGCTGGCTGTTTTCAAGAAAATATTTGGTGGCTTCATCGGATTGGTTGATTCGGGTTGTTTCTTTAGAGCAGGTTAACTGAGGTTTATTTGTAGGAGGTGTTGAAGGTTGTTAGGGTTTAGTTGAGTTTGGTAATGGTATTGTAGGTAGCAGACGTAATCATAGAGGTAGACCAAGCAGTGGATTTGGAAGTCCTGGTTTGTTGTAATTTGATGGAAGCAGAACATCAGTTGTAATGCCGTGTGTGTTTCTCACAGTTGGCTCATTTAACGGGTTGGTCACGGGTTTTAGTGAAGTCATGGGCCGGTTGGGATTCACTGCAGATTAGGAGCAGTTGCATTTATTTTGGGAATGTCCGTGGAGTTGATATCTGAAACATTGATGGGATTTGGTTTCGGAAAGTAGGGGTTTCACTCGGATAGTTACTCTGCAGCAGTGGGTAAGGTTGTAAATGAGAATGAAAACCAGGAATAGTGGTATTGGGAATTTGTTTCACTTGAAGAGCTGGATAACTTTTGATGGGGTGTAGTTGCAGGATTTAAGTTCGGTTTTAATATGTTCGGTCGAAATGGTTTCAGGGTCCTCGGAAAACTACTTAGAGAAGCGTTTCACTAGGTAAAGAGTAGGTATGTTTAGAGATTTAGTGTTTGTCCAAAAGAAAAATCATGGCACGGTAGTCAAAGATGCTGGTAAGCTGGATTTTAGTAGCGTCAAAGAGAGAAGCAGTGGTTCGGCATTACGATTTATCCCTAATGACACTAGGCAGATTATCGTTGCATTGAGAATTTTGGGAAGGTAGGTTATAAAAATAATCGTCTGATTGGAAATCGTAATTAGAAGAGAGCGAGGGTTTCACGACCATGTGGGTGGAAGTACTCGTCTTTGTCTTCTTTTCCCTCAATTTTTGTCTTCTCTTTGCCGGATGAAAATCGCCTTCATTTGTAGTACGCGTAGAGGTAGGCGTGGACGGTCCGTGATGCTTTGTTGGTGCCCTGATGGATTCTTTTGGCTTCTCTAAAACTTTTATTTTAGTTATTTTTTTAAACACAATTTTATTTTCCTCATCTTTTGAGCAAAAGTTTGAATTCCAGTCTTAGAACGTATTCAAGAGAATTAACAGGCGATGGTCAGCGGGTATAAGGACCCGCATGACCGCATAACTCATCTTAGGTTATGATTTGTTAAAACAGTTAAGCATATTTATCGCATCGGTTTTTCTTTCGCTTTTTCTATTAAAATTTGTAATTTGCGTACTTAGACGTTTGTTTTATTATTCGAACAAAAATTTTATGACTCTACACACTTTTAATACGCTTTTACAGGACGAAGCGGAGTTTTACGCGAAAGGCTTCATCTTTTTCTTTTAATTTAATTATACAGAATTTTTGATAAATAATTTTGGAACCGATAAGTAATTACGGAAATATTGTAATCACATGAGATTTATCTATCAATATTCACTATGATATTAATTATAACGCGTGATTCAAAAAATTTTTCATCAAACTTTACCATGAACGACAAAGCAAGATATAACAGGTGTAAGGACTGAGAGCGAAAAACATTAACATTGAAAAACTTGCATAACTTTTAAACCGCTAAATAAATTTTCAAAAAAATTTAGTTTTGGATAGGTTATTTATTATATAAAAATTATGAAAAAACCAAAAATCAATCAGACTTATCGTCATAAAAAAATTTGAGCTTGTCGGGAATGGTCTCCATCATGGCTTTTATGGTGGTGCTCGACACTTTCTTGGTTACTACGGTCCACATTTTTCTAAAACTTTCAATCGATTTTGTAGCCTTTTTTGTCTGCTTCAAGCTTCTTTTCACCAAAGCCCAGTACCGCTCGATTGGGCGAAGCTCAGGGCAGTTTGGTGTGTTAGCCTCCCTGGGTACAAAATCGACATGATTCTCTTCGTACCATTTTTTTGTCTGCTTACAGTAATGGCACGAAGCTAAATCCGGCCAAAAAAATGTGGATACCTTATGTTTACTCAGAAAAGGCCGCAATCTTCTTTGGAGACACTCCTTCGTGTAAATATCAGAGTTAATTGTTCCATTTGTTATGAAAGATTGGCTTCTTTCACCGCAGCTACAAATTGCCTGCCAAACGAGATATTGTTTTGGAAACTTGGACTTTATTTTAGTTCTAAACTTCTTAGGAACATTTCCTCGTCCACAGGAAACATAAAACTTCTGACCAGGTAGTTGAGAAAAATCGGCGAGGACGTCGTCCATCACGCAACACTGACGTTTTTGAAAAAAATCTGCTCTCAACTTTCTGGCTCGTTTCTTGGCTTCAATGTTTTTCTCCGCATTACGATCTGAAGTTGTTTGAACTTTGTAGGACTTAAATCCACTCTTTTTTTTTTTTTGAATTGTCTTTTCCAACAAGTCGACTTTTGCAGCTAATTTCCGCTTCGATATCAGCGGATTCTTAACCATCGCAGATATTGTCTTTTGCACCTTTTTTGGTGAATGAAAACCCTCTAGTCGTCCACTTCCTGGTTTCCGTGTTATGGTAAAGTCTTCCTTGTACCGCTTGATGACTTTTGCTGCCACTTGCCTGCAAACTTTTGCCTCCTTTGCAATGCGAACGACTGACCATTGTGGATTCTGAACAAATTTTTTAATGATTAATCTATGTACTTCCACTACTTTTGCCATTGTAAACACAATTTGACTCAAATAAAAATAAAAATTTGACGACATATTCTGACAACTATTTCAAAGCCTACTATATCAAAATTTTGTAAAAAAATTATATGGTATAAAAGTTATGCAAGTTTTTCAATGTTAATGTTTTTTCGCCCTCAGTCCTTATCTTAGCTTAGCTTGTACATTTGTCAATTCTGACAGATTTAATTTTAACACATCCAGTTTTATGCATTTAGAGTAGACGTACGTAAATTTTTTCATGGTCCACTTTGATAAAAAAATTTTTGAATCACGCGTTACATAGAAAGTAGTCCAACTTAAACTTTACACCCCGATTTTAGGGCTTGTAAATGAAAATCCGGAAAAATAATCGGACCCGTCGATTTCTGATTTGAGGGGGATCAACTTGTCTGCTTTCTTCATCCGCGCAACCTTAATCCTCTACCGGGGAAGCACAACCCCTGATAGGGATGAGTGGTGTTGTAATACATCATTTTGTAGATTGCATCGAGTACTATCTGACACTCTAATTTTACGTCAAAATTTCCATAGAGACAGACTGGACATGAGCTTGAAACAAAAGATAAATTTAACAAAAAAGGAGAATTTCAAATTTTTGCTACAATCTGCTTCATTAAAATAGAAATAACAATATAATATCTTTAAGAAATAATTACGAAAGCAAATTAATGTAATGTGATAAATAAATGCGGTATACAATTTCTAGAATGAATTGATTATGTTATCAATCTCATACATAAAATAAAAATTGTGAATAACATTTACATAATCGAATTTGTTCAACAGAGATACGAATGTGTTACATTAACCACAAAATGGTTAGAACTGAACAGTTGTATCTCTCCTCCAATTGTTTTTCATTAAGAAGTATATTTATTTTAACAGTCATTTAAATTTAATGACCTGGAACAGAAGTACTAACTTAAGCCTTCGTGCACACAAACAAAAAACAAGTTTCTAAACCGGTTAGAAATGGCCGACAAGTTAAATCTCTGCCTTTTTCTTTATTGATTGTGTATTTCGAAACTTAAGTTTGTTGAGCTCATTATGGGATGCTTCGTAAAAATTATACTTAATTTTTTTAATCCAACAAATTCTATATCTGCGCGAGTTACGAAACAAACAACTAACTGGTTACGGTTCATTGACAATGTATATTTATAAATTGTAGAAAAAGAAAATTTTATTTAAAATGCAAATAGTGCAGGAAATGAATAATAATAATAAATGATGTGTTCATTCTTATCTTGTTTTTCTTGGTGTCGCAATCATAACAATCTTGCTCGTCATTATCTTTTTTAAAGTTTTATTTGATTTTCAGCATACATCAAATGACATGAATTTATTTGTTGATGCCAACGTTAAATAGAACTTGAAGTTTCACTTTACCATTGCTTTTACCCTTAAAATTCCTCAATTTCTATTCTAGTTTGTCGTCCTTTTTTTCAGATTTATTAATTTTTTTTCAAAGCTGTCTATGTTTATTCTCTTAAGCCATCTTTCTTGAAACGCATCTCTTACCGATATTTCAGCTACGACTCAAGCATCGTCTAATCTCTTCTGTTCCAACGTTTACAACCATGTTCCTCTATGGTGGAGTTCCCAAACTACTAGGGATTTTAAAATATAAAATAAATTGAAGACCAAATGAATTAAACATTCATGATTTAACGATATGATAGAAGTAAAAGTACAAGAAAGCATAATTAAAAAACATTAAATTGAAGATGCATCAAAAATCGATAAAGAAAAGGAAACTATAGATGGTTAATACAGTAAACTATTATGTTTAAAGTAGGAGCAAGCAACATTATTAACCAGTAATACAAGGTACCCAAACAGGCCAATTGGGAAAGATTGGCAAAAGAGAAATAAACTGTAACATACGATCAACGTCTTGCCTTACAATGAAGGCGATTACAAAGGCCTATGAGAAAACTGTCCTCTTAAAATCAAAAAGACTTACAGCCGAGTATCCTGGTGGTATGTTGAGCTGAACAAACTGCCCAGAAAGGCCAGAAGATAATTCAATAAGGCAAAGATCACAAACAACTGGGAAGATAATCGCAAGTCACTAACAGAATTCAACAAAAAACTTTATAAAGACAAGATAAGTTCCTGGAAAACTGACACCGTCACTTTGACGCAAAATCATCTCGATGTGAGATCATCTCTACACCAACTTGTCTTGACGGGAAATCATCTGGACGCAAGTTTATTTATTATGAATCGGTATCTTTCCTTATATGATGAACTATTGTTTCGTTTATCGAGATGTTAACAGCTTCTGGGCCCTTTTTGTAATGGAAGGTTATCAGTTTAACGAAAAAACAAGCCAGTTTTGGTATGTAACGTTTCGCAACCCTGAGTTGTGGGTGCTTCCTCGGGCCAATGGTATAAATAAAACAATCAGATCTGACATTGGCCCGAGGAAACACCCACAACTCAAGATTGCGGAACGTCGCCAATTACATATCAGAACCGCCTTGTTTTTTCGTTAACCTGATAACCTTCCATTACAAAAACGGTTCAGAAGCAAACGAAAAATATTGAAAAATTCTTAGCCTACTATAGAACCAAACAAAATTTCAATGTCAAAATATTTTATTACTCAACATATTCTCCTCTTAATTGGATACATTTATTACAGCGAACCTGCAACGTTTCTAGATCTTTCAAAAAAAATGTTTCTTCTTGCCCTGCAAACCAGACCTCCACAGCTTCTATTACCTCCTTGTTGGAAGAAAATGTACGACCTTTTAAACTTTTTTTCAGTTGAGGAAAGAGGTGATAGTCGGACGGAGCCAAATCGGGTGAATAAGGGGGTGTTCTAGTAATTCAAACCCTAAATCACGAATTTTTGCATGGCAACATGAGATTTGTGTGCAGGGGCGTTGTCCTGCAAAAACAAAACACCTTTGAATAGCTTTCCGCGTCTTTTCTCTTTAATAGTGGTCAGTAATGTCGAATAGTAATCTCCAGTTATTGTTCTACCCTTATCCAAAAAATCAATCATGATTACTCCATGGCAATCCCAAAAACTGAAGCAAGAACTTTTCCAGCAGATTTTTGGACACGAAACTTCTTAGGTCTTGGAGAACCAGAGTGTCGCCATTCCATCGATTGTTGCTTTGTTTCTGGATCGTAGAAATGTACCCAAGTCTCATCCATAGTAACAATTCGGTTTAAGAAGTCTACATCGTTTTCAAATCGAGCACAGATCGAACGCGATGCTTCTACACTTGCACGTTTTTGGTCAACATTCAAACATTTGGGGATCCATTTTGCAGCAATTTTTCTCATGTCCAAATTAACGTGAACCATATGATGAACGCGTTCGTATGAAATATTCAGTGCTTCAGATATACGTTTTAGTCCAATTCGACAGTCTGATAAAATCATGTCATGAACTGCATCGATATTTTCCGCTTACCTCTTAACCCTTTTAAATACAGGTACTTGATGATGGCTCGATACTCCAATTTTTCGATTTTCACAATTTCGGTGGACATCTTTTTTCATTTAATTTATTGCGTGACTCTGGTTTACTTTTTGACGTCAAACTTTACACTGACACTTCTAATAAGTTATTGTTCGTTGCTATGGTAACGCAATATTTTGTTTATGCAAGGAACTGGTCTAGGCTAACTAGATATCAATACATCCTCGTATAGGTATTTATATAAGCTTTTTGCCTTAAAATTTAGTAACGAATAATCTCTTTAACTTTACTTAATTTAATTAACATCTTGTATCTACAATGTTGTGAAAAATGAAGGAGAATAAAAACTCTACTAAAAAAACTCGAAAAAAGTCGACGGAAAAAAAACAGCGGAAAAAAATCCGTCGAAAAAAAGGTCGAGCAAAAAAATCGCATGTTAGTAGTGTCAAAAATTTTTTTCTCAAAAAAAATATTAGGAAGCTACTTCAACCGATTACTCTACGACCATTTTATAATTTGTTATATTCGCTATTATCTATACTTTAGTTATTTATTATTTTTCATTAAGTTATAACTCTTAATTAATAGAAATGTAGAATTACAGCAATATTCTGGTAAATTTAAATATTGTTGTGATATACATTTTTACGGGTATTGTCCGCCGACTTTCTTTTATCGTAAGCTTTTTTCGCGGCTTTTTACACTACAACTTTTTATACCACGGGTTTTTTATCCTTGGCTTTTTATACTCCGGTTTTCAATTTCCGGCTATTTTCCGCGTTTTTTTTTCTAGATTTGCAAATACAGATACACTAAATAAGGAGTACCGCTGCAGCAGTAAGCGACCAGATATACCTAAAAATGGTGATTGACGACATAAATCTCTTCGCGAGTAGGGAGGAATAGAAGGAAGGTACTGAATGTATCAGGTAAGACTCACAAAAATGGTTTATACAGATTGATAAAACATGAAAATGGTGTGGGATGTGGAGTAGTGGAACCAAAGTTTAAAAGGTAAATGATAATTCCACAATCTTTCAAACAAAAGTACATGCCACATATCCTGAAATCAAAAAACTTACGTGTGTGCTATCAATCCTTAAATCAGCTGGCGGGCAAGAAAAAAGTTGAGCTTGTCTGAGTGCCAGGGCTTGAGGGAATAACAGACAACGGGGAAGCCGATCAGTAACACAAACTCGGCGCAGCTAAACTTTTCATAGCATTATTTAAGGTTTTGGCCAAAAAAGTTTCAGAAGGTTATTTCAAACTAAGGAAAAAACATCAACAGAATCCAGCTCTGAAATACTAAAAGTAATTTGTCAATTCGATTAAAAAAGGGGGAAAAAGGAGGCAATAGACTTATTGAAAAGTGAGCTAGAAACCTTGTGTGTCACATTGACAAGAAACATTCATTGCAGATATTACTTGACACATATGTGACTGTCAGATGACAGACAATGTAGGTAGTGTAGTGACCAAGTGGAAATGATGGAAAACATCTTCATAAAGTGCCCGGCCTTGTGCCCAAAGAGAATAAAATATCTAATAATAAGAGATATCCTCATCAAAGAAGAAAAAACTACCAACCAGAAGACTGATCTACTTCATCAAGGATATAGATTAATTCTGAATTGAGCAAGTGGGGACACTAAAGATCACGTCTGGTTACAAAGCATGAGGCGTCGAGCACTCACCCCAATCTTAATAATATAGTAAAATATTTACGTATGCAATAAACGCAGATTGAAGTTTAAAGAATGCAATAAATAGATAAACACGTACTAGAGTATAGAATAATGCAGTGTAAAATATATTATATATGTCAAGACAAAATGGGAAAATAACATCTACAATAAAGGATAAATTGGAATAACATGGAAAATAATTAACGACTTTACATATATGATCGAATATCACTGTTGAATGATTAAAAGTGATCTTGAGCATCTTCATAAAATCGGAAGAATAACAATCCAGATTTATAAACGCAGCTACAAAAATTTCTGAAAGCAGGTGAATAATTATTTGAAAACGCAATTTAAATTGGCCGTTAAATGTGCATAGCGACATTTTGATAAATAAATCTTAAAAAAAAACAAAGGCACCAAGTAAAAAAAAAGAATCAGACTAAGAAAGAGGAAATCAACTTAGCAAGAAGAACAGTCATATAAGAGAACTAGCGAAAAAGGTATAGTGGGACTGGTATAGGGAATGGGAGAGAAAGTGTTTGGAAACGATATAGAAAAGAAAAGGTGGATTTTTGATAATTTGGTTAGAAGTGTTATGATTTACGGAGCAGAAATATGGCAATGGAAAGAGTGGAAAAAATATTAGAAATGGACAATGGGGCTGGACAGGGAGACACCGGATATATAGTCGAGTAAGAAATGACGATTGAGAAATAAAGAATGCAGACGAGAAATATAGCCATGAGGTATGGAGAAAGAATAAGAAAATGTAGACAAAACGAAATCTTAACTGAGTTCTGAAAAGAAGTATGGAATCAAAAGATAAAACACGGACGGAATGAGAGGAGACAGTAGTACAAAAAAGGGAGGATATGCGAGGGAAGAAGTAGAAAGAATAAGAGAAGAAGGAAGAAGGAGTATAGAAGAGGAAATAATGATACGAGATAGAGACACACAGATACAAGAAAGAAGAACAAAAATAAGAGAAAGTCGATACAACGAAAAATATATTAGATTAGTTACAGAAGAATTACCAAGATATATTTTAGAAGGAAAAAGTTTACGAGAAAAAAAATAATAGCAAGGTTTAGGTGTGGTAATGAGGAGAACGAGAACAAATATTGAATAGAAGATGACAAGAGGCGATGTAGGTTGTGTGGAGAGAGGTGGGAAAATATAAGACATCTAATAGAAGAGT
The DNA here is from genome assembly GCA_030710515.1 of Abscondita cerata. Lineage (NCBI taxonomy): Eukaryota > Metazoa > Arthropoda > Insecta > Coleoptera > Lampyridae > Abscondita > Abscondita cerata. The sequence goes on from JALBCR010002203.1 coordinate 404,061, forward strand.
GTGGGAGGAAGAAAGGTAAGATGAGGTATTATTGGGGGAGGGAAGAGAAGGGGTGAATTGGATGAAGGCGGTGATAGAGGGGAGGATTGAAAAGACAGAAAAATTAAAGTAATTTTTATAGAGTGAGGGTTTTTTTAATAGGAGAAGGAGTGTGAAATTTTTTTTTATTTTGTTTATGTTTGTTAAGTTTATTGGATAATTTTAAAACCGAATGATTTTGTTAATTTGTATAAGAACACAAAAATAGATACATACACTAACTTAAGGGTTTACCTTGAACATTGAAATCGTTTACAACAAATGGACAAATTAGTAAAAAAGGGGGTTAATACAAAAGAGAATGATAAAAAATAGAAGAAGAAATCAAGCATATCAACTATAAATTATTAATAGGTAGTAGTAGTAGTATAACATGAAAAATAAATGCGACTTTCACATCTACATGGTACATGGCACATGGTACAAAAAATGTCAAGCTCGAAACAATAAAAATGTAATGATTACATAGAAGTATCAAATGATAAATTGAAAAAAAGGTAGCCTTGAGATGACACGATCCGGGTACGTCAGAGATATTCTTAGGGGTGACCTTGGATTTCGAAATTAACAGTAGATTGAGTTTATAACTAGAAAATAGTAATATTTTTATTGTAATTGTTATCAATAGGTAGTTCGTAAATCACATACAAATGGGATTTTAAAAAACGTTGTTAGGAATTAATTAATTAATCAAGTAACAATTTAAAATCATAAGAATAGCAATACAATTATAAACCTCTTCATCTGTGCAATAAACTTTTCGTGCAAAAAAACTTTCTTAAAAAAATAATTAAGTAAAACAAAAATTAGGATTTTGTTAAAATAACAAGATTTGGCGATACTATCTATAGGTAACTCAGTTACGACTAACCTAAAATCTACAAAATAATTAGGAAAGAATAATTTTTGATAATAATAATAAAAAAAACTTGAATTTGGTCATCAAACTAACAACGAAGACAATCGCTCTTTATTTAAATTAATTCAAAACAAAACACTTAAATAACGTAACTGTCATAAAGATAATGTATATGATTCAAAAATGGACAAACAAGTTGGATAAGCAACAATTTAATATTTCTATTTTTGGCTTTTTTTACTTACACACCTTTATCTTTACTGCCCTATCTGAAATTACATTATAAAAGTTTGTTTTCATTTTAATGCTTATATTTACTTCGTCTTTTGCGCATTATAGTAATTATTTCTGGTTGTCGTTGTCGTTGTCGTTTTAACAAAATTTTTGTATTTGCATTTTTGTTCAGAGATTAATTTTAGGATGGCGTGATATGTGCTCTGTCCTTGACAGAAAAAATAAAAAAATGTAATCAACCAAATTGTTTTGCAACATTAAAATCGTTACGATAATATTTATATAATAAACAAACATAGTATACATCATTGTCATTTACATCTTCGTAATTTTTACTGGTTCAAGTTGGTTCATAAAAAAATCTGTGAGTAAATTATGTTCGTAGATACTGTTTTTACGTCACAATCGTTTTATTTTCTTTTGTGTTGATAAGCACTTAACATACATACATGACAATAATTATTATTATCAATATGTATAAGTTCATAGAGGCAAAATTTAAATATCTTGTTTTTTGTTGTCTAAATTAATCTGTTAATAGGTTGTACATAAACGAGGATGTTGACGTAAATAAATGTTTTCTTTTTCATCTATCGTAACATAATTTTTTTAGTGATGATTAACGTTAGCATTATAATTGTTTTATCACATTATAAAGATATAAACCGCATTTTTTTAGTTCTTTTCTTGTTTTGTATATAGTTTCGTTTATTTACATGTTTTTGGTTAGTACGTATTGATATCACACCGAGTTTCGATTGAGCAGATAATTTTTTTTGGTTTTGAGTTACATCATGCAGTTGAAAAGATGAAGTTTAAGCAACAAGAACCATTCAATTAATACATAATCAATATGAATCGCCGAAGTAGACAAATAACCATTGTAGAAAATGTTTCTGTGGAACAAACGCCGAAAATGTACAAAACGGTGAAAAAATATGTCTTTGGCCACATCGCCCCAAAAATTATCTTATACCGTGCCCCAAAAGTAATAAACATATTGAAAGCGTAAGCCTTAACTTTGCTCAAAAAGTGAAAAATATTGCTTTTAGAAAAAAGTAGATCAAATAAAGATTGTAGATAAAAAATTTTCAAAACTTTTCTTTCATAACTTTCATTTTGTGTAATTGTTGTACACAAAAATTTTGTTAAAAAAATATCAAGTCATTGGACAAAGGAAAAAGAAAAAAATTGTAAATAATTTAATTTAAAACCAATTTTTATTATAACTTTCTTTGAATAACTTTCTTGAAGACATTGTTAAAACAAAAAAAATGTCATGAGATTTTATTTCTTAACCGATTCAAAAAAACCAAACTTGTGCAATATTAAGTTTCAGTATTTAGAAATAAAATATTGCAATGATTAAGCAGATTTAGAATTTGAATTTCCAATTTAATAAACAGTTTTAAGAAATTGAGTATAACAATTCTATTTTAAGATCCAGACGAATGAAGTCTTGAAAGGAAAAGAATCATGTCTATAGTCAAACACTGTAAATAAAAATGTAATTTATTAGCTTTAACAGTAAAAACTTACCATGTCCGAGTGATTTGTGCAATATTTTCAATTACTCAAATACAATCCATTAGAGTGTGTCCGTGTTAAAGCAAAAGAACAACCTCAAGAGACGTTATTTAGCAAAAATGTTATAAAACTTCAGTTGGGGATGAATTATCCAGTTTGCTGTAAATAAAAGATAAATCAGTAATGTAGCCTGCGCAAATTATCAGTAAAAAGAACAATTAGATCCAGGAAACAGATTCCAGGGGTCAACAACATGGAAAAAAGTTTTGCCGATTTAAATAAAAAAATATAAAGAAAGCTAACGTTAATCTCTATCATGGCAAACAAAATTTGTAAATAAAGCAAATCAGGAAAAGCATCGTTTAATCATGATAAACGGGCAATTAATTAAAAATTTGCAAATTAAGGTTCCAAATTCCGACTTTAGTGGCGCGCAGATTTATCGCAAAAATTTTAAAATCGAGAAAAACCAAAGAATTCTTTGGTCAATATTGTAAACACAACCAACGAAAAAACGGTAAAAGAGTTGAAATTTAGACGGCGTAGAAACCGCAATGTCGGAAGGCCGATAAAAAGTAAACGTCGAGTAACGAAATTGACGTTATAAACTAATAAACTGCAAATAGTTTAAAACATAACACGTGCTAGAAGTACTAATAAACAAAACGATAAGTTTTAGATTAATGAACGAAAATTATTAACGCCGAATAAAATTGAGAAAGTGAAAAACTTACCTGTGTTGTTTGATACGATAAACCTGGTACATGGACCATGGTGAATCACAGCATAGTCGGTGAAAATGCCCAAAAATTTCCCGAGCTTACAATAATTGAAGAGGTGTTGATCAATAAAGAAGATGAAGTCTTCTAAGGTAGAAAGTAGTTGTAAGTTTGCATAAATTTGTTTCATGCATGCGTTCGTTTGTAAATTAATTTTTAAGTTTGAACGAAATAAAAATACGTTGGGAACGTTCACCAGTTTCACTATTCTGACAAACATCTTGCGCATACGCAAAATGTAAATTTTGTATAAGCCGCGTTTACACTAGCATAATTTGTTTTCACCCACAAAGGTCAACAACCCGTGTGAAAAAGGTTGGATCAAAGACGTGCATAATAAAACAATTTTTTTTACTAATTAGTCTCTTATTAGAAACATAAAATTAATTAGTTACCCTAATTAAATCATAGCAATATCTATACAGATGAACTGCTCTTTTGGCGCAAAAAATGATATCAAAAAAAAATTACTTCATTTATAAATATCATCCTCTGTTCAGCCCAGATTGGCAGAACAAAGATTTGCTGAAAAGTTCTCAGCAAACCCATTATCTTTCGAAGACAAACTGGAAGACAGCTGGAACTACTAAAAAGAAAAATACAAAAATCTCCCATTGACGCACTCAAAAATTAATATGCAACAGAAACCGAAAAAAACTTGTAACGATGCGTTTTTATTTCGCACCATCACTAAATTAATTTGAATAATTAATTGTTAGTATAAGACCGATTTTCTTGTGTTTGTAACTGTTATAATTTTGTATATTATTAATTCTAAACCCAAAGCGAAAGATAGCGGACGGCCCGTTGTACGAAATCCAATAGCGCCCTGCTTAAACTTTTGTGCGCACGCAGCCCTCTCTCGTAAGCTAGTTGCCCCATTTAAGTTTTGCCTTATATAAGCGTGAGCTCTTTCGTTCAAGAGGCAGTTAGGTCCGGACACTTGTTCCGCCTGGTCCTGCGGGTAAAACTGAATAAGTTCGCTTCTCTAATTTAACCGCCAAAGATACCGCTTTGGCTATTCTTCCCCCACAATGTAGAGATACCGCTTTATGTTCCATTTCTCCCCTCTGTGTGTCGTATTTGGGGTGACGCATTTTCGCGTCTTAAGTACTCAAACCGTTGTCCAAGTTGGCATAGCGCATTTTCGTGTGTCAACTTGTCCATTCCTTTTTCTTTTCCGTACCCGGGTGTTGTATTTGGGGTGTTGCATTTTTGCGCCTTGAACACACCACTCAAACCGTTGCCCGGGTTGACATAGCGCATTCTCGTATGTCGACTCGGTCACTCCCACTACTTACCGCACCCCTTACTTGACCGCCGTTCTGCTTATATACCGTCACCCTCATTCCTAAATTAACCGCCGCTTTGCTTACATTACCGAAACCCTCACCCCTGTAACTGTCAAATCCGCTGACTGCTTTTGGGTTGCCTGGCTGATGCTTTAGTTTAATAAATGCTGTTTTTTCTGTAAAACTAATGGCAACTTGTTTCGTGATAAATAAAGAAGTTTTGAGTTTTAGTTTTAACAAAAAAGAAGACAAAACAACAACTAGAAAGAAAAGAAACCCTCACTGAATTAGTAGAGAAAATACCTGTATTATCTATCTGACGGAACTACTTAAAAACATTTCAGAAAATGTAACGGACATAACAATAAACGAAGATATCTAAATTTCATCAAAAATATTCGTATAAGAAAAAACAAAAGTCACCAGGGCAACACAAAATTCAAAATAAAATTATTAAAGCACGAAGGGGTAAGCCTCAGAGATAACAACAATGATAACAAAGAAGGACTTTATTGGAACAAAAAATAGCAAATGTTATGAAACGTAACAAAATTTCAGGATGCCTAAACAATACCATTTACTGAAATAAACATCTAAATTAAAAATGGCTGAGACCAGACCTCACACAACGAAAAAAAACGTACATTGGAGACGGCAGATATAATAATATTCAGAAAAAAAAATTAACACATAAGAAGACTATGTAATGTAGGAAATATCATATATTGGACTTTCAAGAGAAAGTTAGAATGGAAATCACATATAAAAAGGACGGGGCAAGACTGGATTTAAGAATGTCAAGAGATAAATCGGCTCATCATCATCATCATCATGAACCAGCCTGAGACGTCCACTGCTGGACATAGGCCTCCCTCATGGCATTCCACCTTTTTCTATCTTGTCCTGTCTAAATCCAGTTGGTTGTTATTCTTTTTATGTCGTTGGTCCATCTGGTAGGCGGTCTTCCTTGGCTTCTCTTATCGCTGCGTGGCCTCCACTCCAGTAATCTCCTCGTCCATCGGTCGTCGCACATCCGGGCTATGTGGCCTGCCCAGTTCCATTTTAGTGTAGCTATTCGCTTGATGACGTCCGTCACTCCTGTTCTTCGCCGTGATCTTTTATTTTGATCTTCTAATGTGATCTTTCATGCTCACTCCAAGCATCGACCTTTCTATTTTTCGTTGTACGACGATTAGTTTTTTTGCGGATGTGGATGTTAAGGTTAATGTTTCCGCTCCGTAGGTAAGGACCGGCAGAATACACTGGTCGAACACTTTTCGTTTTAAGCAGATAGGAATGTCGCTTTTGAAGATATACCTGAGTTTCCATAGGCAGACCATCCAAGGTTGATCCTTCTATGCAGCTCGCAAAATGACAAAATGAGAGGTAACAGAGACAGCACCAACGAAAAATTAAGAGCAATAAATAAAGAAATATCAAAGACGATCAGACGAGATGCTAGAAACTACCGCAGCAAAAAGATCCAAGAAACAATAGAGAGAAACAAGAGCACAAAAGTACTACGAAAACAACTGTCTATGGGCAAATCTGAAATAATTCAATTAAAAAACAAGCAAGGTAAGATCACATCAAATCGAGAAGAAATGATCAATCTTGTGGAGGAGTTTTACCGCGAACTATACACAAGCCGCCAGAAAGAAAAGGTAAACCTCAACATTTTAACACGTAGGCAAGGCATCATCAATCAAGGCTCCGAGGAGATACCAGAAATCACCATCGAGAAGATTCGTGGAGCCTTGTCAAAGATGAAAAATAATAAATCACCTGGAGAAGATGAGGTGACCGTGGAAGCAATAAACGTCCCCTTCTGCTACAGAAAATACGAACACTATTTAATCTTTGCTTGCAGAATAGCACTATTCCACAAAAGTGGCAAGAGGCATCCACCATACTCTTCCACAAAAAAAGGAGATAAGACAGACCTTGAAAATTAGCGCCCCATAACTCTTTTAAGCCACCTATATAAATTATTCACGAGAGTGATCACATCAAGACTGGAGAGGAAGATTGAATTCTACCAACCAAAAGAACAAGCCGGTTTTCGATCTGCTTTTGGAACTAATGATCATTTACAAAGTATCAAGACTCTCATCGAAAAGACAGTTGAGTACAATAGACCATTGGCGCTCTTGTTCATAGACTTTCATAAGGCTTTTGATACGGTCGAGTTAAAGGCTCTGGTTAAAGCATTGGAGGAGTGTCGGGTAGATTATAGGTACTCAAAACTGATCTATAACATATACAATAACGCAACTATGTCGATTAAATTACACGAAGGCAGCCAACCTATCGAAGTGGGATGAGGGGTCAGACAGGGAGACCCTATGTCCCCAAAACTCTTCATAACCGTATTAGAACATGCATTTAAAAAGCTCGACTGGGACTCAAGAGGTATCACCATAGATGGACAGAATCTTAATCACCTCAGATTCGCTGACGACATAGTCCTTGTAGCTGACAATCTCGGGGAAATAAAACAAATGCTCCACGAACTTAACCACCCATGCGCCGAGATTGGTTTGAAAATCAATTTCTCTAAAACCAAGATCATGACTAATTTGGTTTTGAGTGAACGTATCAAGATCGAAAACACCCAAATCGAAGAGGTCGATAAATATGATAAATCGACTATAGGAAGAAAAACCATTGTACGACCAAGGAAGAGATGAAGTGACAACCTACGTCCAAAATAATAAAAAAAGGCTAAGTTGATAAAGAATATGCTATGAGCCTATTTAGAGAAAAGAAGAACATTAATAAATGTACAAAATTTAATCAAAATCAGAATATTGGTTCTTAAGATATTGTATATACATACGGGTGAACGGACCCCGAACAAAAATTGTCGTTTAAAGTAAAAATAGAAAATTAAAATTGTTGGTTTTAAGACTCTAACGTCTTATTTATACGAGGTAGACAAAAAAATTAATTATCTGATTACTGTACAGCCAATTATTTTTCACACAGTTATTATTTTCTATTCTAAAATTGACATTTTCACTAACAGAATTCCGTGGACAAACGGTTACGTTTTATAGAATTTGTTGTACAATAAAAAAAAATACGGAACTACTTTTGTTAATTTTACATTCTTCCGAATCCAGTTAATGGAGAAAGTTTGTGTAGGTTTTTTGGAAAAAATCTTTCGTGTCGATGATATGCCAATCCGTTCAAAGAAATATTGTCGGCGTTTTGGCCACAGAAACATTGCCGGCGTTTTGTCTAAGAAAGCATTTTCGGAGTCTTGTCCACAGAAAAATTTTCGGCGTTTTTCTACAAAACTATTTTTGGCGATTTGTGCAAGAAACATTTTAGGCGTTTTATCCGCAGAGTCAGTTTAAGTACGGGGACTACGCTAGGTTATGATCGCTAACGCGTCGTTTTATACTTTGTCCAAACTCGGCGTCTTGTCAATTTTCGACGATTTACATTTTGGCGAATATTTTAAAAATTGAAATTATTTAGAAAGCTAGTACAATGACGATCTCTGTGGCTGGGTGCACCATCGTACTGGTAGTACTCAAAATTTCCTACAACAACTAATGTCTGCAGATCATCCAAAACATCTTATAGCGTATTTGTAAGAAAATTGTAAATCAATCCGGTGAGTGTTTCTCGGAAGAAAAAGAACCATTTGGTCTAATATCCCAAGCCAAACATTTATCCCAAACCTTACTTGAAATGACGATTCTCTTTGAAAATTCTCATTTTTTTGTGTCCACCGATAATGCAAATTTTGGTGTTATCATCCATTATTGTAAAGCGGAATGCAAATATAAACGTCAATCCTCCAGCGTCTTAGCAACCAGCGGCAAAAATATTCTACGTTTTCTAAAACCCTTTGGCTTTAGGTGTTGCACTTTCCTGCATCAATAGTGTCTGAACGTTCTTTTTTTAAATTATCTTAAAGTGACTCATTTTTATCTGATATGGTAGTCTACAAACCCAGCCCAAAAAGAATCCAGTTATCCAAAAATTTCAAAGAAAATGTCGTAGTTTGTTCAGTCTTAAAATACCACCCGATATTTGAAAAGGTAATTAAAAACCTTACTTTTTAAAAATTAACTAAGCCCAAATCAAAAGTGGATAAAACGTACTGATTTATCTTCCCCGTTTTCTTCCGTTACAGTTGCACCTCGTTTGGAAAGATTTTTAAATGATCTCAGTAGCAGCAAATTTCGCTGTGGCCTTTGCAAAAATTTTGCGATTTGGTAAGCGTCTTTCGGGGCACGCATTTTGATACATTTGAAGCGTTCTTTCAACATTTTAAAATGTTTTGCATAACAAAAAATTAAATCTAATTTTTCACCATTGGAAAACGCTATCATGTTAGTTTAAACTTACTTTGACAAATGAATTACACATCATAAGCTTTTATAAACAATTGTTTCTTGTTGCTCTTCTAAGTCACCTCATTTAAAAAAAAACCAATAAAACTTTATTATTTTATTTTTTACCATTAAAATACACACAAATATAGACATTTAATACGTTGTTAGAAATTGAATAAAAAATGCAGGTCCGTATTTTAAAAAGTAAAAAGTAAAAAATACCAAATATCGAACAAAATTTTTTCTGTAAAAATTATGCTTTTTGTAATATTGAATAAAATAGTTTTGAGCAATTTCTCTAAAAAACCCCCGTAGCTTGGAAGATAATTTTAAACCTACATGATCAGCTTGAATATACTAAGAGTGTAGATTTAATTTTAAGACCTAAAGGAATTATACCCCTAAAATCTAACGTTCCCGTAACGGATGAGGAGTCTTCATATTGTAACTGTAAATAATCTTCTTTCAGTAACGCATTTAATAGTAAACTAAAAAATTGGTACGTACATTTCGTTAGTGTACAACACAAACATCTAAAGATGCTGTCTCTAGAATAATTAATCGAAGAAAGGTTGTAGGTGATTTTTCTTGAAACGTTTTTAAATAATTTATAGACTGCAAAAGACAAAAAAGGTGATACGGTGATAAGGTAGAATTAATTGTACCCGTTTCAGTCGAAAGACTGAGTGAGGAGTAGGTTACGACCAATAATAAACTGGCCTCGAGATATCTAGTATTATTTAAGAGACAATTTATAATTATCACAGTAGTAATATCACACAAAAAAATTCAAGTGATCTGACAAATTGCGCATAAATTAATGCAATACGTTACTGTTTAGTTTGCGTAGTTCATCTGTACATGCCTATGAATTTAATTTAACCTATAAACGGTCAACAATTGCTAGTGTGGAATCTACAGAAATTACGAGTAAATGAGTTATGTAACTAGTTAACTTTGTAATACAAGACCGTAGCTTTTAATTCGTTTGCAAATATTCAGAGGCAACAAGCCGTGACTGTATCCAACCGCAAACCGTGTACCGATATAATGAAAAGCCTATAAACGGTAGGTTAAAGAGGTGTTCTCGAATAGTATACCCTTACACGACTCGTACAGAAAGTTAGCTAAAGGCATACGACACACGAGTCTATTAAGCGTACAGCGTAATGTTCATGATAGCGAGTTAAAATCACCGTGTGCTGATGCTTGCATTTAAAATCTAATTTTCAGAGATGCGACACTCCCGGGATAATAAAATAAAGTTCAGACCTTTGCGGTGACAACCCCCACATTAGTCCAGTTGCTTACACATCTGCAACGATCCCTAAAGTGATTGTATCTTGATCGTTCCTTCAACGAGCATCCACAAACAACGGTCCACGTGATGCGCAAGAACTCGGCCGCTTGTCAAGTAGCAGCTGTTACTACGCTGTCCAGTACATCGCAGCAAACGCACGGTAACGGAGATTTTGAGTAAATGGAAGAGAACATCGACCACGGCGAAGTAAAAAAATAAGAGGAACAAAAAAAACCTCTTTGAAAACAAGGTGTGTATCAAAATTTTGAAAGCCTGCTATATTATTCAGCGAGGCTTTTGCGAAGAAATGGTGTCACTTGCAAGAAGATAAATAACGGAAATCCGGAAATCGGTTATCGATTAAGGAATAAAATTCTCAAAATAATTACCCCTCGAAACCAGAATGGCAAGAGAAATTTTAAAATTTTTCTACTACAAGCATATCTGCACCTTAGAATGGAAAGTTACCTATTCGACTGGAATACTATTTAATATCATTTTGATTTTAGGCCAAAATTGCATGCTTAATGTAACAAAGGGCTAAATTTAATTTTATTTAGTACTACTTGAGTAGCGACAACCCACACTACACATATGTAATTTATAAGCAATAAATTGACAAGGCGCCAAGATATGGTTAAAGGTTAATAAAAAGTATAAATTTTGTTTAACCGTACTCTTAAAAGAAGGATTACTTAAAATATAACCAAAAAATAGTATTTTGCCAAAGTTCGTATAGTTTCAAAAACAATTGTTCAAAAATTAAAAATACTTTTTTTAACTTCAACACTCTGTATATTAAAAACGAGGCATTTTCGGACATATGTTTATATAATCTTTTTGTCATTATTTTACGTCAGCAACACCCACTAGAAATTATTAAATCGAGTTTAGAAACATCCAGTATATAAGTGATAAACAAAGAATTACTCGATAAGACACTTTAATTTTTTTATAATTTGTTCCTAAACAATCGCTTTCAACAATTTAATAATTCGAAAACACTTCAAGTTTATTTCTTACTTAAACGGTCTTTGACTATGAAAACGATAATTTTTTATCCAACTAGCTTTACTAATCTAGACAATTCTGACTTTGATTTAATTGCTTTTGAAGTTGTAATCTTAATTGTATTTTCAGGTAGCACAGTAAGAATAAGAAGAAAGTGAAAAGTTAAGTATATTTACAAAAGTATAAAAGTAGTCTCAGTTTCGTTTGACACAGTAAATAATGGTAAATTTAAAATATTTCAAAACAGTACACAACCAAAAAGTCTATTTTTGGTTCATATGCGTCAGCGAATCTAAAACAAATAGCAAAAATATAAGATTATGATAAAAATCAACAAGTACCATTTTAACAAACATGGATAAATATTATTCAAGTTATTTGCTTTACTGTCAATTTAGTCAAGTTTAGTAGCCCTATATAACCAATATGTACCTCTACAATTTATAACTGTAGCATATTGGCCCTAATTAAAATAAATATAAAAATCTATGACTACGCATCAATGATAAAACCAAATAAGATTAATTTATTAAACCATACAATTTACTAAGAAAAATAATAATATTTTATTTAGAATATAAATCTAAAATAACATTGACACTTCAAACATACAAGAACCGTCATGTTTTCAACTTTAGTTTAACATTTTTGAGATAAGACTATGAGTAATATTTAAAAAAAGAAAACATTGTTTCTTTTTGTAATTTACTTTATGTAACTTATTATCTACTTTTGCATGTTCTACTAAATTACATTCATCAAATGCTAAATTGTTTCAGTCGTATGCTATGTTTTAACATGAAGCATACATCTTTCAACAGAAACATTTTTTACTCAAATTATCGATTCGAATATTTATCTTTTTTTATTTATTAGAAACGTGATAACTTTTCCGTTCCGTTCAGAAAGTATTAAGAAACATTATTTATAAAAATCTAATTATCACACCATTAAAGTAAAAAACGTCAACTTATCCGCCTTCTGTGTCAATAGGTTTACACTTGCATTGTTATTGTAGGCAAAAAAAAGGAAAAATATTTCTTTTATTTAATTGTATGTAATTTTATATTTCAACGTAGTTTTTAGTTCTAATCAAACTTTTTTAATAGCAAATTTTGATATTGTCAAATATAAAGGTACCTTACCCTTGAGTAAAATTCATATTTTTTGACAAACCTCGTATACGACTGTACAAATTTAATATCTGATGGTTGTATTTTAGAATTTAAAATACGCAGAACTTTTGATAAAAAATAACTTTTTTTGTAAAATTAATAATAAAAAAGTTGGCCATGTGTTGCCAACTTAAGTAGACACACTGTATATTTTTATCTGGGATATTTACAAAGTTTGAGCCGCTCAGCAGACATTTCATATTATTAAAAATGTGTGGTATCTATCCATAAACTGTGATTATATTGAAATTATAACGAGAAACCATTTATGGTGGGGTGTGAAAACAAATTATTTTGAACTGGAACTTTATCCACATCCTCAGAATGACATTTCTGACGTTAAGATTTAAAATGTTAACTATTTTGTACAAGTTAAGTTCTAATGAATGAGGAACAAAGAAGAACAGTGAAAAAGAAGATAAAACTAGGATTTAGCGTGGGTAGTATACTACTTGCTTTCCCAAGAGAAGGTAATCTTCTTGAAAGTTTAGAAAGAATTTGAGGAAGTATGGTTCCGACGCAGACAGTATGGAGAGTGAGATTAGAGGAAATACCAGAAGAGAACTCAAAGAATGGGTAGAAATAGTTAGTAGCGCCGTTAACATGCTTACTAATGCAGATATGGATCTGATGAGGTCGTCAGTATAAGCGAGAATAAAAAAGAGTAGGAAATTGCAGAGAAAGAGGAAGAGACTAGAATAGTTAAAGAAGTAAGAGAACTAGGTACGCGAACTTGTATAGGCAAGGAAGAGGAAATTCTCAAAAATTGCAAAAAATGGAAGGTCAAAAGACGTTAGAGAAGTTTATGGAACTAAATCAAGAGAAAGAGTGGCCCGATTAGGCATTCGAATATGTACTCGTAAGTTTCAAAAAGGAAAGACGAGAGACAGCAGCAAATAATGTAGTATGTGTAGTAGGAAATGAGAAGGAAATAAACGAATCCAAAAAGAAGCACGGCGATGGAGAGACAGGAAAGTAGAAGTATCGACACTGATGAATGTTTGTAACAAAAACAAAGAGACTATGTAATAAGGGAGTGTAGTAAGGTAATTAGAAAAGGCTCAGAAAAAGAAGAAAGAAAGTTAAATGTTGCTGGTGTGCTTAAGATTATGTGCATAGAAGACATGGTGGGATCTTTGACTGCTCAACGGTTAGGAGAAAAGAATCTACGACTGTGCGGAGTAGGTATCAATAGGACTATGGGTAGGGCCCCAGAAGGAGGGAGTACTATACGTTGTTTATAAAAATAAAGGAGGGATTATTGTACTCGGATATAATAAAGATTTGACGAAAGAAGTTGATGTGATTGAATCGGGGGTAGAATAACAAACGTGTGACATATAAAAAGAAGCATTATATTAGATTAACCAAAAGAAAGGAAGGAGAAAATGAAAGAATGAAAGAGATAGTAGCTAAGTGTTTAGAGACAAACAACTTTAGAATGGCTAGTGATAAAGAAAAGATTTTCAAATTTAATGGATGTAGATGAAACTGTGTGAAAAGAAGAAATTAAAGAAGCAATATAGAAGATCGACTTCGAAATTCACAGTTTTTGAACTGTAGGGTTCAAAGAGACAAAAAGAAAATGAAAGATAATAAAAGTAGAAACAACGAACGAAATCGGAAGAATACTAATCGACAGGAGCAGAATAAGAATTGGATGGCGAGGTTTTAGATATAGGAAAGAGGGATGCTTATACAATGTTTTAAGTCTCAGGAGTATAGGCATAGTATAAAACAGTGTAAAAACTAAAGAAGGGAAAGAAAATTGTTAAAAATTGGGATAAAGTGGTCATGACGCAAAATGCAGTGAAGGGTTATGTGTACGGGAAAGAAGGCTATAAGACAGATAGTATATACGAAAAAAATCAGTAGTGGGAAGGAATGGTCTGAGTGCAGTTGCAGTGAAAGTTATTAGTATGTAGGTGTGATGAGTGATAATACGGAGTAATATATGATGTACAAAAGAAATGGTAATAAAATGAAAAAATTGGTGTAAAGTGTTTGGGTGCTAACAACACACCGTGCTGACCGCTGGCCAGCGTCGCAAACTGGTCGATGTGAACTAGGTGTCGAATTAGTTACCAAACTTAAGTTAATTCCTCAATTGTTTGTCGATTCTACTTCTTTTTATATGCAATAAGTAGGCTGTTTGCTTCGTGTGCGAGGTCGTGGAAATATCTTCCTGGTCATCAGCATTTCTTAATCGGGTTTGTTATGCTAAGTACGCTTTCCGCATTCCGCCCATTGCTTCATACAGATGTGAATTAACTATGTCGATTACGATGCGGTTGAGACGGCAACCTCATATGGGTTCTTCCTAGTGGATTGATCTACGTTAATTCGTAGGTTAGCGAGCATATGCGAACAAATTTTTGTTTTGTGGGCGCATTTTTTTGCTAGCGTTGTGCTTTACTTTAAGTGTTTATGAAAGTGGACTCGCCTGCCGGATCGTGTGATCGTATGTGGCGTTTGGGTCGGGGCGGCGTCCTGTAGCGTTGATGCATCCGTAGTGGATGTAGTTGTGGAAGCTGCGGTTGAGGTGGTTTGTCGTTGCTGCATTTCATTTTGCTTACTTCAGAGGCGGATTTGTGCGTAGCGTGTGCTGTGCACGACAGCATGTGTGCGCTAGCTCGTTGCTTTGCGCGTCCTGTATGCGACAGGCAATGGACGTCAGAACCAGGCGTCCAAGCTTCGTGACGTGTGTGGGTGAGCATGCGGCTCCAGCGCGGATGTACGTCGAAGACTTGGGCTTGTGGGTTCCGTGACGTGTGCGAGTGCGATTTATCGTTGACGACTATGTCGTCGAGACGTAGGGCGAGTCTTGATTGTTGGTTTCTCTGAAGCAGCGGTTGTGGCGTTTGTGGTTGTTGCAGCCGTCGTTTGTTTGCGGGTGTTGCAGCTGGGTTGTTCTGTTTCATCTTGGCGGATTTTTCTTGGGCAATGGCGTTGATGAAACGTCTTCGTTTGTGGTCCATCAGCCCAAGTTGATGTGCGTTACATCTTTAAATGCAGACAGGAGAATGTCGGTGCCGACGATGTCTATGGCGGACGCAGCGGTGGCACGCGTTTGTGTTGGCGGGCGTAGTATTAGCAGGCTTAATGTGGCTGGCGTGGTATCGTAAACGGGCGTGTCGGGCGGTGGTTGGGACGGCAGTAAGCGTAGGGCCAGTGCTTCATTTAGTCGTTTACGTCGTAGGATATAAAAAAATTGTGGTTATACCTGTTGTTGTTGCCGTGTTTCGTACGATGGTTTCCTCCTTCGAATGTATGGTCTTTTTCTGATTTTTGTCACGTCGGGGTCACCACTGTGGCGTCTAGGGTGTATACTAGACACCGGTTTAACCAGAGAAAGAATTGCGTTGTTGTTTCGTGTTTAGATGCGTTTATTTACATTCACTTACAGTAGGATGCGATGGAATATTTACATGCATGAATGAAAGTTGCGTAGGTTGTCGAATGCACTCGTAGCGTACAAGATGCAGCGTTTGCAGTATGAGACGCCGCTTGTGTTACATGTCGAGTCGTAAATCGCCGGCCAATTTGGGTGGTAGCGACGCACCGTGCTGACCGTTGGTCAGCGTCGCGAACTAGTCGATGCGAACTGGGTGTCGAATTGATTACCGAACTTAACTTCTCAATTGTCTATCAATCTTACTTCATTTTATATTCGATAAGTAAGCTGTTTGCTTCGTGTGTGAGGTCGTGGAAATATCTTCCTTGTCGTCAGCATTTCTTTAATCAGGGTTTGTTATGCTGAGTGCGCGTTCAGCATTACGCGTGTTGCTTCATGCGGATGTGAATTAACGATGTCGATTATGATGGGGTTGAGACGGCAACCCCATAAAAAGATATCTAGCTAGTTAGCTAGATGGTACACTATTAAACAAAAATAATTTTATAATGTTTGTAGTTTTATTAAGCACAACTTTTTTTAAAGTATTTTTAATCCGGTAAGTAATTACTGAGATTTGACAACAAGAAAAATAATTAAAAAAAAAAGGTATGAAAGTCAAGTTATTGGAAATTTTATTATCAATAGTTTTTATAAAATCTTTCTATTAATGTTTTCCGTTAATCTTATGTTACTGTGCAGCCTCAGTATAAAAATAAGATCTTTCTATCATTGTTTCCCGTTAATTTTATTGCAGGATAGGGATAACGTTTAATGGTACTAAATTAAGTGGCGTACAATCTCTCTATTATTTTTATTAAAGTATAATTTACAAAGTTAAAACTACTAATTCTACTAATTCTTGACGGGCATGCATTTCATTGCAACCTCTCGATAGGGCTTTTTATAAATTTCTAAAAACCTTCTACTATCAAGCTTGCAGAGAATGGATGCAGAATCACCCCGGAAGAAAACTAGGACGACTCCAATTTGGTAAACGTTTAACCAACAGCTGGGGAAAGTGGGCTGGAAATGGAAATACAATGTCCGACTTCAAAGCCACTGGAATATTTCCCTGGAACCCCGATTCCGTACCTGATCATGCTTACACTGTTTTTGATCGAATAGTAAACAACGAAACAAGAGTAGGCCAAGGTACACCCACACAAGTAACGAATATTCAACATTCGACCTCTCAAGTTGACAACGCTGAAGCAATACAAGAAGTAAGACGCCCGTTCAATATGATGGATGATGCAGTACCATCTTGTAGTCATGCACACACCAAACCTTGATGTACGGGGTAGACTCATTTCGATGGGATTGCAGAGTATTTCGGTAACTATTACTGTTAGAGCAAAATTGTTCACGTAGCATTAGGCCAACTTTTTGAGACAAATTAAACAACGAAAAAAAATTTGCTGTCTTTTTTCATTTTTAAAGCAGTGACAAAATTAAATTTTTCCAAATTTCGATAGGGTTCCATATCTCATCTGTTGATAAAAATTCAGGAAAAGTGTAAAAACATTTCTTGTGCAGTTTTTAGAGTAGAATCAAATGGAGTAGTCAATTTTTAACTTTGGTCACCAATATTCGAAATGTCATGTAACGGTTGTAGTTTACAAAATACCAAAAGTAGCGATGGCTCTAGCGGTACAACCTAGAACGAAAAAGTAAGGGAATTTGGTTCGATATAGCGCACTAAATTAGTGGAGGATGAACAAAATATTTTAGTAGTTAGAAAAGCAGCGCCGGCTTCGTCGAAGAGTTGCGTGGATTTCTGAATAGCTAAACAATTTTGACTGCTGTTCTAACAAAGCGCCACCTGCTGGGTAAAGAAAGAAATACAACCGACCAACAGGAGATCAACAGGTTTTACTTAAAACTAATATGGTAGATCAAACACAAACCAGAGAGAGCGAGAGACATACGATGCAGTATCATAAACAAATCTTAAAATAAATAAAAATAGTAGGATGATGTGACAGAAATAGAGACTGTCGCATATAGTTACGTGCGTTAGCAGCAGCCTTACTTGCAATAAATCAGGCTTCTAGTTAAGTTGTCGAGTTGCAGGTAAGCTTTAGTGAAACAGCAAGTTAAGAGTTCTCATTCAAATTGAACCGAAAAAGTAGCTGTTATTAAGGCTCTGCGTGCACATATCATTTACACACGGCTGGTTACACTAACTCTAAACAACAAAAAAAAATGGTAAGTACCTTCCGCAAACCCAAAAGGCCTTTTGTGTCCGCAACAACCGCCCCAAAATTAAGCACTCCAGCTCTTATTGAGCTGATTTAAAACAAATTTACGGTTGACGAGGATACACCGAATAAAGTTACTTAAATGTTAACTATCGAGCCGTTTATGTCATTTGTACCCGAGCTTAAGCGCCTTAATTACTTATGAGTAAGTGATTTACATACTAAAACTTAGCTGTAATACGTCGAGTGTAGTTCCGGGAATGAAAGTATCCTGCTAGTGACGGTATCGACAGTTCAGGGAAGGTAGACAGACCCAAGGATTCCTCTAGGGTTGGCGTATGGAGAAAAACAGCACACCGGTGACTCCCTCGCTAAAAATATACAACATATCCAACCTCTGACGACGTGGTGCTCCCCGTTGGCCTGCGGCTTAATTACAGTAACGTATATTACGAGTATAAGATGCCGAACACAACGTGCTAAAAGCATTAATAGCAATCAGAATTAGAACAAATAGAAAAAAAACCCAAATATTCACGGAGAATGTAGCCAGATTAATATAAACACCTATTTATATTGGAAATTGTGAAACCCACAAAATGTTCGCCGTCCGTCTCGAAAAGTTGATCGAATTGAATTTCCACCAATCGCAAATTAGGAGCGTGCGCGCCAATGACGATTTTTCGTCGCACCGTATTACTTGTAACACACGTTCTAAAGCGGCTTACAACGTACGTCCTCAATTCGAGAAATTTGAACCGTAACAGCCACATAAACTTAGTTTTTTTTTAATGGAAACCATAGTTGACTTTGACTTCATTAAAATTATTATTTTTAAGCTTTTCAACAATATTAGTTTATAGAGGTTTTTTTAGAAACTTACGGAATTACAAGCGAATTTGTTGGTTTGCACATTTGTAAGTAGGCGATGCAATAATTTAAAACAATGAAACACAGCACATCTGTCAAAACAAAGCAAATTTTTGTTTTTCGCTGTTTAATTTGTCAAGAAGTTGCTCTAATGCTACGTAAACAGTTTTGCTCTAACAGTAACAGTTACCGAAATACCCTGCAATCCCATCGAAATCGGTCCACCCTGTACATATCTCCAGTGGATGAAACATCTGTTCCAGATTTGACAACTAGGAAACTTTTAGATCCGATTAATCCTACACCCAATCTGGTAAGTTTTGCAAAAAAACGAGCAAAGTCCGTTGCTACCCTGTTAACTTCTCCTGAACACATTGCGACCGTGAAAGATAGATTCGCAAAAAGAACCATACAGGCAAAAAAGAACGCCCCAGAAAAGAACATTCCAATAAAAACAATTGTGCGAAAAAGAAAACGATCACTTTCGCCGAGTTCTGGTGAGAAGGAGGAGAATGTAGAGGTCCAATATGAAGAGGAAAGTAGTACCATTTCCGAGGTCGATGAAACCGAATGTACAGGACGTGACGAAAGCTACAACAGCACCCGAAAAAAGGGCGATTGGTTAAAATGTGTAATATGCCAGATGTGGTTTCATGAGAATTCCCGTGCTTTTTCAAGTTAGTGGTGAAACCGCCTTTAAAAAGAAGAAAAAGTAATGGTAAGGAAGAATGTTTTACTTTTGCCTTATAAAAATTGTTATATTAAAGTTTTTCTATTTTATTTTCATTTTTATTTTATGGTCATCTTTCCCTTATTGCATTGGCCAACTAACCCCACTAAACTGGGATAGATGGCCACATGCAACTTATTTATAAATAATAAAACAATTGTTCTAAAAGTATTTTATCTCTATTTATTTACCAACCTGGTGGAATGATAGTTAAGCTATTACAAAAAAATATGTTATAATTCTAACCCTTACAAAAATTTTACAGGCGCTTACTATTCAAAAGGGTGGCTATCTTATCCCATTTTACCCTAAATTATTATATTAAATAAATTGTCGACCAAAACGTTAAATTCTATATTTTACAGGTTCTAAAATACATAGTCTGTATCATTTATTAGTATTTCAATATACAGGGTGAATCACCACCTACGTGAAGGCGGTTACACCGACACAGTAACAAGTTGATGAATTTGTTAACGTGCATGCTACTAAAATCACAAAACTGGTAAAACTTTCATTGTTTCGGTATAAACCTTCGCCCGCTTAGTGGTGATTCACCCTGTATGTGTAGGATATTAGCCCCATATTTGAATTCTTCTTTCAAAATTGGGGACTTCTTGAAACCATCTTAAAATTGGTTGTTAATTATTGTAGAAAAAACTGTGTAACTAGGAAATGTTTCATAAAAATAGGTGAGTATTAAAAATGAAAAAAAAATTAAATTTAAAAAAAATTAACTGCTGACTACGTGTTATTAAATTACAAGTTGAGTTTATAAGATTCTTTTGTCATGAAAATAAGAATAACTGTTCTTTTGTAACTCGTAGATCATGTCCCGATTATTACCCAGAAGAATCGATAAATCAGTTACAATAAATAATTTGTGGTGGAAGTATAACTGTGTGAAATTTTACAATTAAATTTTTGAGTAATTTTTGTCAGCAACACATCAAAAGTGTTGATAACTAGGTATAAACATAATGAATTTTTAAACATTGAGTCAAAGTTTGGTCATAACGGTCGGATAAGAGATCAAAATAAAATAAATTTCTTGTAAGCATACATAACACCGCTACATGTTTTGAAGCTGTATGGCAGTATTGAAACTGGTTTTAACAAAAAAAGAAGAAAGAAGCGTACGTAATTGAATTGAAGAACAGCAAACCCGATCGATGTAACATTACAACATTTGCTATATTCTTTCAAACTTCAAGCCACTCTCACTTTGCAACCTTGTGAATTTAAAGAAAATAACAATACTAATTATAATAACTAACAACAGACTAAAGATATTATTACAAAACAAGAACGTGCTAGAGACAATTGCTCAATAAGCAACGCCAATAAACTATCATTAACGCCTTTCAAGATTTATTTACGGCAACCATATATGGAAACTAACTGTAATTTATGTGTTTCTAGTTATTGAATAAATTTCATGATTTGTATTTTAATCAAAGAGAAACCAGCAAAAACATGGATGTCCATTTTATGAAACAGTTAAAACGATTTCCTTCGCCAATAAGGCAATGAAAGATGGGATCGTTGTTAGTTTCTCTGAATGAACGAATTTATGAATTATAACAGAATCACAAATCTGAAACTTTACCCAAAACCGGTGTCGAAAGAATAAAACAGTTATAAAGTATCGTGTAATTAATTCAATGACCAAAGTTGAGCACAATGCTTTTTACATACAAAGCCTGATGCGGTATAATTAAATTTGTGCAAAAGTTCGAGATTCTAATAAAATATAATGTTGACAAATAATTAATTCTCGTTTAATTATTTGTTTTAAAAATAAATTGACCAAAAGGAAAATGTAAAATAAAATTTAAAAGTTGGATAACGAGATTTTAGGGTTGATCATTACCGTGATGTTCTGACGAATCAAATTAATTTTGTGCATATTTCAGCTTAATTAAATTGTAATTTGTTTGACTATACCAGTTTTTAATAAATATTAAACAATACATTAAAAATCTACTGCTTGAACTGCAATAGTTGATACATAGGGAAAAGTATTGTTTAGTTAATTAATAGTCATTCACTTCATTCATTCAGTTCATCCTTGAAATTTACATTATTTTTTAAAAATATGTGCATTAAGCCCTTCACATACAACCTATTTATATTATAATCGTCATATTATGAACCATCAACATTTTAAAAAATTCCTACAACCAACTCATCCATTTCTCTAAATGACAACATGTTGGTTTTGTAGGACGTTAAATTGTGAATAGGACATTATAAACTTACTTTCGATAAGAGAACTAGGGTTTTGCAAAAGAAATTCACATCGTTCCGATACTAACAAACGTGTAAAAAGAGTATCGAAGTGTGAGGAGATAATTTACTAAGAATACTAAATAAGTGCGTTGAAAATTTTAATAGAAAGTGAAAAAAAGCGATTAAACGTTTCAAGATTTGAACTCTAACTTTGCTTGAAATAGAGGAACGGAAAAATTGCGTTTTCGAAATAAATAATTCAAATAAAAGTGGTGACATTAAAATTTCCAACAACTTTTTTGACACTGAAAAATTAAATAAACTATGCCAGAAAACGGAACGAAGCAAAGGGATCATAAAGGAATAGAAGAAATACATATAGAATAATTTGGCAGAAACAGATACATAACAACAATCAAAAACAATTTTGGAACACAATTAAAAGACTCTAAAACACTCCGTTTGTGATGTTTTTTTGGGTAAACGAAATACTCACCTTTTAGTAACATTTTTCTTTAATCGAAATTGCGCCAGCCGCTAGCCAACTAACATTGCGCACGTACCTTAGAGGCGTTTTCCCTACTTGCGGTTTGTATCTGGACTAAAAAATCGCCGTCTATTTTCCTTTTGGAGACAGCCGTTGACTTGACAGGTTGTTGTTCGCTTCCGATGTTAATGAGAAGAATTTAATTATTCCATTAATTTTATAAACCCCATTGGGAGCTCTCTCAAATTCTGAAGGGATTGGCGTTAGACCGCGGTCACGACCTTTTTTTTCTCTACCGCCATTTTTTGAGTTATAAGCGACCTACTGGATAGGATTTATGGCAAATAAAAATTATCCGGGATGCCAAACTACAAGTTCCTGGTTGTTTAAGAATCTATCTAACTACTTGCAGAGGACCGAATGATAAGTAGCTGCTACCTACTGATTACGATTCCACGGTCAAAGGTTATCATTGAAGAGAAGCTGGAAATCTCACGAATTGTCTTTTGGGACCAAGTTAAATATCCATCTCGAGATACTGTCTTCTGCCTGCTGCTATCTATTATAGAGTACGAATCTGTCGAACCTGTTATCTGGAGATTGAATTTGACTGCTAGACTTCGTAGTGGATTTGATATCCTAACTTTTGCGCATTACTACTAGTTTTATGTGAGTTTGAAAGACTTTTCAAAACATTAATTTATTTTGTTTGCACCATTTTATCTTTTTGAATTTGTCGGTAAGCACCGGTGTTCTGCAAACTTTTGCTAACGTAAATAAGTGCCACACGTTGATCATTGCGACCACCCACAACCATAAGCGTAGATACCATCGCGGCTACCACATCTTTTTCTTGACGGTTCGAACTCATTATTGCTAGATATTGTGTGATATAATTATTCGTTAATCACTGTTTATGTGTTCAATGGTCTAGTCGTAATTATTTGTTAATTACTGTTTATTATGTGTATGTACAATGGTTTAATCACTTTCTTGTGTCCTCTCATTATCTCTCTCCAGTGTGAAAACCTTTGATCTACTTACTAATAAGTACATTCACAATCCCTCTGCGACTGACGAAACTGCCGTCAAGATTTTCAACACTATTTACTAATTTTTAAGTTTGTTTACAAATAAACTATGACAAGTTTTTCTAGCTGCCAAACATTACGGCCCTTTTGTGACTTCTCAATTATTATTCTTTTTTGTCGTTTTTGTAAAGGCTTGACCTTTGGCTACCTGGTCTTATTACTACGCTACTTTTGTGGGATTAGTTGCAGATCTTAGGGAATATTCTTTCTTTTTCTAGTTCTAATTGTTTACTATACTATAAATGCTGTAACCTTCACATTTTTCAATTTTTTCTTTTGAGGTTTTTCGAATTTTGGTAGTTATCTATTTCAATATTGGTTCTTGCTGCTGATCTATTATTCTTTTATCATGGCGATTTGGAAATTGGACATCAATCGGTTACGGAGACTTTCTTTGAATTATCCTCAAGAGGTTTTGATGCGGAATCTCTACCTGTTGCTTTGTTCTAGTCTAATTTTTTGGACTAAGAAGCTGTTATTGAACGAAGTATTAAAGAACTTCAGGCTACGCTACCCACTTTCTATGGAAATACTGGTTCTAACGTTTTCAAACGTGTCAGTTCTCTTTTTCTTCAAACGACGTTGTCTCTTATCAACTCCTACAGGTACAGATAAGGTTAAGGAAACCCAAACCAAGCGACAACTTGTATTACAACTAACCGTTCTTAAAAACGTTTTTGATGTCAAGACTAAGAAAGCAAAACATGTTTCTTTCGGTCCAATGCTGAAGACATCTAGTCATGCCTTTTTTTAAAAATCTTTTTCGGTCTAAATAGAATGTTGTCTTCTCTGGTGATGGTACTGTCTCTTTGTTTGATTTTCTTATTCGACTTGAAGAACTATGTATAGCTAGAGGAGTCTATTCTCAACAACTTTTTGTTGCTGAAATATTATCAGGAAAAGTCCTGTTCTTATTTCGAAAGAATCGAAAACGTTTGCACTCTTGGCGAGACGTATTGCGCTTCTGCGATCTGAATTTTTGCCGCAAGATTACGACGAGCGCTTATTGACTAAATTGACTATGGGGGGGAGTGGGGTAAAACCAACGGGGTTTATGTTGCTATCATGCAAAGCTTGTTGTAGAAACTCTCTGAACCTTTTCCTGACGCTCAACAATTGAGGATAATTAAGCGTAATTTGACTCCATTCTGTCAAGCCGCATTAGTCTTAGCTTCCGTGGATAGTCTCGCTCATTTAATTAGAACACTTACATCACAATACAATAATAAAAATATACCATACAAATAAATAAATAAATGTACAATAATAAACACCGATCAAAATTAACTTCGGCAAAAACAAAATCTTTACAAAAGGTAGTAGGGAAAACAAGAAGCGATAGGGTAAGAAACAAAAGCTTCTTGAAGAACTAGAACAAGATTCTGTAATACCAAAAACAGAAACAAAACAACTTTAATGGACTGCCACCTGAAACGAATAAGCAACGAAAGTTACCGAAAGATGATCAAGGAGATGAAGATAGATGTGAGAAGACCTAGAGGAAGATTCCGAAAAACATGAGAGCTCAATATAGAAGAAGCAGTCAGAATCAGAGGTAAAACGAATGGACATATGACGACTCTAGCTAACAATAGGTAATACTACAGAAAATGGGCTAAAAACCTAAAAACCGCATAAAATAAAATGGGAGAAGAAAAAAGTAAAGTAAAGCAATTTAATCTAAAACGGCTAAAAGTTTAACGGAGACTTTGCGAATCAAAAATTTAAATATGTTTGGGTATGGTGATAAAAAGAGAACCCCGACCCAGTGTGCGAAATGTTTAACGGAAACTATCCCAATCGTAGCTTAGTCGCTCGACATAACCAAAATTGAAATTAAATTCCGAACACCTCCCTCTTTCTCTCTCAAGATGCGCTTAAAGTTACAAGAAATTCCACAAATTTTTTTTTGGGTTTTGACGGCTCATGACGGTGTAAGCAAATATCGTTTTAGAAAATATAGTTACATCCATACGAAATCCAGCTTGTACTGTTAATTTACTGTTACAAGAACCGTTAGGGGTGAGGAAAATAGGACGGTTGTGGGTGAAACATCATCTTGGTTCGAACTTTAAACCACGGTGGTGACGAGATATGTTTATCTTTAATTTTTGATCTGTATAACATTTTCTTTGTACTGTAATTGTTATGATATTTGTGTTATTGCCTGACAATCTAACGTATTCTACGTGCATTTCAGTGTTTCTTTGTTTGATGAAAACTGTTACAGACCCGTTTTTCATTATTGTTGTTTGTTTAATACGCAATTACAAGAATGGAAGATGCTTGTTTTGGATACTATTTAATAAAATGTGGTTTAGAATACCAGTGTATAAAAGAACCCTGTTGTACAATTCATATTTTCTTTACCGTATGTCTATTTTAATATGTTTATTTAAAAATAAATATTGATTAGCGACTGGTGAAACTCGCCTGTTACCCACAGTGTTATACACTAACATTTAACAGTTTCAATTGAAAATGGCTGCCAGTAGTTATATTCTGTCTCAATAGATTAAGCTATACAAAACGTCTTTGATGCATGTGCAGAGTTATTACAATTTTGAATTACCTTTTTTAGAGGCAAATTAAAGATTATGTTTGCAGTTTGAAACTCATAGATCCTTCAAGTAGGCTAATGACTTGTTTTCTTTTGTTTGTAGGTACTACTAATTCTAACGTTATATTTGTGCATGTTACGCGAATTCTATTTTTGTCAAACCTTGGCGCTAAGTAATATCTGATATAAAGTTTACATTAGTTTGGGGCGTATATTCCGATTTTGTAATAAATATTAACGGACTGTAATTGAATTATTGGCAGTGATAATCTATGGATTGTTGTGATCATTATTATTTTAAATTTGTTAGTGTGTCGCTTCACCTCGACAAATCGTATCAGATTAATTTCTCTAGCTCTTCTTCAACAGGTTTGTCTGTTTTACGCCCGGTGCCGCTTTTAAAGCCTTCGACTACATCCTTCGCTTCATCCCTGCAACCTACTCTACGACATAAGAGCTACGGGTAGACTTCTGAGGGGCTTCATCAATATTAAAACTTTTTTATATACCTCAACAACAAACTTGTAACAAATCGCACAACGAATCAAAATAACTTTATTCCCATCATATAGTCACGCACCGTCAATGGAGATTTCAAATGTCTGCCTGTATGTGATGTATAGATCTTCGTAGTACGTTTCAGTTATTTTTATAATTTTGGATGTGTTTCTTTCTTCTGCGATTGTGTTGTATAAAATTTTTTATGCGAGTCTCATGGTGATTTTTGAGGTCTATCTGCTTACATATCAATCTATTTAATTCTTTGAATTCTATTGTGTTTCTTCTATCTGTATTTAGTAATTTTCTGCGTTCTTTCAACATATCTCTAGCTTGTTCACTAACTTTTGATTCGGTAGGCTTTATTATTGTAGCAACTAGCTTCTAACAGTTCATTAATGGCCTCTTTTAAGTTATGTTCATTGTCTATTTTCTTCATTGACGGCTTGGATTTTTCTCTTTTATCTTTCTTGGTCTTCATTTTTATTTTAGTTCGGACTAAACGATGGTCACTTCAATAGACATTGTATTCAGAACCGTAACATCTTGTACTATATCTCACGCTAAACAATATGAAATTCACACGTTCAGCTAAACGAAACCCGCGACATCTATAGGAACATATTTTTACTAACTCAAAAACCTTCATGGGCATGTGTCCAATCATTCCCCAAAAGGCATAAATAGCATACGGCCAAACATTCAATTGTATTTATATAGACAACGTGTGCTGCGGTGCTCTGCAAAGCTTCCGATAGGGCTTCGCCGGCAGTCATAATAAAATGAATACACGTATTAAAGTGGAGCTTTTTATTGCTAAATGAGTTTCTTAGTGACCTTAGTTTTAGTTATACAGAAATATTCCAAAATGAAGCACTTGTTGAATTGGTGCAATAACTCAATGATCTGTGAGCTTTTTTTAAATTTTACTTTCTTGAAGAACAAAAACACGAATATGAAAATAAACTCATGAATTCAAAACTTTTTTCATTCAAATTGCAGTAGCCTGAAAATATGTCAAATCAGATCTACAATCATTTTTGTGTCCGATCACAAGCCTGTAATCATTGTTCAAAACAATTTCACTGAATGATGCAGGGTTCGTGATGGATATACAGCTACAAAAACAAAATACCGGAATAGACCGGATGCCGATTAATGAAAAATAAAAAATAATTTCATGCCTCCCATTAACAGAATCATTCGCTTACTAGCTTTTGTATTATTGATTATTAATTGATTATTAATAAACAATACCCATATAACTGGTTTTGCATTTAGTTTATGGTTTAGGGTTCCGTTAAAATTTAGTTTTTTGGAAGGGTTCCGTCACCAAAAAGTTTGAGAATCGCTGACCTAGATAGATCATATTGTAACACAAAGAAACGCAACAAGTATTTAAATAAACAAACATAAAATGAAAAAAAAATTAATAAAAACAAACATTAATTAAATAACAATTAAGTATTTTAGACAAAATCATCAAAAATAGAATAAGAATAGGAAAAATTAAGCAGACTGGCAGTACTTGAGATAAAAAATGGATTCAAATACTATAAATAAAATCAATACAATCAGTGGCGTTTCAAAACAAGTCAGAATATGCTAAACATTCAGATAGATCAGATAAATCGGTTAACGACGTGCTAGCAAACTTTTAAGCTCAACAATTATATTGTAAAATTTTATTAGACTCATATTGAAAGATAGTCAAAAAATATCATCTCTACACATTGCATTTTTACTCCAAATTTACACACAACTAAAAATTTCAATTTTTTGAGGAATTATAGTTAGTAAGTTAGTAAATTTTTGTCCGACCGCCGGCACCGTATGTAAACAAGACAATCAAGACTTTGCATATCTGTCTTATTTATAATAGTGCAGATCTGATTAGATTTTGGGCATTATCTATCAATCCAAAATAGTCGTTAACTTAAATAGATTTTTGAAATTTTGGAACATTTTTAAAAATTTACACATTATTTCTTCAAATAAAAGCTGTCTATAATTATTTAATTGTATACGAACTTTTGTTTAAACTATTTTTTAATCCGTTAAGCAATTACTGAGATATGACTTTGCACTTGACACTAATTGTTTTAACAATATCCTCACCAATAATTATACAAAAAATTGTTATGAAAGAAGAGTTGTTGGGCATTTTATTGTCTATAACTTTTGTTCAAAGTATTTTTAGTTTCAATTTCAACTCGTCTTAAAAGAAACGTGTGCGCGCACGGTACCTCGTTTTCTCCCGACGCAGGAACTGTGGTGCTAGGTAGCAGGAAGTGTTCGTATTACCAGTTAGATACATTTTTCAATTGTTGGTCGTTACTGAAATTTATAATTAGATTTTAAAATTGCTTGACGGTGAACTTTTGTTTTTTACTAAACGTAAATTTTTTCCTACAACGAATATATTTTTCACTTTTTCTATCAAAATCATTAAGTTGAGAATTGCGAAAGTGTTAAACGTTTATTTAATTTTTCCCAGCAAAATGTTTTATATCGCCCCACACCTTCGATACTCTTTAGCACGTTTGTTAGTATGAGAAGGATGTGAACTTCTGCGCAAAACGCATATTGATTAATTTATTACTTGACTTTTTTTTATTATTTTTATAAAAATTAATATCAATACTAATTTTAAAACCACTAATATTGCAGTTTATTGTTGTAATTCTGTCTAAGTCAGTAAAGTCAGTATGGAAGTCTCTGATGCCCATTTGCAGGGTAAATTATTTAAGGAAAGAATAGCAAAAGCCATGCTTAAAATTTAAGTAGCCCTAAAGGTTAAGTTGCGATCTTAGATGGTTAGGTTCTTAATTTTGAGTGTTTTGTTCAGTGAAATTGTATCGAACATTAACTGTTATTAATAATTACCTATAAATTTAAATTTTTCGCTATCCTATTTAACGTCATAGTATACAGTCATTATTTATTGTAAACGAAAGAAAAATGTAGAGTGAAAATGAAAAAGAAAAAGAAAGAAAAATTAACTAAAAAAAAAAACCAATTTTTTTAAAAAAATATTAAAAAAAAAAAAAAAGCGTAAAAAAATAGTGTGTCGAGGGAAAATCTAAAAGGAAACAAACAGCTTAAAAAGAATAGCAAATTTTACCTAAAAGAGAAAAACCAACATTTTGTTGGAAATATTTTATTAAATATCTTGTATAAAGAAAATAACCACAAAAATAAAAAACCAACAAAAAAAAAAACAAACACTAAAAACACCCAAAAAAAAACATATATTCATAAACAAAAACAATTACCATTCAATTTTATGTTTTTAAGTTAACTTTTCAAATTATTATATATATATATTAAAAAATATATTATAAATTATTTTATTACATTTATACATGTTTAAAAAATATGTTCAATCCTACTTACATCTCATCATACAAACAAAAAATCAAAATAAACATAATCAAAAAATCAACCGTTTACAATACAATCTTTTTAAATTAAATAATTCACTCCAAAATATTCTCTATTTATCAAGTCACTAACATAAACCAAACATTTATTTCGAAATAGGTTTTCAATAGACCAAATATCAGTATAAATACAACATTTTAATTACAAATGATTCTTAAAGAAGATGTCCTCCTTCCAGTTGTATACACATTTCGCATCTCCGTAAAAGTGAACGCCGCACTCTCTGAAAGAGTCCCGGATTTGTACGAACAGTCTGGCAGCATGTTCAATTTGTTCTCGCAACTCATCTAAATTATTCACAGGACTTGAATAAACTAATGTCTTTAAATACCCCCAAATGCAAAAGTCGAGCGGAATGAAGTCGGGATCTAGGTGGACATGTAATTGGACCTCCTCGCCCTATCCACCTGCCATTGTAATTTTCGTTTAGGTAATTTCTGACCAAGGCTGCATAATTCGCAGGAGCTCAATAGTGCATCAACCACATATTAATTCTGTGGTTGAGGGGTACATCTTCTAACAGCAGTGGCAAGGTATTCCGCAAAAGTCAAGGTACAATTGACTAGTCAAACGGTTAGGCAGGGAACAAGGTTCTATCAGATGGTCTCTCAACACACCAAGCCAAACGTTGATTGAAAATCGGTGTTGATGATTCGATTCAACAATGGCGTGCGGATTTTTGTCGGCTCAAACATGGCTATTATGGAAATTAAAAACGCCATTTCTCGTGAAACCAGCTTTGTCAGTAAATAAAATTTCTGTAACAAAATGTGGGTTCTCGTAACTTTTGTCAGCATCCTTTGTCAAAACACCAGTCGTGTGGCATAATCAGGCACAGTAAGAGCCTGTACCCTTTGAATATGGTATGGATGCAATTGCTGCTCGCGTAACATTCTCCAAATTAGGGAAGAATTAATATTTGTTTCAGTAGAAAGTCTTCTAGTACTAGCACCGGGATTTTCTTCAAGTTTTCTTAAAATGTTAAGTTCTGCCTCGGGAGTAGAAACTGATCTAAGCTGACCGCCATCACCGTTTCTTGATTTAAAGCATCCAACTTGGATAAACATCGATGTAAATTTGTAAAAAGTTTGGCACACGGAAGTACCCAGTTTGGGAATGCTTCGGCATAAAGGCGAGGTGCCTCATAAGCATTTCCATCGGCCTTGCCATACATGAAATGCATGTCTGCTATTACTGCGTTGGTATATTCCGGCATATTTGAAAATTTCAATAATGAGCAACAGCAACAATGACGTCAGTAGCAACACTAACACTAACAATGACAGCCACACAATGATTACAACAAATGCGGCAACTAGACTGACATAAACGAACAAATTTTGTTTTGTTATTTCCATAGCTGACGTGATAAATAGGACGAATCACTCCACCTGGGCTTATTAATTTTAATCTCAAAAACTGCCTGTATCTCGGAAACGGTTGATTTTTGGACTTATGTTTATTTTGACTTTTTTGTTTGTACTGATGAGACCTATAAGTGGGTCAAATATCGGAACGTATTTTTAATCACTCTGTATAGCCTCCTTAAGGAATGCGAGAATATCCTGAACGTAGATACAATATATTTCGTTAATTGAAAAATTTATTTTAACAAAAGCTTACAAACATAAGTATTTTATAATGTTTGAGTGTTTTAATGTAATCCTCTAAAAAAATTTAGGATTTCATTTTGTGCATTATTTCCTATTCCCGCAACTGCAGAGCTAAATCTATATTTTCAATGTTTATTAAGTATTAAGTTCTTCTATTAATTTCATGGGTAATGGAGTTCTGGCTCGTTCATTTCAATTGCTATGTTGTGCAGACAGTTGTTGCAATTATTATTGTTTTCACAGTTTCTAACTTCACACGAAGGCCGTAAGCAACTACAGAATCTTCTTTTCCATTTGTCTTTCAATCCCATTTCTGTTCCAAACCAAGAATTCATTATACAGTCGCTCATGATGCATAAGAGGGTTTCTCAAAAGAGTAAGTAAATATTACCTTAAAGGATATCCACTATCACCTGTAATAACAATAACGCATTACCTATAGGTATATCTATATTAATATGTTATGTCGTTTGTGCGTCCTCACCTTCGTTTTTACCGAATATTCTCGATTGATTTTACGAATCACATTACGAATTCACATGCAAAAGTCGACCTTTTTTCAAATTCGTCTCACATTAGAACGGCTTGAAATATTTTTGTTTGGACAAAAGTTTCGAGTTTACGAAAGATGTGTCTTTATTTTTCGATTTAGATTTTTTGTACGAGGACATCTTCGAGGTTGAAAAAAATGTAAAAAAAGTCAAAAAATTTCAAACAAATTGAGTCGTAAGTTGACCACAACTCGCTTAGTTACGGACCGATTTTCAAAATTCAAAAAGCATACGCGGATAAAGAAATAAAAATTTTTGGCCGTTTCAGTTTTGTATGACCTCGCGTGTTTTCAAAAGTTATAAGCGAAAAACGTTTCCGATAAAATTTCATTCGAAAACTAAAACGGCCATAATTTATAAATTATAACAGATAAAAAAAATTTATTTAAGAAAAACGTTCCTTTTATGACCCTATCACATAATGTTTAATAAAATTTATCATTTTTTAAAATTTTTTTTCAAGCAATTTTACATTGTTATACGAATACTGTAATTTTTACTCCGGAACCATATTACGTAAAACACGAATAAAAATTAAAATATTCGTAATTTTGCAAATTTTCGAATGGTTTAACTGTAGAGGAATCAATTTCACCCAAAAAATCTTCGTATGCACGAACTTGATGACTCACACACGCGTAACTGCGAGCGTTATGCGAACCAAACAGTCAATCTCACATAAATAAACTTTGTTGTATTACGTTAAAGCGGTCGAGCCAATAAATCCAGTCTAAATATTTTTTAATAAATAGTTTCTATTCGTACTACATCTATATCTTCTATATTAATATGTTATGTCGTTTGTGCGTCCTCACCTACTCTCGATTCGTTGCGAGCGCACACCCGAATACTCTCGATTCATTTTACGAATTCACATAGAGTACATACTGTGCATTCATATTGATTACTCAACTGATGAATGTTAATGTAAGTGCTAATTATTGTTCATGACTGTCTGCTCTTTAGAAGCTCATTCATTCTTGTGACTTAACGCATGCGTAGCATGCTGGCTTTGTCTAGTTATACCAAAAAATAGGTGATGAAATGACTAAAAGGAAGCACCCAGCAAATTCTTGACTCTCAAATCTTGCTCTTATATTTGAATTATTAAATATTGTTGCATCATGCACTGAGCCTGATGGCCATCGTGCTACAACATCTACAAATTTTAAATCAGCATTGCCAACTACTTGGACATTAAGGGAGATAAAACATTTTCTATTGCGGTAGACTTTTGCATTTTCTCCTTCTAAAATTATAAATAAAATTATAGCGTAATTTATTTGTCAAATAATGAAAATTACAAACCTGGTGATTGAATTTTCACATGGGTACCAAAAGTAAACACCTATTACTTTAGGAAAATGTGCTTTGTTGTAGAACTTATTTTGTTCTCCTAATTTATTTTGTCAGTGGGCATTTTAACATAAGTTCTAAAAAGCTTTGCTATTGCACTTTTGCAGTGATTCTTGATACAGTAGATACATCCATCCCCATAAAATCAGCAACCCGCAAAAGGAGTCCAGAGCTAGCGTAAAATCGCAAGCAATACAATAGCTAATTAATGGGAGTTACACTGTTGATCCTGAAATATATGTATATTTTTAGGAAGTTATTGATTTTTTGTTCTACATATACAGGGTGGCTCATTAGTGCGAGGAAGGTGGATATCGCAGAAAATATTGGGATTAGAAAAAAACTTTTGCAATAAAATTAGTGCAAATCAATGAGTTGCACATTTTAAAATTATTTTTGTTTATACAGGGTGTTCCATAAAATTGCCGCATACCAAAGCTATGTATTTTTTAAATTGAACTATCCATTTTTTATTAAAAATTTGGATTCATTGAGAAATTCTATTGTGACTTTATGCATTATACATAGTGTCTAAAATGGAGGGTTTTTGCATTATTACACTTGAAAAATTGATTTTTAAGTAAACCACTTATCCTGGAATTTATCCTCTGCAATTTTGTAGCTTTAATATGCATTACATGTGCTAACTAAAGCTAGTTGTTCACCTTTCTAACCTTCTATTTTTCGTTGTACGACCCTTAGTTTTTCGCGGATGTGGATGTTAAGGTTAATGTTTCCGCCCGTAGGTAAGGACCGGCAGAATACACTGGTCGAACACTTTTCGTTTTAAGCAGATAGGAATGTCGCTTCTGAAGATATACCTGAGTTTCCCATAGGCAGCCCATCCAAGGTTGATCCTCCTATGCAGCTCGCAGGTCTGATTGTCCCTTGAAATGCGCATCTCGTGACCTAAGTATACATATTTATCGACCTCTTCGATTTGGGTGTTTTGATCTTGATACGTTCACTCAAAACCAAATTAGTCATGATCTTGGTTTTAGAGAAATTAATATTCAAACCAATCTCGGCGCATGCGTGGTTAAGTTCGTGGAGCATTTGTTTTATTTCCCGAGATTGTCAGCTACAAGGACTATGTCGTCAGCGAATCTGAGGTGATTAAGATTCTGTCCATCTATGGTGATACCTCTTGAGTCCCAGTCGAGCTTTTTAAATGCATGTTCTAATACGGTTATGAAGAGTTTTGGGGACATAGGGTCTCCCTGTCTGACCCCTCTTCCCACTTCGATAGGTTGGCTGCTTTCGTGTAATTTAATCGACATAGTTGCGTTATTGTATATGTTATAGATCAGTTTTGAGTACCTATAATCTACCCGACACTCCTCCAATGCTTTAACCAGAGCCTTTAACTCGACCGTATCAAAAGCCTTATGAAAGTCTATGAACAAGAGCGCCAATGGTCTATTGTACTCAACTGTCTTTTCGATGAGAGTCTTGATACTTTGTAAATGATCATTAGTTCCAAAAGCAGATCGAAAACCGGCTTGTTCTTTTGGTTGGTAGAATTTAATCTTCCTCTCCAGTCTTGATGTGATCACTCTCGTGAATAATTTATATAGGTGGCTTAAAAGAGTTATGGGGCGGTAATTTTCAAGGTCTGTCTTATCTCCTTTTTGTGGAGGAGTATGGTGGATGCCTCTTGCCACTTTTGTGGAATAGTGCTATTCTGCAAGCAAAGATTAAATAGTGTTTGTATTTTCTGTAGCAGAAGGGGCCTCCAACCTTTATTGCTTCCACGGTCACCTCATCTTCTCCAGGTGATTTATTATTTTCATCTTTGACAAGGCTCCACGAATCTCCTCGATGGTGATTTCTGGTATCTCCTCAGAGCCTTGATTGATGATGCCTTGCCTACGTGTTAAAATGTTGGGGTTTACCTTTCTTTCTGGCGGCTTGTGTATAGTTCACGGTAAAACTCCTCCACAAGATTGATCATTTCTTCTCGATTTGATGTGATCTTACCTTGCTTGGTTTTAATTGAATTATTTCAGATTTGCCCGTAGACAGTTGTTTTCGTAGTACTTTTGTGCTCTTGTTTCTCTCTATTGTTTCTTGGATCTTTTTGCTGCGGTAGTTCCTAGCATCTCGTCTGATCGTCTTTGATATTTCTTTATTTATTGCTCTTAATTCTTCTAACATTAGGGTTTTTGCCTCTTTACTAATTTTTTCTTCCTTTTCAGTTTTAGGAAAAAATCTATCTTGGCTTTCCTTCAATGCATCCGAGACAGCAGAGTTTAAGCTGTTGATGTCTGTGTCTGAATAATTGCTATTTTGTAATAGGTTGTCAATATGTGCTTGGAACGCCTGAGAATCTGTCGGTGTTGTTCGTGAAGTTCTGGCTTTTTTTTTTAACAGTCTGTATCTTTCTTTACGAAGTTCTATCTGTAACTTATATCTCACCATCCTATGGTCTCTTCCGGTCCTACAATTGTTAAGTACCGTTGCGTCCTTTACTAGTTGCTTTTTGTCTGCAAATGAAGTCTATCTCATTACGGGTTCTGCCATCTGGGCTTTCCCAGGTCCATCTCCTGTGTGGTTTTTATAGAAGAAACTATTCATTAGGTATAAGTTATTTTGTAACAAAAACCTATCAATGATTCCCTCGATCGTTTCTGCCTTCAGATCCGAATTTGCCCAGGCATACCTCTGACTCATTCTTTTTAAAACCAGTTTTAGCGTTAAAATCTCCGCAGATTGTGGTGAATTGTGTTCTTGTATCTTTTAGAGCTGACATTATATCTTCGTAAAGGATGTCTACCTCTTCATCAGTATGGGACGACGTCGGAGCATAAACCTGAACGACCTTCATTCTGTACCTCTTGTTTAGTTTCAGCACTAGGAAGGCTACTCTGGAGGAAATTTTCTTAACTGCTAGAATTTGATTTTCTAATCGCTTATTGATAATGAAGCCAACTCCTCCTTCCGACTTTTCTTCTTCTCCGGCGTAGTAAAAGAGTGCCCTGATTGTAATTTTATTAGGCCCTCGCCTCATTTTCTGACCTCGCTTAGTTCCATAACATCCCATTTGATCTTCTGTATTTCAGATTCTAGTTCGGTCATGTTTTCTTCCGATAGAAGTGTTCTTGTATTATATGTTATAATATTTAATCTTTTGGTGGTCGTCTTAGTGGTAGGTTTTATGAGCGATTTCTTGCCTCCCCAGAATCCTCGAAGCAGACCCTCGTAGGGTGTGGAGTTGCCATTGAATGATCTACCCACCTGGGGTTCACTTCCGTTTGTTCTAAAATCGCCATTGTAGGTGTTTATGGTTATTTTTCTTCCACGCTGACCAAGCGAGTTGGAAGAAGGGTATAGGATGGGAAGGATAAATGGGTTTAAGGATAGGTTAATGTTGAGTAAGACATGGTTACCTCCTGAGATTAAGTGGTAGGAGTAAGAACCAAGGCTCGTGAGGGCAGCGTCGCATCCCTGTAGTAGGTCTGTCTTTCGTCGGGACCACAAAAGAGTACCAACCCACTACCGCTGCCATTCAGATATTCTAGTTCATGTTTAATTAGTTCCAACACTTAAAGTACAGTTTCCTTATATAACTTAAACCTTTTGAAGAAAGATAGTCTATCCATCTCTATGAAATTATTAGCTCTTTCATTGGACTCTTCTAAGCAATCCATTCTCAATACGATTCAGAATTTCTACATCATCGTTTCACTTATCGTTCATTTACTTGAAGTATATCCTCAATTATTTGGATCCTTAAAAATTAAGCCTCTTTTAAGCTTAGAATTTTCTGGGTTTAGGTAAGAGTGGGTTAAGTAGTAATAAAACTTGGCTTTGTCGTTGGTGCAATGGAATAAGAAGTTTTAAGGGTCCTCAACTTTAAGAGTCGTTTAAGCTTCCCTTAAGTAGGTTGGTGCAAACAGGCATGAGATACATAATTTAAATCTACGCATTCAGTATAGATCTGGTGCTATTTCAAAATGTACGAATAGTACCTAATCTACACTAAAGCAACTTTGTCGGCAGATGTGTAAGCAGATTATTACTGTTAACTAAATGTTGACTCGAATTACTTACTGTACAGTTGCAAACCATCACGAAAAATCACTCGACAGCTGTTGCGTCTTTTGGGACTTTTTCAGAAGTGAGAAAACTTTTGTATAGTATACGCGGCTATCGACTTATCACTCAAAGGTGGATACATCATCTACAACTAATAAGACGGTTGCGACATCTAGTACCGCCTCGTCCTATCGTAACACATCCGAATAGAGATCGTAGAACCTCGATTATCCGTTGTGCGGCGGTTAAACCGTGCCGGATTTTTTTACAGATTTACTTTTGATTTTCCGAGTTCCAATTATCTGAGCGAACGAGAGTCGGATGTGTTGACTGGATTCGTCAAATTGCTGAACATGCATACTTTGCAGAAATCATTTAGTTCAGATTTCAAAAGATTTCATCGTATTGGAGTATAATAGACGTTTTCGTTTTATATTTTTCTTTAGTTGTGCAAGCAGGAAGCTAAAGGTGAGACGTCACATTGGTTGTAATGAATATATTTCTTTAAATCAATATATACATGGGTATGTATATCATATTCGTGTAATTAGCAACATATTCATGATGTTTTGCATTATCTTCAGAACTCAAGTTTGGTTAAAAAAGATTGAACAAGGCGCTGGTAAACCGCAAAAAGACTATTCAAGAGAAACTAAATTTAATAATCAAATACAAAAACAGTTCAACCATTGGCAACCGAATATGGTATTGGACTAAAAACAGTTCGCGGTATTATTAAAAACAAGCTAAATTACGAACCTTTATTTCGGTGTAACTATAAAAACAGCAAAATTTAAAAAACTTGACAATGCCATGATTAAATGGTTTTTACAAAAACGGTCTGAAAGAATCCCTATTCCTGGACCAATGTGTACAGCTCAAGCACAAGTGTTCCATGACAAATTAAAAATCGAGCAACATTTCAATGCTTCAAGCGGATGACTGTACCGTTTCAAGAAAAGGCATGGGATTCGCGAATTACAAATTCAGGGGTAAAAGTTGGATTCTGATCAGGTTGCAATGGTAGAGTTTTGTGACAAATTTGAAAACATTATTTTGGAACATGATTTAAAACCTGAGCAAATCTATAATGCAGATGAAACGGGTTTGTTTTGGAAAGTTATACCACAAAGAACTCTGGCCCACAAAGAAGAAGAAAATGCTCCTGGGTTTAAAATGAAAAAAGACTGTTTAACTGTACTGTGTTGTGCAAATGCCTCTGGCACTCATAAGCTGCGACTGGCAGTAATCGGAAAATCGAAGAAACCACGTGCTATAAAAGACCTAAGAAACCTTCCCGTGGATTATTTCAGTCAGAAATAAACATGGATGAATTGCCAAATTTTCAACGAATAGTTCCACAAAAAGTTTGTCCCAGAAGTGCAGAAGTTTTTGTCTTAGAATAAACTAAATCAAAAAGCAGTGTTAATTTTAGACAATGGAGGGTCTCATCCTAGCGCCGAAGAACTAAGTTCAAGGGACGGTAATATTTTTGCTATGTTTTTGCCGCTTAATGTAACAGCCATTGCCCAGCAAATAGACCAGGGCATCATTGAAAAAAGTAAAAAAAAGATTTGAAAATTTGGAAAACTTTAATAAAGATATACACCACATGCTTGGACAGGCTTGACAGAGACAAATATTAAAAGATCATTTTATAAAATTATGACGTTGAAAATAATGATGAACCAGAAGACGGCCTTGCAGTTGAACTGTCTCTCGAAAATATTGCAGAAACAGTAAAGAAAGTTGCAAAATTTCTGGGAGTAAACGAAACCCAGGTAAACGAATGGCTACAAATTGATGAAAAAGGTTATCAAGTTTTGAATGAAGATGAAATTCTTGGTGCTATGGGAAATGAAGAAGAGGTGCAAGATTAGGAAGAGTCAGAAGAAGAAGGACATGAACCATTTGAAACGAAAGTAGGCCATCAGGAAGCGCTGAAGTCAATAAACATTTTAATTGATTACTTTGGAAGACGTGAAACGGATGTGATCAATGTATTGAATTTATAAAACATGAAAAAAACAATCCAAGGACGCATTAGTGCAAGTGGAAGACAAATAAAGCTTACAGATTTAAGTTATTTTACCCGTGATTAGTTTTATTTTATTTAAAAATATAATTAAAAAGATTTATTTAAAATAAAAAATTTTCCGTGTGTTTCATTTATCTGGATAATTGATTAGGTTCTATTTTATGTTCAAAATTTTTTTTTTTTTTGATAATTTGAAAATCTATTTTTAGTAGATAAATATATTATAATAGTAAAATCTACCTTAATGATAATATTGTGTGGTTATGTGTTATTTTTTTTTTTTTTTTTTTTTTTTATTTTTAATTTTTTTTTTTTTTTTTTTTTTTTTTTTTTTTTTTTTTTTTGGTTTGTGTATATTTTTGTGGGTGTTTTTTTTTTTTTTTGTGTGTGGGTGGGGGGGGGGGTGTGTGTTTTTTGAGTTTGTTTTTTTTTTTTTGGGGTGGGGGGGGGGGGTTGGGGGGGGGGGGGGTGGGGTGTGTGTGTTTTGGGGGGGTTTTTTTGGTGTTTTTGGGGGTGGGGGGGTTGTGGTTGGGGGGGGGGGGGGGGGGGTTTTTGGGGGTGTTGTTTTTTTTTTTTTTGGGTGTTGGTAAAAATATATAAACAGTAACAACTTAACGAATCTAAAAACAATATGGGATTAAAATGGAAATAAGGAACAAAAGTTTTACTATACACATTTGTGAAGAAAATAGCGTGTTTTACTTGTAGGAAAAGTGTTCTACTAGGTCGTGAGAACTTAAACACTGAGAGTGTTTAGAATTCATACATTGTGGTTTATTATTTGGTCCAAATCTTGTTGTATCGACTTTAAATAATCATCTTGAAATAGTGTATTATTACAATAGTAGATAAACGTATACTAAATGTAAACGTAAAGAAGTAAAATATCATCAAACACTGGGAATGGTTTAATACGCAAGTAAGTACACGTAGAAACCATTTCTAATTAACAAAGAAAAAAAGATTTTTGCTCATGGATCACAATTTACCGAAACTATCATTCGACAAGTTTTAGTTACGTTCCCAGAAATAATAAATATTAGGGTGAAAAATTCATTCATACGATATATTTTTCCACTCACATTCACCCCCCTAAGCCCAATGTGGGGTTGAAACTGTGCAGGCGTATCGTG
This sequence comes from Abscondita cerata, assembly GCA_030710515.1. Lineage (NCBI taxonomy): Eukaryota > Metazoa > Arthropoda > Insecta > Coleoptera > Lampyridae > Abscondita > Abscondita cerata. The sequence goes on from JALBCR010002203.1 coordinate 444,868, forward strand.
TACAAAAACGTTCGCGAGTAAAAAATGTTGCTTTTCGTATTTATAAAAAGCCGCAAATCACCAATCCGGGAAAAAGGTTTAGCGACTTTTCTGCACGTCAAGACGTTTAATTCTTTTTCACAACCACGAAATGTGATTATTACGCCATCGCACATAAAAACTGAACTATAAACAAAATCACTACCAAAGGATTTAAAACTAAAAATTTCGAAGATAATTATGCAGAAGACATTAAACGAAGACCTTTTAATTCTAAAACATTAGCCTGTCACTTAACATTACGGCAGCCGTTAATGGATTAATAGATAATTAAAACCATCTTAAAGAAGAGAGTGCTTAAGACGTACGAATTACTTTGATAAAATAATACAATTAAACAGACAGCGAGCCGAATTAATCCACTTATTTGTGTTATACATTTTTTTTCGATTCGCCGAGTGGGTGAGTGAACATAAGCCGTAGTGATGGATTATTTGAAGAGTGTAATTAGGAGATTACTATCTCTAGGCAAAAAAACATCTCCAGTTTGATAATTTTACGCGCGTACGGTAAATCTTAACGTGTTAGAGATTGAAATCAATCAAATGCGCCAGGAAATGAGAAAATTAGATCTCTTTTCCATTTTAATTTGTAGTTGTCTGCACATACGTATACAGTGTTGTTACCTAACGTCAAATAGCGCTTCCTGAACTTTTTGAATTAATATAAAATGAAAGCTGTTCATTCACTTTATATTTATGTATCCTGACCTCTCCTATTTGGGACAAAGAAAATTCAACTGAGAGTGCGCTGTGAAGTTGACAACCCTACTAACTCCATTCCTTTGTTCGCTACTGCCCTTTTGGCTTTGTACATACAGACGAATTTCCCCATTTCCTCACTTTTACTTACTATACGGAACGGATGTGAATTCATTATTATTATTGCTGCTCGGTCTTTCCGTGAATGAGAATATATAGATTAAAAGTTAAAGGAACGCTCTGCTCTAACGATTTCTTTTTTTCTTCTGTTTACCTCGTTGTCGGAGGAAGTGAAGCGCAACGTAAACACAATGCTTATTTTTGTGCATGCAGTAAATTGCATCCTAAAAATAGATTTCAGGTACATACATGCGGAATGAATAAAAAGTTTTAATTTGCAGTGTGCACTATAATTGTTCTAACTTCACTTAATGGCAATGTCGATCGAGTTCAACGTTCTGAAAGAGCTTGAAGCGAAAAAGTTTTGATTTACTTTTTCATAATTAGATGGTACGCCCATATGCATCTAAAACGTGTCTTAACTTTTTGTAAAAAAATGATGCACTTTCTACTTTGTTCTTGATCTTAATAGCTTGATTTCTTGTATCTCGTAGTGCAACAATTTAATAAGCGTTTCGAATTATTTTCTCAATTTTTTACACCTCATCTTGTATGTAAGATTATACAACGGTTTTGAATTTGATTTTTTTTCATTTTTATTTATGTATTAAAATTACCAGGTGGTAGATAAAACATTTGTTAATAATGAATTAGAAAAAGTATTGGATATAATTCCATATTTGAACGTAGTTTTTAGTTGTGATCAACTTTTTTCAATAACAAATTTTTAAAATGTCAGATGTAAAGATACTTTACTCTTGAGTAAAATTCATATTCTTTGACAAACTGCGTAACTATTGGAAAAATTTAGATAAAATTTTAAAAGTATGAAAATATTTCTATAATGGTTAATTTTAGGAATGGTGTATAGTTATACAGGGTGTTTCCTAAGTAATCTAAAATATTATATGGGGCGTTTCGTTACTCAATTTTAAGACGAAAAGTTCATATAAACATGTGTGATAAGTCTTGTCGTTAATGAGATACAGGGTGTTAAATTGTTTATAATAAATCAGCTCTGATTATATTTGAAATTAATTTTTCCTGGTGACGCTACTGGTTTTCGAAAAACATGCTTATTCTAAGTGGCCTTTGGAATAACGACAACTGTGTCAAACCTAAAAACTAACGCAAACAACGAACAATAAATTGTTAATAATACGATTTTTTTGTGTTAAGTTAACAACGATGCCTGTGTTTACTAATGCCGAAATGGCTAATATGCACTTTTTGTATGGATTAGCGAATGGTAATGCCTTAGAGGCTAGACGTATGTATGCCCAGCGTTATCCTAACAATCGTTTACCATGTTCAGATACGTTTACTAAGCTACATAATAAAATAATAAAACACCCTGTATCTCATTAACGACAAGACTTATCACACATGTTTATATGAACTTTTCGTCTTAAAATTGAGTGACGAAGCGCCCCATATAATATTTTAGATTACTTAGGAAACACCCTGTATAGTATACATAAATTATATCTAAAATTTACTACAGAATGCTAAAATGAAATAAAATATACTAGTTTTCATTTAAATTAAGCAAAATGTACTCAATAAGCAGTATAACTGGTGTAATTTCAAAACTCTAATAAAATTCTGTCTTCTATACTTCTAATCAAAAATTTTCGTGTTATACCCTGTATATTTAGGAATTGATATATCGGATCATAATGTTTAAGATGAAACTACATACAGGAAAATATACAAGGTTTTTCTGAAAGGTGTGTACATGGCTTTACCAGAGATTCTCTCTCTCTCAAAATAGACAGTTTGACACCAATTTACGACGGATTTTGTTCCGCTTTCGTATGCTGGTTGTCTGCTTCTGAAGACGTTTTTCTGTGTAATGAGTAAAAATTTCTGATGCCAGGAAAAGTCGCTTTCATACGAGCACTGTCAAATAAATGATAATATTTTAACAAACGTCAACGATACGAAACCAAAATAATTCTGACAAATAAAATGAACAATTTGAAAACTTGCTTTTTTTTTGTTAAATTGTGCTAATGTTATTAGTTCGATCAGAAAACAATTAAAATCATATCACTGCAAGGCGCATACGCTTAGAAATTAAAGTAAACTGCTAGTAGGCCATGCGATCAAATCTATCATTTGTGACTTCATTTCCGGATCTTCCAAAATTACCCACGTTTCTATTTTGCGATTAACTACTTGAAAAATGGGCTACACATTTGCCTAACAGACTGATATGCTGTTAGTGTTGGGCTTTTGCAGTGGGAATTGTTGGGAGAGAGTGAGGGTTTACGCAGAAAGGTTCCCAAATCGGATTGACATGATCGCATAGCCTACTAGCAGTCTACTTGAATTTCTAAGCGTACGGATGCGCCTTGCATAGATATGATTTTTTTCTGATCGAACTATTAACATTAACGCAATTTAACAAGAGAGAAAAAAGTTTTCAAATTGTTCATTTTATTTGTCAGAATTATTTTGGTTTTGTATCGTTCATGGTTCTTAAAATATTATCATTTATTTGACAGTGCCCGTATGAAAGCGACTTTTCCTGGCATCAGAAATTTGTCCACATTACACACAAAAACGTCTTCGGAAGCAGACAACCAGCATACAAAAACGAAACAAAATCCGTCGAACCGTTCTCGAGTTATTCCCAATATACAATATTTTTTTGGAAAGTTTGACGCCCTCTGGCGCCCTTATGGTGCACTATTGGTTATAGCTAAATTGATGTCAAACGGTCTATTTTGAGCCAGAGAACCTCTGGTAAAGCCATGTACACCTTTCAGAAACACCTTGTATACAGGGTGTCCAGAAACTCTCCTGACAAACGAAGACCGGAGATTCCTCAGATAATTTTAAGACAATTTAACCCAATTCACCTAGCCCGAAAATGCTTCCTAAGGGAGCTAGAGCTTTTTGAAGATGGCGCCTCGTAAAGTAAAAAATGAAAAGATAAACTTTGCGAACTGACAACAATTTGACAATGAAAAACGTAGGTTTTACTTTTGTTGGCAGTTAAGAGTCAACTAGTGCAAAAAATATAAATTTAACGGTGTATCCTAATGACTTAAAGTAAGAGTATCTTTTAGTACTAGAATACCTGAAAATTTAATAATCTAGTGTCACAAATGCTTAAAAGTTAAAGACAAAGAAGTTATGCGTTAAAATAACCGTTGACCTACCCAAAACTGACGGCTTGACCGGTTCTAGAAATTCGCCATTGATGGACTCGATTCATCTCTGAAGGCTAAATAAGCATACCAGTTTTTGTTTTTCTAAGTAGAAGCGTTCTAGAGGTATTTAAAAAACTATTTACAAGGCGCCATCTTCAAAGAGCTCTAGCTCCCTTAGGAAGCATTTTCGGCCTAGGTGAATTGGGTTAAATTGTCTTAAAATTATCTGAGGAATCTCCGGTCTTCGTTTGTCAGGAGAGTTTCTGGACACCCTGTATATAACAGCACTGGCTTGTATTCTTGTCATCTACTTCTTTTGGTCCTGCACCAAAACCCGCCAGTCACTTATATTTAACTCTCTTAGATCTTCTTCTATGCAGTCCCACAATGTTTTCCTCGGTCTACCCTTCTTATTTCTTCCTTCCGGTTCATGTTTGAAGATTGCTTTCGTTAGTCCTCCATCACTCATTCTAGAGATGTGCCCAAGCCACCACAACATGCTTCGTTGTACCATCACTTTTATATTAGGTTTATGCAATAGTTCCTTAAGTTCAGCATTTGTTCTTCTTCTCCAACTTCTCTCTATCTTGACGCCAACCAAGATTCTTCTTAATATTCCTCTCGGACGTATCACTGTTTTGTATAAGTTTCAGATTTTTTCTTAGGTTTTTTTTGATTATCATGTTATTTAACGCTCCCGCACTAATTCTTTTTTGTAATGTTTTTGTCATGCTTGCCATTGTTTTCTATTTCCGTACCCAAATATGTCACATTATTAATAAGTTTGACTATATATTTCCGTTTTTTATCTACTACTATTTATAAATTTTGGCCCTTCTGTAGCTTGTTTCCCACAATCATGTAATTTGTTTTAGTTTCGTTTATTTGTAATCCTACTGCCTAGGCTTGGTTTTCCAGATTCTTGAATAAATGTCCTTTAGTTCCTCTTGTATTCCTGAGCGTCATCTTTGTCAGCTGTATTAAATCTTCTGTTATCTTTAGTTCCTTCATTGCCTTAAAAATTTCTTCTAATTTTGTCATATGCATTTTTCAAATCAATGTAGATGGTGTATAATTGAATATTTTTTTGTTCCCACATTTTTCATGTATTTGATTAATTACGAAACTATGGCCTGTTACTGATTTACCTTTTTTAAAACCTGCTTGGTATTGCCCTATCATACCTTCTACTTTTGATTAATAATTTTCAACTAAAAGCTAAATTGTATAAAAATTTAAAAATCCAAGTCAAATGAAGATATGGAAAAATTCAAACTTCTAAGAAGTGAAACAAAATTGGAAATCAAAAAGGCGTACCAGAACTAGATGTTAGAAATAGAAATGTTCAGAAATCAATAACAAAAAATCCAAAAATTTTTTTGGTCCTATATCAATTCCAAACGAAATGATCTAGAAAATATTCTAAGATGCATATAAATGGAATGGAATATAATAAACCAGAAGAAATCGTGAATCAGTTTATGATGCACTTTAAAAGTATTTACAGTGAAGACTCATTCACTGATCAAATGTACCTACATCTGTGACACCAATCTAAATTAGCTAAATATACACGAGGTTCAATTAGAAGAAGTAAAAGTAGCTATATCTAAACTAAAAAATAAGGCAACTGCTGGAGAAGACCAAATACCTAGCTACCTTATACGCGATTGCAAAGATGTTTTTGCAGAACCATTAGCCTACATATTTAATATGTGTATCAAAACATCAACTTTTCCAAATGATTGGAAAATTGCTCACGTGTGGCCTATATATAAAAGCGGAGATGCAAGCCATATAGAAAACTACAGGTCGATATCAGTACTAGATAACTTCGCAAAAATATTCGAAATAGTGTTATATAATCGGGTCTACAATCATGTAAGACACCAAATGTCGTCCATTCAACATGGTTTTTATAAAAACCGCTCTACAGTTACAAATCTTGTTACACTAACACATTATGTAATTGATGCATTAAACAATAGGAAACAGGTAAACTATATACGGACCTTTCCAAGGCGTTTGATCGAGTAGCGCATATTTTGTTGTTGAAAAAATTAAAAAATTTCAGCATAAGCAATAATTTGTTTGTGTTTTTAAATCATATTTAAATGATAAAATACAATATGTTACATATAACGGTTATTGATCTTACCGTTACGTTGTAAAGTCAGGAGTATCTCAAGGTTCAAACTTAGGGCCTTTACTTTTTCTTTTATACATCTATGATAATATATATTATATAAAGGTTGACTGTCAGATAGCAATATTTGCAGACGACATCAAGTTATATGCAACAATTAATAGTGTTATAGAATGTAACATATTACAACGTAGTCTAGATAAAATAGAAGAATCATCTGAACACCATCAATTATACCTAAATACAAAGAAATGCCATGCAGTTACGTTTACGCGAGATTCAAATCCTATCTTGCATAAATATAAAATAAAGTCTGACGCACTATTGTGACAATCCTTGGTTAAAACCTGTGTGTAAGACGTATTACAACTTATCACATACCAATAACAAAGAGTAACATGTTGTATAAGTCACCTTTAATAACTATGTATTAATTATAACCGAATATGTCTTGTGGTGGATATTTTTCACAATGAAAGTAATTTCAAAAATGAAGTTTGTAAATATTTAAATTGTTTTGTTTAAAATTTTTAGTTTAGACTGTACGGTTTCTTAGAATTTATTTTGTTTTGTAAATGTCCTGTAATTGACTTAGGCTGTTGGGCAGTAATCCAAATAAATAAATATTTAATTCTTTCATTTATTAAGTGTGCCAGAATTTTGTAAGCTGAGTTTAGGAGATATATGGGTCTGTAATTTTCTAGGCATAGTACATTATTTTTTTGTAAATGGGACAAATTATTGCTTTATGCCATTTATTAGACATCTCTTTCTTTTCCCAATATGAGAATATGGATCTATTTAGTACTGCTTGGTCTGAATATCTCATTAATTCCATTTGAATCTCATCTGTTTCTGCATTTTTATTATTCTTCATCTTGCTGAGCACTTTTATAAAATATAAAAAGTTTGGGGGTGTTACTTGGTTTTCTATGCTAGATTCTTCATTTCCTTCTTGTGTTTTAATTTCTGAATTTTTATCCCACACTAGTTTTTTAAAATTTCCTATCCATATTTCTACCTATAAATTAAGTTTTCCGGTTTCATCACTCAAGTCCGTTAATTGGACTTAAACTGTATATCTTTATTTTATTGTAATATCTATACTAACACCTTTTTAGTAATTGGTTATTGTTGTTTTGGTACTTTCTGTGTATTCCTGCTGTATTGTTTCATTTTGTAATATGTTAACATTCCATTTATTTCTTTTAAAATTATTTCTTCTTGTTAGGTCTGGTTTCTTTATTACTTTTGCTTTAAGTAACATATGATCTGAGCCAATATCCGCACCTTGATACGATCTTATTGAGAAAACAAAATGGCCGCAGCACGCTTGACGTTCGAGCAGCGAAAGTGCATTCTGAAGTGGTTTATCTACTAACAGGACGGGGTACCACCACACAACCACCTAGCCGTAAAATTATGTTCTGGAGTTGATGTTTTCAATAAACATCTCATTGATGATCCAACAATAGAAGTCCCAGGCTTTGATCAAAAAAGAAATATTTGGTCAAAAGTAAATCGCCTAAGAACAGGCTATTCAAAATGCAAGTCTACGTTGTTCAAATAGGGTGCGATTTCTAATCCAAATTGTGACTGGGGAAACGAACCAGAGACCGTTACACATATTGTAGAGGATTGTCAATTAACGAAGTTTAAAGGAGGGTTTCCAAACATTCATAATCTAACGGATGAAGCAATATTATGGCTTACGAATCTGAAGAACATCTGAAGTTCAGCAATTATTTGTATTCTTGTCTTGATTATCCGTTTTTCCATTATTTTGTTTTGCTTTAATATTATTTTTAATATTATTACACTATACCACACTATACAGGTTTATACTGATCTTCTGGGGCACCATACAAAACACTTACATCACAATACAATATTTATGTAATGTACCATACGAATAAATAAATAAATAACCTAGCCGTACGAGTTTTCTTGGATAATAATCTGCAAGGATATTGGATTCAACGGTCGCCAGATCTTACTCCTAAGGACTTTTACTTGTCAGGAACTGTGAAAGATCAAGTTTATCGACGTAAGCCACGCACACTGGAGGAACTTAGCCAGGAGATCATAACGGCATGTGCAGCGATCGCCATTGAAACATTGACCGAAGTAACTGCAGCGACTGCTCGTCGTTCCGTTAGGTGTCTGGCCGCCAACGGTGAACATTTTGAACATCTCCAGTAATCATGTGCTGAACTGAAGGCAGTACTACATGTGTGACCAGTATTTAAATGTAATACAAACAAATAATACATAGTTTTCGTTCCTTGAAGAGTGTACACATTTTTTTTTGCGGATTCGCAGCAATCATAAATGTTAAATTGTTACAGTAACTGTATTGTTTAGCCAGATTGTAGGTTCTTCAATAAATAACATTAATTTTCTCGAAAAAAATAGAAACAGAAAGGTCTTTATCATATTGCAGAAAACCAACTCAAGGGAGTTCTTATGTTTCAATTTGAATAGGAAAATAATAAATAAATTTTCTTTACGAAAACACCATTGACGTACCATGTTTTTCTTCAAAAGTATAAAATTCAATGCCAGTAAGTACTCATGTCACTAAAATTAATCAAGCAGTTTAGAAAATAATAATTAATTTGCATTTTTTTCCTAAAACTTTACCACTTTGTATTTTCGTAACGAAACATTTTTGGACCAGTTTCATGTAGATTTATGTCATAAAAATATTCGCAAATCAATAAGGAACACACTGTACATTTAAGTTTTAATGAGAATTTCTTTTAATCATTGAGTAATTTACATGTACTATTTTGCATTATGTTATATTAAGTAAGTACACCTATAGTATAAAAATCAAATATTCCAAATAAAGAAGATGAAGAAAGATCACAATCCAAGTAAGAGCGGCTGTTTGTGATCATCACTTTTGGGAATTTTTGTCACATGATGTCGGTAGCTGTTGTGATCACGGTGGCGTTATAATCGGCTTCTCAAGAAACGTTTTGATCATGGTAGCGGTTAGGGACGAGTGAGCGTTATGATCACGGTAGCCGTTATGTTCAACTTATAAAGTTGGCCGCCGTTATAATGAAACATTATTAGTGGTCGTTGTCATTAAAAGTTGGCCGTTATGGTCAGTGGCCGTCGTGATCAGAACCCAAACAAACCCTCATCTCCAAATCGCCTATTAATCTTATTATGGTAAAGCCGTTTCCTATACGCTAGGTGGTAACTCGTACAGTACTTGCCGTTTTTTTTGGCACTACTAACTTAATCGTTTGTTACGATAAGTGCGCGTCTAGTAACAATTTCTATTTGTGAATATATATTAATGTGCCAATACTGTTTTCCTTAAGCCGGTACTAGAAACTCGTGTCACGAAACACCGCCGATGATTACTTAATCCTTGGTAGTTGCCTAGATTTAATCTTTTCTCTCTTTTTAGTGTAAGGTGATTTCTCCCGAGTGCAGTTTCTTTGGTTCACCATTTTTTCTGTTCTATGTTTAGAATTAGTTTTCTTTGGAGTAACTAACAGCTTCCTGTGATTTATGAACATTTCTTGTAGAGGTCGAACATTTAACACGAAGGAAATTTTCTTTTACTGATTCTTGTGTAGATAGGGTTAGCTTAATTTCTTGTCTGCTGCGACCAATTTTCAACACCCGGCGTCTTAATTTGTTACGATTAATGCGCGTTTAGCCACAACTTCCATCTTAATGTGCCATACAGTTTTCTTTAAGCCGGTACTGGAAACTCGTGTCACGCGACACCGCCAATTGGAGATTATATTTTCTGAAGGTGTACCCCAAATATCATTTCTGTTTCCTCTTTCGAGTCTGGCCGTGAGGATGTGCAATTTGTTGTGGCTCTGTTGGCTGGTGGCGGTCAATTGGCGTGATTGGGCCAGTTTTTCTGAAATCCTTGTAATGCAGATTTTATTCTTAGAAGTATGGATAGAGGGATGATTGTCGCTGAATTCGCATGGAGTGTGAAGTTAACGCAGATTTAACGTTAGACTCATGACCTTTCATCTACACTCTATACGATTTAATTAGTCTAAATAAGAACGGCTCTTTGGAGATAATCTCGTATTACAAATGGTGCATTTCTAACGTAAGGTATCAACGACTACTTGTCTGTGAAAATACGAGCACATACCTGATGTACAGTAATCACTCGAGATGGTACGTCGTCACGGGATATTCTCTTGGACGGGATGATGGAGCAGAATATCAAAATTGTGCATCTCTCTAGTGCTTTTCTTAAGAATATTTTCCTTGTCTTTGGTTCTTCCATTGGTTTCGAATTGGCATGCTGGATTGAACACTGAGGCTGAGTGGGACGTTGCTTTTTTGTTTTCCAGGATGAATACGTATGTTCTTTGGATTGGGTTGAGTATTCTGAATGGTGTTCACGTTATTTGTGTTGTTATGCGGGAAATTGAAGGACTGTTATGCTCTCCTTGTTGACGTTGTGTCTTTTGTTCCTTATTCGTGATGGTTGCTCGATGTTGGTTGGAGTGACGCTTATTAAACTATGGTGGTGATGCGAACCTACGTGCTCGTACTTGTCTTGTGGCTGGTCGTTTCCATTTTAAGACGGGGAGCAGGAGAAATGTTATCTCAAGGGTTATGGGTTGGTTGGCTGCGATTGCTTGGTTGTCTATTTAGACACATTGCTTTGGTTCTGAATTGGGATTTGTATTTGTTTGAAAGATAGAAATTGGGTTTTTGATGTTACTATTTATATCCTACTTTGTTTTTGTTGATGTGGCCTTAACTTAAGCAGTGAGGGTTGCCATTTCCTTATTTTTACTGCAACACGTTGTAGAAACAAATAAAAAAATATATTCCAAAAGAGGTAATGCGGTCCAACACATGTCATCAATTGCAGACTATGGCGCACACTCACTCTTACTCAACTTACCTTCGCATGCTGAATTCAGGTGAAAGGTAGGGTCGGGATCAAACTACAATGGGCGAAATTTTCCTTCAAAAAAGAAGTTGGACATGAGGTTTACTACCCCTGAGGATAGAACTATTTTACCGTAAAATATATACAGATTCAAATCATCAAAATTTTACACAAACTGGAAAGAGGTGGAGGAAAATATTAGTGAATCATCGGGATCCTTGGGTTGTTAATCCACAAGTCGTCGATAACTAAGAAATTTTAAGTAAAAAAAACCTAAGAAAACTAGTGAAGAGTGTGACCACGTTTAATTTTTGTAGATCTTTCAAAATTATTTAAGAATTAAAAGAAAATGTATTTTCAACTTTTTTTGTTGTCACTGTTGCAGTAAATAATGTTTTCCACACAGTGTTGAGCGTTGGAATTTGGCGACACCAGATAATTTTTAAATCTTCGCATTCTACTGAGGGCACCTACAAAAATAATTTTTGTAGTACAAATTATGGTAAATCCTCAATTTTTTTTGTAAAATTGATATTGGTGGAGATATTGTTACAACAAGTAGTGTGACGTGATTGTTATACCTCAGTAATTACTTATCGGATCAAAAAACAAAAACTTTAAACAAAAGTTGGTTATAATTAAATTATAAACAACTTCTATTTCAAACAAAAATGTGTAAAATGAATATGTTCCATCCGCGATTGGTTTATCGCAGCAAAATATGGTAATTTGTTCACTCGAGTGGTAAATGGTAAAATAATTAAATAAAAAAAGGAAACGGTGGTACTTCAAAACATTAAATTGTATTTCTAATATTATACGTACTGTTACCAACAACGTCTTGGAACAGAATCAATACATTTTCAACTAAAACTAAACATGGCAAAAGAGAAAGCGGGTAGTACAAAGAATTTTGGGGAATAGTATTGATTTTTATTGGGGTGCCAGGTACCGACCGGTTTGGGTACCGTTAGATTTAAGGGATTAGTCAGAGGTATGGAAAGTTTTACTTCTGCAACGCTTACAAAACTTAAGCATAAAGATAAAATAAATTTTATCCACATTTCAATTATTATTATTGTCTATGTACGAAACATGCCGCCCCCTTGAACTATAGTTCAACATCATGGGACCGGGCAGTTTTCTTCTACGGGTAGAGGGCAGAGCTTCTTTGTGCAGCGTTGGTACTCTCCGGAGGAAGTTCGAATGGTAGCTACGCGAACTATTCCATCCTTTCCAGGATGCGAAGCGATGACGCGTCCTAGTGCCCATTCTAGCGGGGGCAAGTTATCTTCTGCCAGCAAAACTAGAGTGCCTACGTTTATAATGCTGGATTTTCGAAGATATGATGGGCGAGTAATCAGTTGATGTAGATTCTCCTTCGACCACCTTTTCCAAAACTGCTGCTTTAACTGTTGGGCGTGTTCCCATGCTGACAATCGATGTGAATTTGTGTCGCTCCAATCAGTTTGTGGGTAACTTGTCAGTGAACCACCAATAAGGAAGTGGCCGGGAGTTAAAGGAAGAAGGTCGTTTGGATCTGCAGATAGCGGCGAAATGGGACGAGAATTCAATATCGCTTCTGTTTCAATTATAAACGTTTCCAATTGATCGTATGTTAATAAAGTATTGCCCACAGTACGTAACAAGTGTTTTTTAAAAGATTTGACCGCGGCTTCCCAAAGGCCTCCAAAGTGAGGAGCCTTGGGAGGCGTAAAGTGCCAATGAATTTTTCGGTTTGCATGTAGTGTTGCAATGATTTTTGTGGTCAGCAGAGTCGAAGAGAGCATACAAGTCATTAAGCTGGCGACTAGCGCCTGTAAAATTGGTAGCATTGTCGGAAAAAATGTCCGTGGATTTGCCACGTCGGGAAAAGAAACGTTTAAGGCTCGCAATAAAGGCTTCAGTGGTGAGGTCGCACACGAGCTCTAAATGGACAGCCTTGGTACTCATACAAACGTAGACTGCTACGTATGCCTTTAATCTTTGACGATTGCGATGCCGTTTTTCCTTTATATATAAAGGTCCACAATAATCAACTCCTACGCGAAGAAAAGGACGGGTTGGAGCCACTCTGTAAGAGGGAAGGTCGCCCATTACGTGATCTGCACGTTGGGGCTTGGCTCGAAAGCATCTCATACATTGATGTATGATCTTACGAGTAATGTTACGACTATCTAGAGGCCAGTAGGTTTCACGAACCGAATATAAGGTGGCTTGAACGCCCGCATGCTGCAGTCGTTCGTGCTCTTCTCGGATTATAGTACGAGTAACGTGATGACCAGCGGGCAATAATATTGGATGACGCTGCCCTGCAGGCAGGTCGGACTGGGCAAGTCTACCACCTACTCGAAGCACGCCGTCACAGTCGAGAAAAGGGTTAAGAGGGCTTAAACGACTTTTATGGTTAATATGAGAACCCTTTTTCAGGGACTGAATTTCAGCTGAAAAGGCTGACAATTGCACTATCTTAACTATTGTTTGTAGACCGGAAGACATTTTGGAAGGCCTCAAGTAACTTCGAACGCGTTCCGACTTCTTAGATCTCAAGTTTTTGATGAAACGAAGGAGATAGGCAATGAGACGAGTTAACTGGTCGAGAGACCCATATCTCTCCAATAGATCGTATCCACGTAATTCTAGTTTCATGCACGTGATAACGGTAGGAATTTTGGTTTTAAATCAGGTAGGTCAATTTGAGTAAGATTTGTATTAGGCCATGATCCTGGGTAATCACGCAGCCAAGACGGACCTTGGGACCAAAGTTTATCTCGAATGAAATCTGAAGGTAGCATACCCCGGGTCATCAGATCCGCGGGATTATCTAACGAGGACACGTGACGCCAATGACACATGCTTGCTAATCGCTGTACATCAGCGACGCGATTAGCGACAAACGTTTTTAACAGATGGGGAGGTGTATTTAGCCAATGTAGTACTATGGTGGAATCAGACCACAAAAAGCAGTCATTAATTTTAATTATCAGTGCTTGCTTTACCATGTTGAAAAGACGAGCGAGAAGTAGTGCTCCACACAGTTCTAGGCGTGGTAGTGATATAATGCTAACAGGGGCCACACGTGACTTGGAGCAGATTAATCGGCTATGTATATTTCCCTTTTGGTCTTCCGACCGCAGGTAGAGGGCAGCACCGTAAGCTTTTTCACTAGCATCACAAAACCCATGTATTTGGACATTAATCGCATTGGTTATGGTGATGCGGCGATCAAAACTTAAAGACTGGATTAAGGGCAGTTGTTCTAAATAAGTTGACCATGAGGTATGTACCTCAATTGGTATGGATTCATCCCAGGCCACGCCAGCCTTCCATAGCGACTGCATAAGAATTTTAGCATAAACTATGACTGGGCCTAAAAGGCCAAGAGGATCAAACAATTGCGCTATTTGCGATAAAATGGTGCGTTTAGTAATGGTTTTGAAATTATTGACAGTGATGGTATAAAATATATTATCTTTTTGGCATTCCAGTGAATACCTAAGGTCTTGACAGTTGCATCCGGATTAAGAGGCATGTGCATGGTACTGGGATGCTGGTCGTAATGATTTAAAAGCGAAGGGTCATTTGAAGCCCATTTCCTCAAGTTGAAACCTCCCTTTTCATTATACTATCAAGTTCGTGAAGTAAGAGTTCGGCTTCAGAACGCGTATTTGCGCCACTGAGAAGGTCATCCACGTAAAAATCTCGTTTTAATGCTAAGGCAGCACGGGGATAAGACAAACCTTCATCATCAGCCAGTTGGTGCAAAGCACGTATTGCCAAGTACGACGCGCAGGCTGTACCATACGTGACCGTGTTGAGTACATAGGTATTGATGCTTTCAGCAGGATGGCTTCGGAAAAGTATTTTTGGTAAATCGAATCATCGGGATGCACCAGAATTTGGCGGTACATTTTCTCTATATCTGCAGTTAAAACCACTGCATGCAGCCGAAAACGAATAAGAATAATGAATAAGTCGTCCTGTATCTTAGGACCGACCAATAAGGTATCATTCAATGATACTCCTGTAGAGGTCTTAGCAGATCCATCAAAAACGACACGAGTTTTAGTCGTAATGCTGTCTTGCTTTATGACCGCGTGGTGAGGAAGATAAAACCCGGGAAATTGGAACTTGCACAATTGAAGAGAGACATGTGGTTTAGGTTTAAGTATTCGTGCAAAAATCGTGGTAATCTTTACGAATCGTTTCATCTTGCAGCTGGCGTTTCTCCAAAGAATAGAAACGTCTTAAAGCGCAGGTATAAGAAGTACCCAGCTTCTCTTGGTTTTCATTAAAAGGCAATCGAACTACATAACGACCGTTGGAGTCTCTTGTGGTGTGCAATTGAAAATGATCTTCACATGTCTTTTCTTCTGGGGATAACATCTTAGGAGAAGGAAGTTCTTCTATTTCCCAAAATCGGGTAAGATTGAGGTCATCAACCTGACTATTCAACGTAAAGTGACATGATAAGTTTGGTTTTTTAAAAGATGTATTTAATCCTCCAGCAACTACCCACCCGAGTTGAGTTTTTGTAATATTACATCTGGATGATTTTTAATCTAATTTGACCTACGCTTAGAAGCTTGTAGAAGAGGTTCACGCCAATGAGAGCATCTACAGAGGAGGGTTTGCCAAACTCAGGATCGGCAAGAATAATATTTTTTGGTATTTGGAGTTGAGACATATCGATTGGAGTAGAAGGCATTGGTTTACTAATATGGGGAATTATAAGAAATTCTACGTTTTTACAAAATTTGCTGAAACGTGACTTTATGGTAGCACGCGCCGCGTGTTTGATTTTTGTACACAGATCGTCAACTCCGCTAACGGAAATGTTGACTTCAGTGCGGTCTAATTTTAGCCATTTAGCTACAGCTTCGGTAATGAAATGAGCTTGCGAGCCGGCGTCTAAAAAGACCCTGCAAGCTTTTGCAATTCCTTGAGCATTAACGATGTCCACTAGCGCCGTGGCCAATAAGGACTCAGAAGATACAAGTGCGTGCAGATTGACGCTAGAACCCGAGGATTGGGGTTCTGGATCAGCCTTTTTAATACTGGCAGGCAATTGATTAGTTTTTTCAAAATGCAGTAGAGTATGATGCCTCTGATTGCATTTTAAACACGCACTAGCCTGACATTGTGCAGATTGGTGTGAATTACGCAAGCAATTGGTACACCAGCCATTCTTTTTTGCAGCTTCATAACGGGCAAAACTACTTAAGGATTTAAATTTATTACAATAATTAACGTGATGATCATCACTACTACAATAAAGACAACGCCCTTTTGAAACGGACACGGCAAAAGTTTGTCTCGGTTGCGTTTTGATGCGGTAATTAGGTTTTTGATAATCAGGTTTTGAATTAGATGCTTGGGAGCGCACACTTTCAAAATGCGCGCGTTTTGTTAAGAAGGTGATCAGCTGATCGATGGTGGGTTTTGGAAAGCTATTGCTATGTTCCTCCCACCGTTCGCGAAGATTATCGGGTAATTTGTTGCGCAGAATGACAATCAGAATAGAATTCCAAGAATCAATGGGTTCCCCTAGAGTCTTAAGGGCACGCAAATTTTTGTGCAAATGATCAACAAAAGCTTGAGTGGAGAAGTCTTTTGTTATTACGGAAGTATCTAGTAGGGCTTGAATGTATTTCTCACGCATAAGTTTTCTATCATCATAGCGCTCTCGTAGCAGATTCCACGCTACGTCATAGTTTTGGGAGGATGTTTCAATGGTAAAATAATTTTCGAATTGGAGTTATAGTGTCATCCTCGTGTACTAATGAATTGAACAAATCATAAAACCCTAGCCAAGAGTCGAATGAGCCACTAAATGTTGGTAAAGATATCGTCGGTAAGCATGTTTTATTACTGACGAAATAGTTTGGTGTATCAACGACTGCTTTTTCAGCACTTTGAAAATCGGAATCAATTGTGATATTGTTTGATCCATTTGGATCATTAGAAATAGGTGCATTATTTACAGCCGTGGTATTTGTTGGAGGTTGTGACTGATTTGAATTACAATGCAGAAGTTTGTGTGCTTTACTGTACGCTTTGAAGTAAACGTCTTCAAAATCGTCTTTGTATTTGTATAGCTCTTCCGACTCTTCTTCTAATAATTCTAACTCAGCTTGAAGAGCCAAGAAAGTTTCGCGAATTTTATCGATTTCCGCATACTTTCTTTCCAAAATTAGAAAGTCTTCTTCTGGATTATATTTATTTAAGAATGTTTCGTAATTGGTCAAAGCTCTTTTGCTGAACCACGCTTAATTTTCAATGTTTTAATTTTTTCGCTCGACATGATTACAACAATATTAATATTACTAAATGGAATATAATTGATACAGAAACGCTATCGTTATGTTTCAATACAGAAGGCAGGTTAATAAATGGAAAATTGGTGATTCAACTGACTTACATGTACGAATTGGTGTTTATGCTGAACGATGTCGGAATTTTGATGCTACAGTGCTGTTGGTATGTGTGTAATAAAAAATACGCGAGTTAGGGTAATTGTTCAGTAGTTCAATTGTTTATACTTAGTAACACTAAGTTAAAGTTTGGTAATGGTTTTAGGCACTTTCACTTTATAAAACTGGTTGGCACTGTTCAGGTACAGAAAAACAAATTAATTTTTATTTTTCTCCAATAATTCGGCTCAAAGGACCAATGTTCAATCCGCGATTGGTTTATCGCAGCAAAATATGGTAATTTGTTCACTCGCGTGGTAAATGGTAAAATAATTAAATAAAAAAAGGAAACGGTGGTACTTCAAAACATTAAATTGTATTTCTAATATTATACGTACTGTTACCAACAACGTCTTGGAACAGAATGAATACATTTTTCAACTAAAAACTAAACATGGCAAAAGAGAAAGCGGGTAGTACAAAGAATCTTGGGGAATAGTATTGATTTTTGTTGGGGTGCCAGGTACCGACCGGTTTGGGTACCGTTAGATTTAAGGGATTAGTCAGAGGTATGGAAAGTTTTACTTCTGCAACGCTTACAAAACTTAAGCATAAAGATAAAATAAATTTTATCCACATTTCAATTATTATTATTGTCTATGTACGAAACAGAATATTTTTTAAATATTTTAAAAATTCGAAAATCTGTGTAAGTTAACGGCTCTTTTGGCTACATTGATTATACCCAAAATCTAATCAGATCTTCGAAATTATAAATAAGGTATTTGTACAAAGTTTCATAAAAATCTGACTGCTGGTTTTCTTAGAATATTGTTTACATACGGACGGACGGCCAGGCGGCCGTCGGACATACTTTATAATAACGTACCAACTCTAATTCGTCGGAAAAAGCAAAAAAGAGTGTTTTGGAAACCGTCTCATAACTCACCTTATTTCATAAGATGTTGAGTAAATATACTGTCAAATTAAGAACTCCATCATTAATTGATTATTCCTTTACATTTTATGAAATAAGATAGGGAGTTATGCGACGGTTTCCAAACCAAAAATTTTAACACCTCCAATTTTAATGAAACTTTGTAAATGGACCTTATTTATAATTTCCAAGATTTGATTATTTTTTGGGCATAATCTATGTAGCATACACAGATTTTCGAATTATATTTAGGAAAATATTCATTTTACACATTCTTCTTTCAAATAAAAGTTGTTTATAATTTAATTTTACACATTTTTATTTAAACTATTATTTGATCCGATAAGGAATAACAAACGAAAAAACACCAAAAAACTATACTCGGACACGTGTTTGAACAGCTAAACTATCATCGGCAAACAGATACTAAAAATAAAAACAATAGGAACCTTATATATACAATCAGCGTATCACGCATCGTTACACTTCATTGATTCTTATATAAGCTTGAATAATTCCGAAAATCCTAATGGACCGTGATCATCATAATTCATAAGCAAATTTACAAACTTGCTCAAAAATCAAGTTCGTTTTTATTATCTACTCTCCTAATTAAATCAATGTCGCCTACTGTATGGCCATTTTCAAGCATATGCATGGCAACACTGGACCTATCTGAGCGATGATATTTGACATGAGCTAAGTGCTCTTTAAAACTAGTTTTAATAGGTCTCTTGGTTTGCCCTATATATACTTGGTTACAGTCTTTACAATTTATTTTATATATTCCCGATTTATCACACAATTTCTATTGGATCTTTCGGATTGCCTAAATGATTTTGCGATAAAAATAAGGAATTACTGAGATATAACAATCACGTGACCAATATTAATTTTACACAAATAGTAGCGGGAAAAAAGTGGTTGGAAATTCTATTATCTATAGTTTTCGTTCGAAATTTTTTTTTTCTAAAACGTAATTTTATTTTCGCTTATTGGGGCGGTGTAAAGTTCTGCGCTGGACACTTGTTATACTATGTGAAAATAAAATAAATTAAAAAAAAATTGTTTACCCAAAACTTATATTATAATTTTATTTACGGGGTGATCGTTTGAAAACTAGCCACCCTTAATATCTCGAGAAAAAATGCAAATAGTTAACAGCAGCTTTCCATGTGTCAAAGGCGACATCTTTTGACGTTACTTGGTTAAAGTTAAAGTTCACCCTCTCACCCCCAGCAATCCCTACTTTTGAAATTTAAATGGCATCCCTCTACTTTTTCACATTTTTTATACATGATTTATCCCTAAATACGAATTCAAAAAAGAATTACGGTGACTAGCAAAATGTTGGATAAAAATGCAAAAAACTTAACTCATCATTTACCGACCTATACATACATTAATAATTAAATTTGGTTAAAGTAAGATATCGCGGTAGGATAGAGCAGGTATAAAATACAATACAATTGCGTTTTAACATTAGTGTCATGTTTGACATTGTGCAATTACTTTATTTCTCGTTCAGCATTCGCATTAAATAAAATTTAATAAAAATTTATTGGGAAAAACATAAGTGCGCTCGAAGAACGGTGAAAACATTGTCGTTGTTTTCTCAAAAATAGGCAACATCAAAGTTATGAATTTTGTTAAAGTTTCCACACTGTAATATTAATCTTAAGCTTAATTCCTTTCATTTTTAAACAATTAAATTACAAAGAAATATTTTTGACTCGATATTCACCTAAAACTTTTTCTCCAAACTTGATAATGAACGACACCCTCATAAAAACGTCAATCATAAGTATGTGACAGAATTAATTACTAAATTTTTGGGAAGTAGCTCCGTGGCAAATAAGAAAAGAACATATCGAAAAGTTTTAGATGAGGCAGCTCAGATTAAGGTTTTAGATCACCTGAATATGAATCCAACGGTCTCTTTACGACAAAATTCCACTGACACTAGACTTCCATATGGCTCAGTGCATAAAGTAACTAAGCTCCATAAATTCCATCCGTATAAATTACAACTTCATCAAGAGCTTTCAGAAGACGACAATGACCGCAGAAATGAATTTTGCGAAATCATGACAGGTATGATCAATGCAAATCCAAATTTGATTCAGAATATTTGCTTCAGTGATGAATGTTCATTTTTTTTAAATGGACATGTAAATAAACAAAATGTACGGTACTGGAGTGATGTAAATCCACACAATTTTAGAAAGGGTCGCACTCAGATACCACAAAAATTGAACGTATGGGCGGGTATATTGGGTGACACTATTATTGGCCCAATCTTTACAGATGGAAATTTAGATGGCACTATGTATTTAGATCTATTAGAAAACATCATAGATCCTTTAATAATAGAGGCAATGGAAAATATGCGTGATGAAAATGGAAATTTGATTTTAAATGAAGATCAACTCTATTTTCAACAGGATGGCGCTCCACCTCATTTTAGTTTAAATGTTCGGCAATGGCTCAACGATAGATTCCCCAATAGATGGATTGGAAGAAGATCGACTGACCAGCAAGGTCCCCTGACTTAACGAGCCCTGTTTTTTTTCTATGGAGACACCTTAAATCCGTTATTTATAAAACATCTCCTCAAGACCTTGCAGAATTACGTCAACGAATAACACAGGAATGTAATTTAATTCCGAGAGAAGTATTTTGAAAAGTACGGATAGAGTTTGAAAACCGTCATTATCATTACATGGCCAACAACGGTGGGCATTTCGAGCACTTATTATGGGCAACTTGCCATTTCTCAAAAATTAAGAATATTAAATTTTTTTTTGTTATTTTTGTCATCTTTCCTTTTATAAATTAAGGTTTTAGCTTTTTCATCCAACATTTTGCTTGTCACCGTAATTCTATTTTGGATTCGTATTTAGGAATAAATCCGCTATAAAAAAATGTGAAAAAAATTTCAAAAGTAGGGATTGCTGGGAGTGAGAGGGTGAACTTTAACTTTAACCTAGTAACGTCAAAAGATGTCCCCCTTAACACATGGAAAGGTGCCGTTGACTCCACAAAAATATCTGCATTTTTTTCTCGAGATATTTAGGGTGGCTCGTTTTTAAATGATCACCCTGTATAAACGTAAAGTAAAAGCTCAAAATTCGTTTTAAATAATAATATAATTTGATTTGTTACTTCTTGCTCGTTTTTCATTTTAATTACAATAAAATAATGGATAGTACTGATCATATGAATGCTTTATTGTACGTTATCGCGCAAGTCATCGTCCAACAACAATAATTAATATTACAAAGTAGACCTTACAACCAATACTTCTGTGATTTATAATCGCACGATTCTTTTTAAACTTAACATTGACCAATTACTATAATTTTTATCGGGTTTTAATCACTTGCATTACACACGTTATCCGTAGACATTAAAACCAAGAGAGTTAAAGTTTATTTAATGAATAAATAAATCAAATTCTTCTACTGTTGTTTATTGACAGATATTGTTTAAAACTTGATTTGATACTACATATAAAAAATGATTAGTCATTTGTTTATTTTCATGCAACATTGAAAATTGACAATAATGCCAAATTACATCTACATTAAGAAATTCAGTTTTTTGTTTTTTCAATGTTTTGAAAATTTGTATTTTTTTTTTCATAATTTAAAGAATGCAGATTGCTGAACGTTCTTCTGATCTTAACTAAAAAGAACTAGTTTGACAGACAAGGATGGTTGCGAATTGTAAAAAGGAAAACAAAATGAATGTCACGGACGCAGATAAAGTAAACCCAATCAAATGCCTACAACGAGAGTAATTGATATACGTATTGGTCGAGGACCTCCATTATGTTATTTGCTTACAAATTTATTATGACAACGAGAAACATCATAGCCTTGAAGGCAAGGAGCAGGATTCCCTGATTTTCCAAATTCTAATTTAACATTTAATTCTACATTTTCTCTATTATAGTAGAAGTTTGGTCAGAGAAAACATATCAATCAGATAGCATTTTTATTTTTGAACAATTTTGTACTTTTATGTTTTCACTCTAACAATTAGGGGAACAGGAAATTGCATAGACAAGGTTTTACAAATAAAATGCTATTACCAAGCGGCCGAATCAACACCCGGTATATTCGGTATGCTACACTCCCATCCAGTCTTATAGTAAGTCATTTATGGTTACTATGCAAAGCAATTTACTTTTTTAGTAGCTGTTGATACTTACTAAAACTGTATATTAACATATTTTAATTATACAGGGTGTCTTTAGCTGAGTGCCTATTAGAAATATCTGATGAACCGTGATAGTGAGAAAGTCAATTTGGTATGCAGCAATTTGTGACCAAGATCTATTGTTTCAAAATATTTGTAAAATGGCGTCACTTTCGGAAGCACCGGAAGTTGATGACAACTTGGTTTTTTTAAATATAATGACAATGATTTTATTTTCTTTTATGATTTCAAGTTGAATTTTAGGTCAACTTTATGTAAGGTACTTCTAACCTAAAATGTCAACTTTCGGTGATAAAAATTGTTTTATGTCAAAATTGGCAAAAACAATCTAGGTACGAAAAAAATTGTTGCAGTGGAACTAACAAAGATGGAATAGCAAAATTCTGCCAGTGGAAAGGCAAAACATTGCACTTCACCTTTCTCAATCTCAATCTTGATAATTATCTACAAGGTGGTGTGAAAAGTGAATTGAATTAGGTCAATACAAACATGCCAAAAAGTCATTTTTTTTTAATGAGACACTCCATATTTAATTACATGTGTTGAAAAGTCATTCTTTTCTGCATTGAATAATGTAACATTCTTCTATTCTTACAATAGAATTTTTTTGATTTATTTGAATTTGAAATTTGAAAGTTAAAAAACTCATATTTATGGTCATATCAGATAACAATTTCGAATTTAATGATGAGTTATCAAACTCGAAACACGTGTAACAATATAACTCTTGAATGAAGCTATTTCTTGAAACCGATAACTGTTGTTATCTGAAATGACTATAAATATGAGTTTTTAACTTTCAAATTTCAAATTCAAATAAATCAAAAAATTCTATTGAAAGAATAAAAGAATGTTACATTCACTTTTCACACCACCCTGTAGATAATTAACAAGATTGAGATGGATATGGATGAAGTGCAATGTTTTGCCTTTCCACTGGCAGAATTTTGCTATTCCATCTTTGTTAGTTCCACTGCAACAATTTTTTTCGCACATAGATGATTTTTGCCAATTTTGACATAAAACAATCTTTATCACGGAAAGTTGACATTTTAGGTTAGAAGTACCTTCCATAAAGTTGACCTAAAATTCAACTTGAAATCATAAAAGAAAATAAAATCATGGACATTACATTTAAAAAAACCAAGTTGTCATCAACTTCCGGTACTTCCGAAAGTGACGCCATTTTGAAAATATTTTAAAACAATAGAGCTTCGTCACAAATGGCTGCATACCAAATTCTGATTTTCTCGCTATCGCGGTTCTCCAGATATTTCTAATGGGCACTCAGCTAAAGACTCATTGTTATATGATCCAATAGAATTCTTTAATTTTTATGGTTGCGATGTATAAATAAGCGAATATACCCTTAACAATGTGATACAACCGTTTTGGTGTTTTGCCTCCTCCATAAATGTAATATATCCTTGCAAACATTTGCTTTTATAAACGTCAAATAAAACACAAAATAAAATCGTACCTGTTACGTTTTACCGGATTAATAGATTTTCCAATAACATTATGTTTTATATCTCGTTACGATTATATAACAAAACAAAACTCTTAAGATATTATGACTGATTATATAACTTCAGGACCTAATGTCACACTCTGACTTTTTGACCTTTATAGGTTTGGCCAATTTTGATCATAGCCATTATTTCGATGGAACAGGTAATTCGTTCCTTGGCTGTAACTTCAAGTCAATCATATTATATACTTTCTCAGTTTTAAATATCCCGTCAATCTAGCAAGATTCTCCAAGCACACAAAACAAGAAACGTTCCGGATCGAGAAAAGAAGAGAGAGGAAGAAGTTCTGGAATAAATTCTTTAAAATATTGAGAAGTTTCGGGGACCAATTTGAGAACCTGGAAAAAAATCATTTCCTTTGAATTCCAGCTCAACGATGAGATTCCTCAGGAACATTGCAATGTGGGAGGTGTTTTAAACACTGAAGGGGGCGTACAATAATCAAGATTGATTCAGTGCAATGTCAACCCCAGAAAAATCTTCTATTCAGCATTACTATCTTTGCGATGTTCAGATACCATTAACATCTCAATATATCAACCACCTTATTACAGAACAACTAAACTACTCTCATGGCGATTTCATAGTCAAACAAACGATAAAAAGAAAATTTCATGTTAAAATTTTAGATATAGAGACTACATGATCTAAAATTAAAAGAAACGTATAAAAATGTATTAGAAAATGTGGCGTTTAGGGTGTAACTCTAGACGCCGTGTTAAATCAGAGAAAGAATTTGAACGAGTCGGTTTTGATGTAGCGTTTATTATTAGACATAGCTTGATCGAGGTATACTAATTATAATTATGAATGGAAACGTTGCGATGTCACCTGATATTGTGGTATTATGTATCGCGCTGAAGGCGGCGGCCCGAAATGAATTGGACCGATGGATTCAAACTACGGCCGGTCTTCACCTGGTGCTGGTGCGGTGACTACTTGGCTGGTTCTTGACTTGTTGGCTTCTCGGCTGCCCTCATTATTCCGTTGTAACTGCACTGGTCTAAACTGAGCTCGTACTTTGAACGTAGGTTCGAACTGTACTGAACTGAATTCTGTTGTCGTACCAACTTTGTTTTATACATGCGAAGTAGGTTAGTTTGCTTAGTAAACAAGGCTGTGAAGAAATGCTGACTACACTTGCTTACTTACAATAGTATGTTTTGATTTCCGTGTATCTTACGTAATACGAGGATGTAGAACATGAGAATCAAACTAACCAGAAGTGGAGATAGAAGAATTTTTGCCACAGATATGCAAGAGGAGAAAACACTAAAATAAAGAAAAAATAAAATACACATAAACAACAAACCTATCAAAAACAACATGACAGCAGAAAAAAATAGTAAACCGTTGGTAAGTGCAAGAGATAAAATGTGTGATGGTACTTTTTAGTAGTGTCGTTCATGCCAATTTAATTGCGGAATTGCTGTTAATTGTAGCCCCTGGCGGCAAATACGGAACGAAAGTCCGTTATTTCCGTGTCAGAAACTGGCGTTAACAGATGTGCGCTAGCGAATTTCTTTAGATAATTATCAGGGTGGTTTGTTTTAATTAATTTGCTAAAATGTCGTTATTTGTTGTTATATATGTCTGCATGAGTTTATACCACAAATTGTGGAGGACTCGTTACTTCTGTAACGTTTTGTAAACGCGGTGATTATCAATTCAAAACTCGCATATGGCTATGTCGCCATTTTGGAAATTTTCAGTTTTTCGACCCCAATCACTTATCAGTATCAACAATTATATTTTTTTGCTTTTCTAGGTTCTTTTAGGTGACTCCTGCTGTCGCTTTAGAGACCTTAAACTACGTTCGACACTGAGCTACGGGTTAGTTTCTCAGGGTTAAATACGTGTTTGACGCCTTGAGAACATTTTTATTTATAGTACAAACGCAAATTTAATATCAATATAATTTGATTACTTCCTCAATTAGGTCTAAATAACCGATTTAACATTTAACTTTAATAATGAAATACTGGCACAAACAAACGTGTAATTAACTTGTCGGTGGATCTCTCTAACACAAAATTATAACAAACAGCGTTAAATAATAATTAATCCCAGTTGTTAACGATCGGTTTTAAACATATATGTAATTAATAATAAATAATAAATGTTTATTACCACAAAATATATACAACATGATAAATAAAACATATATAAATGCAAATAAACTGCATTCCCAAAAAGTCAACGACTGTCTTTGGGATTATACATTAATATACTACAATATATAATAATATCGCATTGTCTACCGATGTTAATTAACAAAAATGTGGTCTAATATCAGACTTAGAATTAGACAGACATTTGTGATTATCTTTCTCTTATTTTAAATAATTTTCATTATTACATTATGCTGTAAAAGTAAATAGTTTGATGATGGTCTCCACACTAACATTTAAATTTTATTTGGTCAGGTAAATAATTATAGAACCTAGGTGCAAGATAATTGTATGATCTTTGTCCAACAGATTTTTTTGAAAATGGTGTTTTATATTTAGAGAACTTTGTACCAGTATTATTAACATATGATTTTTATGAATATATGTAGTTACAACTAAAAATACAATTGTCTAATATGAAGTAATTTGGATTCATTATAGAGACGTCTGGATGGGTAGGTATTCTCTTTGTTTAAGATAATACGTTGCGCAACTACTTTACTGTAACCGCCTTCTCTATATGTACTGAATGGTCTAGGTCTAATTGTTTAAAAGTAGGTAATTTACGTGCAACATTAGCAAATGTCATGTATTTAGTTTAACCGTAGTTGATTGTCAATAATTTATAATTGAACCAGTTTATTATGCACCTCTTTCTCCGCAAGCGTTTTTAGATCTTCCCAGCTGCTCCCTTGATAAAATATTGCGGTATCGTCCGCAAAACTAATCAC
Source organism: Abscondita cerata (assembly GCA_030710515.1). Lineage (NCBI taxonomy): Eukaryota > Metazoa > Arthropoda > Insecta > Coleoptera > Lampyridae > Abscondita > Abscondita cerata. Next base: position 471,940 of record JALBCR010002203.1, read on the forward strand.
CTTGCCAAATGTATTTAATTTAAATAAATCATTCATAGAAATAGAAAAAAGTATTAGTCCTAATACTGTACCTTGTGGTACGCCAAATTCGATGTACAATTACAATTACAATTATGGAAGTTAATAATAGCAATCGCGTGTGAACAGATATTTTAAAAATAGAGCTTTCGAGTAGAGTTACGTGCTGTTTCTAGAGTTTCTTACATTTTACAGGTATATTCGAAATTGTTGGACATTAACAATCGAAAAACGAAGAGCAAAAACTGGCAGGTACCATAGAGTCAATGTAGAAGATCGCCTGTTTATCAGTAATTTGGAACATCACCGATGTAGGTAGATTGTCTTATAAACTATAACATTCCAAAGATATCGCGACACAAAGAATAATGGACGAAAATGTAGTTGATGGGCTACTTTTTCCTCCAGGGAAAAGTTTTAATTTGCCCCAGGTGGTAGTTCTAAAACAATTGACAAAATGGCGCTTGCGTTGACAAATAAATTTCTTTTAAACTTACGGCATTCGAGAGTGTGCAAATAAAAAAATCCAGCATTAAGTCAAGGCGGAACTTGTCACCCCTTAATAAGATTCCTATAAGTAATTAAACAATTTGTAGACTTTGTTTAATAAAAAGAAGATCTTTTACCTTTTTCGTCAAGCTAAAATACAAACCAATTTTTCACGCCCTAACCGACTATTCTTGTAAGTAAAGCTGTCTATATGCCAGAGCGAAAACGAAATTCATAGAGAAGAAGAAACCGTCACATAGGAAAGATGTTAAGCTAAAATTCTATCATTAAATACAATTAATCGTACGAGTTTCAGTACCACTGGCGTAGAATATTCTCAGTTTACTTCTTAAAAAAAATGATAACCATTGCTTTTTTTTTGAAATTTCAACATATAATTCTGTAAGTAAAATCATAGTTAGCATTTTTCGACCGTTTTTGAAATATATTACAGTAAAAACAATATTTTGTTTTGTTTTTAGGTGGCAGTTAAATAATATTTATTTAAAAAATTTAAAAAAATGTTTATACATTTTTTTCAAAATGTCCGTCTTTGTTCTTAATAAATAAAATCTAGACGTTGAAAAAATTGGCAGTAGTGCCCTAATTTCATCACATGCCATCTGTGGTCAATTAAGTTAATACAAATATCTTAAAATTGGTATTCTTAATCAAAAAATGCTAAGTATAATTTTGAGAAGAATTAAATGTTGAATTGTTTTTTCCAAAAAAGCAGGGGCGTAGTTGGCTTAAAGTATTCTGCGCCATTGGATCAATCAATTGGACTGAAATTTATGTGATTACTTGTGATTTATTACACAGTTACGTATGCAAAATTCCTGTTTTATACCTTTTTTACATCTTGAATAATATTAAAAAACCTTATAATTTTTAATCACCCTGTATCTCGGTTTATGGGAAATGGTTTAGAAAAATTGTTTGCTTATTTTGAATCACAGTATCTCCAGTTTGTGTTTTATCAAATGTAGATAAAGGCATGTATTAAGTTGCGCCTCAGTGGAAAGCTTTAAAAGCTTCAAAGCTTTCATTCTCATTTCGTAGAAAAAATTGTATTTACTATTCGTTATGAATTCCGGAACTTGATATTTGTGTATCAGCTCTTCAAAACTAGAACTTGTGTAATCATGAGAGGTTGATAGGAACTTTGAATTTCAATGAATTCCCGATTTAAATAAACACGAATGTACTTTTTGTGCCACTTCCAACCTGTTTATCAAACTCGAAAATCAAGTTACTTTAATTAGGTACTAGTGGTTCAATGTATAGATAAAATAAGAAATAAACATTCATTGTATTCATTATAACAATGCAAATTGATTTGCTGGAAAATTATTATAAAAATATAATATAACTAATTACGTTTAAGTGTAATATAAAATGTCACAATAAACAAAGAATATTCACACAAAGACTCATTATATCGCTAGTAGAGTCGTGTATTGATTTTTCTTAGAAGAAAAAAACTCCATTGTGGTCCGTTACGTAAACATTACATAAAAAAAGGGCACATTAACTTGTGTCGATGATTGCTTTATAATTATACGGTTCCCTGAAACGAGAAAATGGTTACGTTTTTTGTCACACTGCACACTATCCGTATCATTTCGTGATTAAAAGGGTGAAATTCAACTTGATTTAAAATTCTAATTTTAATACTGTCGGTATTTTACTTTACAATAGTTTTTTTTACGTGCAATCACATACCAGAAAATGTATTCATTTGTATTGTAGAAAAAATGTATAAGAAGGTGGTTTTTTATTATTCACGCACTGTAGATATAGGTAGATAAAATAAATTCCTACGTGTTTTTTTCAGTTCATATCGCCCCGGCTATTAAGATTTCCGATTATGTATATAACTAACGTTTACATATACAAAAAAAAATATTTGTGTGGAGGAGTGGTTTTATCTAGCCGGGCATCCACTTTATATTTGTTTCTAGTTTCTACACGAGCGATTTAAATCTTCTTTTATAATTCATAAATTTAAGCACTTTGTCTTTATGCCAACGGGAAAAAGAAAAAAAAATGAATTAAACTGATTGTTTTCTGCAATTATCTTTAATCGTACAATGCATTGTCTTTTAAGGCGGTTTATGAATTATTTATTTAAGCTTAATTTAAATGATTAAATAATTTCAGTTTAAGTGATGTTTGCGTTTAGCAAACACCTTGAGATGGAAATTGTGCGATTTTTACCCCGTATTGTTGATTTCTGGGCTTAATTAGTTTAATTGTTCGTAATTTAAATTGCGATTTCTGACTTATTTGTAGCTGTTTGTATAAGAAAGTAAACACTAAATAACCAAAGGAAAAGGAATTTTCACTTTGTAAATTTTGCTCTCTTCAAAATTTATTAAATTGCAATTTCGACATACGTATAAATATCGCAAGGCAATTATTTCCTAATGAAACGTTAATTTAAAGCCATTGTAATGTATTTTTTACGTAAATTTAGTGGTATTATGTTTATTTATTTCGTGTAATACAGGGTGATTCACGACCAAAGACAAAACTTCAATCCCATTTCTTTCTCACAAGCTGGCCAACGAACATTTCATTTTGTTGGCGAACAATATTTACGTTATTACATGCGTTTGTTTCATGATTACTTGTTGCGTTAAAGCCAGTCTACAATTTATTTTCATCGATTTACATTTTCGTTTCTTGTTCTTTCGTTGTGTAGAGGAAGCGACCCAAATTTGAAATAGCTCCTTATATTGACGTATAGATAACGCCATCTAACAGGAGTAGCGTAGACTAAATGAAATAAACTCCACACTATTGGTAATACTTTTGTTGTCTCATAACTAACCTAAAATATTGTTGTCAATTTTTTATAAGGAAGATTCCTAATTTGAGATACCAAATGGGCGCTGTATTTGAGACTATCTCAAATTAGGCAACCAAATGATCGTTCCATTTTTCATTACAGATGCCAAAAAAACACAAGCAATGGGGACCTCAGGCTATGGTTAGAGCTGTAAAGGCAGTGCGTAATAAAGAGATGGGTCATTTAAAAGCCTCAAAAGTTTTTGGTGTACCTAAGGGCACTGTCAAAAGATATTCGAAGTCAGATAAAAACCCTGAAGATTTTACCACATTATCGATTGGTCGGAAATCGTTTTTTCTAAAGAATTAGAAAACGAATTAGTTAAATATGCTCTAGCCATGGAACAACGTTTTTATGGTATGAGATCAGGCCATATGAAAGGAATGGCATTCTAACTGGCCATCACGAATAAATTACCTCATCCATTTAACGGAGTCAGTAAATCAGTTAGGAAAAAATGGCTGAAGTTATTTTTGAAGAGACACTCAGAACTCTCGATGAAAACACCCCAAGGCATGTCTGCTGCTCGTATAAAATCTTTCACTCCAGAAAAAGTCTTGGCGTTTTCTGACCTCTATGAGTCAGAATATTCCAAGCTTGAAGAACCTTCCCAAAGAGTGTTCAATGTCGACGAAACGGGCATTACGATAGTCCAACATAAGCATTGTAAGGTTTCATCACTGAAGGGAAAAAAACAGGTTTCAACGTTAACATCCGCAGAAAGAGGTAAACTAATCACCGTGATAACCTGTATGAATGCTGCAGGAGTTTATGTACCGCTATTATTAATTTTTCCACGCAAAAACATGAAATTAGAACTAATGCTTGGAGCTCCTGCTGGAGCGGTAGCTGAGTGTCACATATCAGGTTGGGTTCAAACCGATATCTTCACGAGATGGTTCAGGCATTTTATCAAATTTACAAGAACCACAGCTGCCGATTCAGTTCTACTTGTGTTGGATGGTCATTACTCACATACGAGAAACATTGAACTCATAGATTTAGCTAAAGAAAATTATGTTACGATTATTTGTCTCCCGCCTCATTCGACCAACAAGATGCAGCCTTTAGACATTTCATTCATGTCTCCATTAAAAACCTATTACGCCCAAGAGATAGAGAATTGGCCTCGGGAGAACGAATTAAGTTCTGTATCCCCATACACCGTTGCTTCTATAATTTGCAAAGGTTACAATAGAGCTGCCACTATGGAAATATCGTGTAATGGATTTAGAAAAACGAGATTAGTGCCTTTAAATAGAAACATCTTTACAGATTCTGATTTTGGTGTGCATGCCATGGAAAACGAAACAGGTATTCAAGAACAACATCTCTTAGAAGAATCAAGACAGCAGCAAGCTCAACTAGAGTACCAAAAGTGAAGTGATGCCTGCCTCAACGAAGGACAAAAATGAACAAACACCAAGTCCACCCTCAACAAATCAGTCTTAAAGAGACTATTTTTCTCCCACGGATATTCGTACTCTGCCTGAATTTAAAAATTGAGAGACTAAGGCGAATATTAGGGCTGGAAAAGCATCTATAATCACTCTTACTCCTTACAAAAACAAAGTACAGGAAAGTTTAGAATCAAAATTTGACAAAAGAATACCTAAAAAAAAATCAGGGGAGAGTTAGAACCTGTAGGAATACAGTTGAAGAAATTGGTGAAAAAATCCACATCTGTTCTAAAAAAAAACATCTGTTCCAAAACAGGACCAACCTTCCTCATTAGGGTTACAACAGAAAAGAAAAAAACGCCTATCTTCCTCCAGCTCAAACTCGCAGAGCGACACTAGGTTTACATTGTCTGATTCATCTTTAGACAAATCCGGAGGAAACGATGCCGAATGTTTGTTTTGCTCAGCCAGATTTTTCAAAGACAAGCATGGCAAGCAGTGGGCAAAATGTGTATACCGCAGCAGATGGGCCCATAAAGAGTGTGGAGAAATTAAAGATAATCATTTTATAGATAAGTTCATTCTGTGAAGGAAAGGTTTTTTTGAGTAGTATCTCAAATTGAGGGGTCAGGTTTAATGATGTCTCAAATTAGACAACCTTTTATTTTATGGGACAATTTACAAGAAGAAACATTCAGTTCAATAACTTCCCTATACAACTGTTTTAATTTAGTTTTTTTGTAGCATTGTTTTGTTAATACACTAAGCAAGTATTCTAATACAATATAAATAAAAATTTTTTTAAGGATGAATTTTATTTCAAATTTATGAAAAAGTGTCTCAAATTTGGGCTCCCTTCCTCTATTTTTTTTGTATTTCTTTTTAACCAGCATTCGTTATAATTCCTGCTGCAGTAAGTATTCGCCTATAGATTACAATTTCGCCTATAAATCACAATTTTCCAAATCAAGATGTTCAAACTACAGCAGATAATTTTAAAAGGTACTTTGTGAATTTGCTTGAAACGTTGGTAAAAAAAAGATTTACTATTAGTTATATTAATTGCTATGAATTGAGTGGTATATTGTAATTTATTACGTTTAATTGTATTTGTGTAACAACCCCAAATCGTTACAACAAATTTTATAAATGGTTTTATCGGATTAATTAATTCCTTTATTAGAAAATAAAAGTTTTGCTCCAGCTAGCTAGTCATTTACTTCATTTCACTTGATCATGAGACTCTAATTTATAACGACCTCGTAAACTCTACTTTAAGACGGCCTTCAAATTTTATTTAACGCGTTTGCGCACCGAAAATGTCAAATATTAAACACGTGTTTGTTCTTATCCGCAATCGCGTCTAATTTTTAGTGAACAAAAGTGATTAACGAAAAGGTTCGTTAATAATTGGATGCCGCTACAATTGTGATTATAATTAAAGATTAGTTCTAACCTTGTCACATTCCGTAAGTTTTGTAACTTTTTATTAACTCCTTTGTTCCTCCCTCTTGTGTGTCGTTTCACAGTTCGCTAATTCTTGATCGGCTTTGATAAATTGATAATTGCATCCACCATGTCACTTTCACTGCACCAATGTTCCTTTGTTGATAAGTTTTGATTTTTAATTCTTTAATTTTTATTTCAAATTTTAATTAATTCGATTCTTTATTTTTAGCTTTGTGTTATTGTTATGCTTGTCTTATTTGCGTCGAAGAAGTCACTTGGACACTGGTGAGTATGATTCTTAAAGCTAGTATTAAAATAAATTTGTTTTCTGGACTCTATGCTACTATACCTTCTTAAATTTAAGTGGTTTATTTATAATTTTTAAAATGTTCAGATTTTTTCGGGCTTCTACTGTATATGCAAACTCTACTCATAGCAAAATATATGTCGTAATTATAATAACATAAAAGTTAATTCAGTAAAAAATTCAATTTTAATTTTTTTATTTTTAAAATTGCGTGTTGGGTAAAAATGATTTAAACAAAAACTATAGACAATTAGTGTCACGTGATTTTTCTGACAATTTAAAAAATTCAAAAATCTGTGAAGGTTGACGGCTCTTTGGGTACATAGATTGTGCCTAAAATCTAATCAGATCTGCGGAATTATTAGTAAGGTCCATGTTCAAAGTTTCATAACAATCGGACGGGTGGTTATTTTGATATCTTGTTCACATTTGAACGGATGGCCGGCCGGCCGTCGGACATAATTTTTTTTACTTCGGTTTGGAAACCGTCGCATAACTCTCCATGTTATTCTATAAGATTTGGAGTAAAAATAGTTTTCTGTGTGGTAGTGATGGTGTTTGCTCTAAAATTATAAAACTCTGTGCAAGTGAACTTTTAGATCATTTACTATTCTTAATTAATAGTTGTTTCTTAATTGGTGTTTTCCTTGATGTTTTAAAGACAGCTAAAGTAATATGTGTTCAAGAGCGCCTCGATGACTTAAGAATCCACCTGCTTGGCGAACCAAGAGAGAGCCGAATGTTTTATAATTTTTGAAAAAAATGTTGAGAAGACTGGTGAATGTAAAAGATAAGAGTTTTTATTTGGCCGACCATACAATACTGAAACTCTTCAAGTAGTAATATAGTACCGATCTTGGGCCACAACTTGGCGCTAAATTTGAATTTGTGGTGGGGGACCTTCGGTTGCCTTCGTTTGCCGTCGTGGGCATACGCGTGCAGATTCGGGGTGGGATGGGTCCGGGGATCGTTCCGTGTCGTTCGGAATCGCTCAGGATGGATCGGGAACGTCCAAAGTTGCTCGGACTTTCAAGGTTAACGCCCTGTAATGGGCGAGATCAGGGAACGTTTGGGGTCGTTCGGAATAGATTGAAGCCTCTCGGAATAGATTGGAAAGGTTCAAGGTTGCTCGGACTCGCAAGGTTAACGCCCTGTAATTTAAAATCAGATGTTGGGATCATTAACCTTTATTTAGGTTAACAATAAATGTAATTTTGATTTATAAGCGAAATTTAGACCTTGGAAACAATATTTGAAACCGAAATGTAATGTGAAACCGGATGTAGGGATCATTAACCTTTATTTAGGTCAACAATAAATCTAATTTTGATTTATAAATAAAATTTAAGTGGAATGTTGATATGCTCATGAGTTGTAACAGATAACCTGCTAAACAACTAGACAGATCTGTTGTGATAGAACTGAAGCTGTTATTGTTGTTGATATTCATTCACTTTTTAAATAAAAGTCCATTTCTCCAAATAAAGTACAATCTGACAGCAACGCTTGAAACTTCTATACGAACTGTAAAATCGGTATCGGAAAAAATTAACCAAAAATATTGATGAAGAAGTCGCTTTATTTTCTTCACATATGTACGAACATTGGTCATATGACGTAATGATGACAGTGGAGGACAAATAATGTATGGAAAGATGCTCCACAATCATTAACTTTCTGCGAAACGATGAGTAGAAAGTATAACTTTAACATCGTGTTGCGTGAATTTTGGAATCTCAATATTTTTTTTGGGGAAAATTATCGAATAACCCCCAATTTTTTGCTTTCTCAAACGACTATTTTAAGCTGGTAATTTCAGTTTTTCAAAATTCTTGTGTCCGTTTTATTCACCGCCCCCGTAAATAACTGTAGGTATCTAAAATAATAATAGTAATTGTCTTTATTTTAACTTTTTCTTCTAAATAAAATTTTGTTTGATTTTTTTTGATCTACATTTTTGTTTTCAGTATAATTAATTCCGTGCGCAATACGATTATCTTAAAGATTATCAGTTGCCGAGTTGAAGATACCTTATGTGTACATTAAGGTACAGATTACACAAGCTCTAATCATTAGGTGTAATAAAATTAGACCATTAGTAGTTAAAGTATCTCATTTCTGTACAAAACCAGTTTCTAAAGAAAACATTATTTTTCTTAATTTTACTTTCATAAAATAAGTATAAACTAACATTCCCTGGATAATATTTTCTTTTTTTAATTATAATCTACTAAAGATCTTGTTGGTCGAAAATGTGTAAAACAGAGTGTTAAAATTTTTGCGATTTTAAATCGTCGCATAGCTGACCTCATTTATATAGATGTGGAGAAAATACGAAAGAAACTCGAAAAAATTGTCTTTGCTAGCGAAAAAGATCAATAAAAGAATAAGAAGAATTATACTGGTAGTTGTAAACTTTGAAAGTAGGCCCACAGAGGAAAAGCCTAATTAAACATTATTTTGTTCAAGCGTATAATAATTTTATTATTTTACGGCATTGGTGGCATTATTTTATTAGTATAACCATACCATTTTATTATAAGACTAATGCAATAAGTTAGTTGTGAAGTTAACTTTGAGCAAAACAAAACTGATTCCTTTAAATATATTTTGAAAATTCATAAGTAAACAATCAAAAAAAAGGTAATGAAAATAGATGATTCTGGTTATTTTTAAATTATTTACTAATTATAAACTAATTATGTGAATAATAATAATAATAAAGAGGAAAAATCGTATGTACAGTAAAGTACTGCAGTAAAGCTCTATATTGAAGGGATTTCTACTTATAGGTTTGTTTCAGACGGGACAGCTTGTTTCGACGCGGTCACTTCGACGCCGTCATCTTGACGCCAGCTCATCTCGACGCCAGCTCATCTCAGCGCCATCTCATCTCGACGCAAGCTGATCACGCGCGATTACATCTCCACGCCAGCTCATCTCGCGCGAACTCAACTGACGCAAGTTCAACTTTATTTTGTTGGTTAATGTAATTAGACTACTAGAGGAAAAATAACAATACAAAAGCTGTTGATATAAAATATGTTATACATACGATTGAGAGTTATGCAACGGTTTTAAAATAAAAAATTGTATCACTTTAGTTTCTTCACTACTTTTGACGAATTAGAGTTAGTAGACTAGAATTATGAATTGCCGAGAAACAATAATCACGTAAAATTAATTTTTTGACAATATCTTCAAGAATATCCATTACAAAAAGAATGGTTTTTCCATTATTTACTTGAACAATTTCTTCTTCAACGCACGTTTTCTTCATTATTGGGGCCAAGTTACGTCTTTAGGAAAAGTAATTTCCTGTAAACACGATATCTTAAAGACTTATGTCCTATTTAATAAAATTTACTATTCCGTGTATTTTACAACACTTAAAGGTTTATTTGAATTTTAGCGTAATCCACTTTGCCACTTTAAAGAAATGCATTTTCAGTTTTTAAAGTATTTTGAAAAATATTCCCTATACAGATTTTTTTTTCAAACAAAAGTTGGTTTGTCTATATACTTCTACCAGTCATTGTTGGATGACCGTAATCAACCAATAAGATATGTGGGAAACCATTGCATGCTTTATCTTAATAAATTATATGCATCCGCGTTTGTACCTGTAGTTCGACGTGAATTTAACTACCTAAATTTATGGGCTTTATTTCTTGATCGATGTAATTTTAAAAAATTTTTCAAATCTTATTGTGATTGCGCTTTGTGCTATTATATCGACGTCGTCGTAGAGTATCGGTACTCCACGTGATTCTTGCTTTTTGTGGAGTAACGATAATGTCAGTATCTGTGACACGTATTTATATGTCACAATTGAAACGGATTCATTTATCGGTTTGTAATTACAAATGTATGCGGTCACGCCAACAACCTTCAAATTAAAGTTGTATAGTTGCAAAATTATTAATTTGTAATTATAATATTTATTTGATTAAGTGAAATGTGTCTTACGACATCTCGTGTAATAAGGACACGTATAAATAGTACAAACTAAGTAATGCCAATAGATAACTGTAACAACATTGAATGTTTAAATGCAAACCCTTATCTAAGCAATAACTTAGAATGCATAACACACTTGTGTCGATAAAGCTAAGTATTTTTGTACAGTAGCATACAGGCCCGAAAGAACACCTGATGCGCATTTCGTTCTCATTATGAGCTCATCAAAGGTGTATACTTAAGTGCGGTATACAACTGTACAAGAAGGCGGTTGGTCTTTTAAACTCTCGTGAAGCATTGAACAAAAGTGAAATGTGTGTCTTACAACATCTCGTGTAATAGGGCCACGTATAAATAGTACAAAGTAAGTAATGCCAACAGATAACTGTACCGACATTGAATGTTTAAATGCAAATCGTTATCTAAGCAATAACTTAGAATGCATAACACACTTGTGTCGATAAAGTCAAGTATTTCTGTACAGTACCATACAGGCCCAAAAGAACACCTGATGCGCGTTTCGCTCTTATTATGAGCTCATCAGAGTATACCGCACTTAAGTATACATCTCTGATGAGCTCATACTAATAGCAAAGTGCGCATTAGGTGTTCTTTCGTGCGTGTATGCTACTGTACAGAAATACTTGGCTTTATCGATACGAGTGTGCTATGCATTCTAAGTTATCGCTTAGATAACGATTTGCATTTCAACATTCAATACTTTTACAGTTATCTGTTGGCATTACTTAATTGATTAAGTTTAATTCTAAAACCGCTACGCTTTATTTCGACGCGGTCACTTTGACGCCGCACTCTTGACACCGCCGCTTCGACGCAAGCTTATCTCGTCGCGAGCTCTATTCGATGCAAGTTCATCTCGATGAAATTTATTTCGTATTATAAAACCAAAGTCATTTATTATAAGCTTTTACCTTAAAATTTATTAAACAATAACAACGTTATCAACTTTTGTCCATATCGCAACCGATATGTTTAAATAAAAAATTTGCTTTTTTTGGCATTGAAGATATGTTAACTAAAAGGCACGTGATTACCGTATCTCTCTAAATAGACTTTGTTACGGTTTATTTGTAAACAAATTTAAAGAAAATAATCATCAGTGTTGAAAACCTGGTCGGCAGCTCTGTTCGTCGCAGAGGGTGGTGGATGTACTTACTAATTATGAGGTCGAAGGAGAGAAATTAGTGGGCGCTTAGTAGATTGTGAAGGAAATATTCTGGAAACAACAGTAGACTAGCATAGATATAAATAGAGGTAAATAGAAACACAATATAAAATTATTTCATCAATAGAGAAAGCGTTGAACTATTTGTTCTCGTAGGAAAGTATCCAAACTGACAAGATAACTAAAAGTCGCAACAAACAGATAAATGTACCCGTTTCAATTCGTAACGCTTCGCAGGAAGTTAAACACAAAATAAACTCCATTTACTTCTTGTAACATAATATAGGTACAACTTTAATTAGAAGGTTGTTGTTATTGGTTATTATTTAGGTAACTGGTGATAGTAATCAACAATTAAAAATATTTCTCAGAGAACAGTTGAATTAATGCAATTGTATCGTGTTTTTAATTGATGTTTCTCAATCATGTATACATAGTTAGTTTACTTCTTCAGAATAACATTACTTATGATTTAAATCTAGAAATTATGAAGTCTGAGTGTTTGATGTGGTCAAAAATGCTAGAAAATAAAATAAAATGTGGAACTTCAAAAATCCACTACTCAAATGAACCAACAATTATATGTAATTATTGTTTGCTTTATTTTTACGAAAAAATATTACGTAATAAGAATGAAATTTTTTTCAATCATCTCCAAAATAAATCATTTGCAGTTTCTAGATTTGTTATTCTGAAGACGCAAACTACATGATTGCGTTAAAAACATGAAACAATTGCATTAATGCAATAATTCTTCTGTGGGAAATATTTATAATTGTTGTTTACTATCATCAGTTACCTAAATACAGCTATAATTATGTTTAGAATGAATTGTGAATATGGAAAAATACTTTATCAGCGCAAATTTACTCAAAAACAACGTGGTGTTTAAATATACACCATTTTTTAAATAAAAGTTCATTTTTAACTTGAAGTAAAACCAATATCTGTTCTGTCTTTAAAAACACCAAAGAAAGAGAAACTTTTTGCTCAGAAGGATTATTTGTTGGCAACTTCAAAATTACAATTTTTACTTTTATATGGGACCCGCAGGGGTCGAAAAAATGCTCGGTATAAAACTTTGCACAACGATTACACACACTGACCAAACAGATTTTTTTCAATGAAGTCGATTGATCAGGTTTTCATGACCTGCACATAAATCGAGAAAAATTAAGCGCTGCTTTGCCCCATACAGCATCCGTCCAACTGATAAAGGGTCAACGTTCTGGGTATAGCATTAGAAATTTAGTAGGCCATGTAATTTAACAAACTTTTAGATGAGCAATTATAAATAAACGTGGACTGTCAAATACAAAAAAAAACGATAACAATAAATTATATAAAAGGTTTCCTTAGTTAAGTTAGCGGTTCTCGGTACCAAACAAGTAATTGTAAAAACATCAAAAAGTGCACTAAACGTAGCGGTTATCAGATAGAAACGTACTAAATACTTTAATGGAACAAGAATTATACGGAAATTACACAAATGAGAAACTGTCATTTGCATATCTGTAACAAATGTTAATGTCAGCGGAAACTAAATTACATGATATCTCTTTCCTGTTAGAAACTACATAAACAGTTTTGAAGAATTTACTGATAGTATTTTTTAATTGCACTTATCACGTCAGAATTAAACGCTTCAGTTGCTTTTAACATGCCGATTGAAACTATAATAATAATTTTAAAAGTGTGTTAATGTTATCTATACTTTGTAGTAAGTGTCTTTTTATTAAAGCACCTTAAAAGTTTCAAATCTGTTAATATTTTCATTAAACTTATTCGTAAATTTTGTTGGTCCATTCTTTTTTTGGTTTTTGCTATTCGCCTCACTTCTTTCCATGTTAACCCCATTTGTCTTATATACTCTGCTATTTCCTTATCCCATGTTTTCTTTGGTCGGCCTCTTGTTCTATTCTGTGTAACTCTTGTCTCCCAGATTTTTGTTCTTTCTTCTGCCATTCTCACTATGTTTCCAAACCATCTCAGTTTAATATTTTTCACTAATGGCTCCACTTCTAGTTCTTCTCTAACTGTTTCATTTCCAATTCTGTCCCTTCTCGTAATGTCTTTGATTTCACGCAGATACTTCATCTCTATGGCTTGTAGTTTACTTGTTATTTCTTTTTTTAAAGCCCAAGTTTCACTCCCGTAGAATAAGGTTGTCGTAAAAATGGATTTAAATAATGTGATTTTTGTTTTCTTTGATATTTCATTTTTTATGATTACGTTGTTTAATGCATGGTATAAGGTAAAGGCACCTAAGATTGCGCACTTAGTGTATTTATAGCCATAGAAATAAAGATTTATGATCTATGACAAATCATTTTTTATTTAATGAATCTCTTGGTCTTCAGCTAGTATAACAATACAAAAACAAATTAAAAACATGAAACTTAAGTCCTTAAAAACATTTTTCTAATAGGCTGCAAATGCGCAATCTTACAGGCACTGTCCTCTAAGATTGCGCATCAGCAAGAGTCGCATTTAAAGAGCCCAAACCCTTCGTAGCTCGAACATTCTTCGTGCCACCATTGATTACAGCCACTGCATTGTACCCAGTCCTCAGTAATGGGTTCTTCATAGGTTTCGTTACATCCAGGACAGTTAATATTTTCTTTCTCTTGGACGTTCTGCGCCGATGAAGTTGAGGGTATTGCAGGATCGCTGAAATTGCTCTTCTTGTTGATTCGTTTGTTCGTATTTGTCTTCTGTCCTTGTAGGAGAGCATTTTTATAGGGAGAGGAGGATAACACCTCGGATTTTTTAAGTTCTTTTTCGCTTTTTGCTTCCACTGCCTTTGGTAATGGGGATAAATCAGCAGGTGAGATTCTTGGTTTCTCTTTGTTATTTTGAGCTCCTGATGAGTTATCGCTGTCACTTCTGTTATCACCAGGCTTCTTAGAGTCTGCTACAACAGCTTCATCCTCTTGCTCATTGGGACAGAATGTCACTTCTGAGGGAGCAAAGTCGTCCTCCGAGAAGATGTGCCTGTTGAATGGGTGAATTCCTGTTTTCTCGAACGACCGAACTGCCTTCTCCATGTTTGCAACTCTTTCATAAGCGGAACTGAATATACTGGCAACGTTACTCTGTGAAATACCAATTCCGGGATGGTTCACTAACCATCTGTCAGCTTCTTGAGCATAGGCTTTTTCAGTGGACCGAAGAAGCCAACATCCAAAGGTTGAAGCCTGTGGCTTGCATGAGGCGGCAATGACAGAAGAGTTATGAAATGTTCTCTACAATAGAGAACTGCTTGAATACTGCAGTGGGAAATATGATTGTCTAGTATGAGAAGAACTGGATCCTCTTTTGTTGGCTTGACAAACTTGTAGAAATGTTTCAGCCAATCAGTAAAGAGTTCTGTGTTGATGAATCCCGTTTCGGAAATCATTCGCAGCGTTCCCTCTGGGGCATCTGTGAATAACTCTGGCTTCATCCGTTTTCTCAGGAAGATCATAGCAGGAGGGACATAGATTCCCGTAGCACTCATGCAGCACACAACTGTAACGGTTTGTCCCCTCTCACCAGATGCCACTTTACACACTATTTTCTTGCCCATTGATGATATAACTTTTGGCAGGTTATTCAGTACCGTCGATATGCCAGATTCGTCCATATTGAATTTCCGGTGGGCTGGAAATTTCTTTTCAGAACAAACACTGGCTAAATTATCGAAGAAACGATCACATTGGATTTTGTTGAACCCAATTGCTCTAACCAAACTACATTTTTCTAGTGTACGCAATGCCAGATTCTGCCTCTTGCAAAAGGCTATAATCAAGTTTTTCCTGCTAATCTAGTAGTCTTGTTGAATCTATGCTCAATACTATTTTTATCAGTAAACTCAAATGCTAAACTCATTAGTTGCTTCCTGGTGACTCCATAAAATCTCTTGTCTAGCTCTCTTACATGATCCGCGAGTTCTTTTTCAAGTTCAGGAGAGAAGGCAGGCTTGTGTCGTCCAAGGAAATTGGTACAGTGCCCTGTAAGATAAACCAAGACGTATGTTAAACCGTTTGTGTAGTTTTAATTTAGCCCTAACTTCTTAGAAACTATTCAAGGCGACACCAATAAATAAAATTATATATATATATACATACAACATAAATTTAAAAATATATGTTATATAGCCTACCAATTTCAGTCGGTTTCTTAGAGTGGATTCTTTAGTTCCCAATGAAGCAGCCACTTTACGTTGACTTTCGCCATTTTGAATTCTTCTCCTAGCATCATCAAGAATTTCCTGAGTAAATATCAGTTTTCTCGCGGATATTCTATTATATGTCGATGTCATTATGCACTTCAGTAATAATCTGCAAGAAAGAATATCGTACTTTGAAATCCCTTGTACAAAATAATATGTGCCTCTAAGATTGCGCACCGGTGCGCGATCTTACAGGTTTCTACGTGGTTCAGAAGTTTAGCCAATAGATGTCAGGTGTTTTCACTTACAGAACCAACGAGTGATGCACATCCTCATTCAGATACTCAGCTTTCAACAGAAATATTTTAAATTGATATATTTAGTCTTATAATTGCAACAATGCTTATTATAGCTACACTTAAAATTATATTAAGATTAATGAATTCAGTTCTTACCTTGTAAATCTATATCGAAACACTTCTAGAAAAGATTCTCACACCAATGAGCACAGCTTTGCAAACGCTTTCCAACTATATAATAACGGCAACCAACAGTGCTGCCAACAGTAAAAAAAAACCAAATCGCAATCTTAGAGGATGCGCAATCTTAGGTGCCTTTACCTTACGTTTAAAGCACTTTCTATTCTGTCGTTTATTTCGGAGATAATGTTCCTATTCCTTTATATTGTCACACCCAGATATCTAAACACTGCTATTATTGTTACGTCCATGTCGTTTTTACCTATAACCATGACCTTGGTCTTCTCCACATTCATTTTTAGATTTCTGCTGTGTAATATGTTTTTCCATACTTCTAAGTTGTATTGTAAATCTTGTTCATTCTTGGCATAAATAACTAAATCATCTGCAAATACGCTTTCTGATATATTTACTATTTCCATATTTCTGTACCCCACTGGTAACGTCTTCACTTTACCTTTCACTTCTTTTAATACATATATCGTGCATTACTATATTGAACAATATTGGGCTTAGTACTCCTCTCTGTGTTAACCCTGGAATGTATAGGCGAAAATAAAGACATATGTGCATAGGTGGGGTTTATAAGAACCCCACAAGTTTATTGCTAAAAAAACTGAAATTTACCAAAAATTTACAGTAAGTTTATAAACAGTTTTGGCAAATTTCTTGTTTGTGTTCAGCGCAACAAAATTTTTACATTTGAAACATTGTCCTCTTGCTTTCCGGTCCTTGGAGCGACAACATAGATGACATCTGCCACGTTTTAAAGGACGAAAAGTTTCATCTCGTTTTCAGCTTCTTCAACCGACCCAACATCAATTGCTTGACGAATATAATCGCGCAATTTACGGGAAAGACTAGCATGAGATGAACGAATTACCATGTGAGGTGTTGCTAGCTGCATTCCTAGGTCTTGCAGAAACTTTAGTCTAATAAACTGATTTTCTTTGTTAGTTTGGTATAATACCCCTGCTTGATCCAATATTCCATAAAGAAATCTAAGAGGCTTTTTTTTTGTTTTTCTCGCAACCGTATAGGTATGGACAAGTTGATCGAAGGTGTCCACACCTCCCTTGGTCCTATTATAAAAATGAATTACTTCCGGTTTTTGAGTCTCGTTATTTATAGTTTTATCAGTGTGCATTGTAGAAAGCAACAAAACGCTCTTTCCTTTTTTGGACAATACGATACCAACAATTTTGTTTAATCAAAAACAAAATCCGAACTGCCAACTGCTTTACGGTTTGTAGGTAAAAAGGAAGGTGGAATTTCTACTTTATTTTTTCTCAGTGTTCCCACGACATTGAGGTTATAATCTTTTTGCATTCGGTCAGCTAGTGGTATCGATGTAAACCAGATATCCATGGTCAAGTTTCTTCCAGTTCCATGAATACTGGTTGTTATTCGCCTGACGTAGGTACTTTAGAGATATATTTTCACCAGGCACTTTTTCTTCTTTTTCAATATAAGGTATGGCGTTTATCATGTAATATGATTTTGAATCGCATAATGTTACAATTTTTAAGCCGCATTTATCAGACCTGGAGGAATGTACACTCATGAAATTTAAAACTTGGACACCACAATTTCTGTAAACAAAAGTTTGCACATTGTGAAGCGGGCTTAAGGGTATCATTTACAATTCTAACAGCAAGTAGTCTCAGCAGGGGTTATCTTATAGAAGGACTGTAGAATGAATCATTACACTAAGCACGTTTTAGAAAATAGGTAATTTACGTTGCTTACTTAATTTTTTTCTTTAAAGAATATATTTGAAGGTATCGCTAATTAAACACCATAGCTCGATTAATTATCGAATCAAAATTTTGTTTAGGAAATGTTTACAAAAACATTAGAATTAATTTTGATTTAAAAAACGTCTACAAGCAATAACTTTTAAATTAAATCAAAAAAACTAAACATGGTTATTTGGGTTGACTGATTATTACTTATTTTAAATAAATCTAACAGCTGTTACCCTGGCCAGCAAAAAGCCCAGATTTTAACATTATCAAAAATGTTTGGGCTCGAATACTTGCTGTTATCCGAAGACAACAAGGGCCAAATTTTATACCAGTAAACCGTAATGCACTAATTGCAGCCATTGATACCGCATGGGAAACGATTAATATTAATTATATTGATACCTTGATAGCGTCAATGAGCAGACGCCTCCAAGAATGTATCAATAATAATGGAGGTCACACCCATTATTGATTTCTTATATTTATTTATATAGTAATACCTTTATTTAAAAAAAAATTTTCATTTAATTTTAAACTATAACTTGGTATCTTAATTATAATTATGTAATAAATTCTTGTCAAAAAACTAAATATATACGTTGACAATAAGAATTGCCTTAGTTTTTATTTTCACTTTTTTATTAACTACAGAAAAAAATGAAACGTCATAAAATATACATTTTGTAAGGACTAAATATTATGAATAGAGAGTTTAATGATTTTTTTAAATAACTTACAATAATTAGTAGGTTAGATTTATTTAAAAATAAGTAATAATCAGTCAACCCAAATAACCATGTTTAGTTTTTGATTTAATTTAAAAGTTATTGCTTGTAGACGTTTTTAAATCAAAATTATTTCTAATTTTATTTTGTAAACATTTCCTAAACAAAATTTTGATTCGATAATTAATCGAGCTATGGTGTTTAATTAGCGATACCTTCAAATATATTCTTTAAAGAAAAAATTAAGTAAGCAACGTAAATTACCTATTTTCTAAAACGTGCTTAGTGTAATGATTCATTCTACAGTCCTTCTATAAGATAACCCCTGCTGAGACTACCTGCTGTTAGAATTGTAAATGATACCCTTAAGCCCGCTTCACAATGTGCAAACTTTTGTTTACAGAAATTGTGGTGTCCAAGTTTTAAATTTCATCAGTGTACATTCTGAACGGACAGTTACTCTTGAAACCAAGTAGTTAATCAACCCAGAAGTTTCTTATAAGAACAAATTTATCATCACCGTTACGCGTACACTTATCATCCAACCTGAGACAATTGATCAGAAATCTAATTCTTGACTCAGACATTATGCAGCTATAAATAGGACATCAAAATTTTGTAGACCACATTTCACTCATATTTAAATGGCGATCTTTGCGAGAGCTTGCAATATACAATAATCCAAATAATGCATATACTTTGTTATAATATGTATCTCCTATATAATAAGTATTAGCTGCATAATTTGTTCTTCGAGCACCTATTTCACGTTCGGCATTGTAATATTGCACCGCGGAAGACGAATAATGTTTCGCGCAAGTGCCCGACGAGTCAATTTCGGTGGGTCAGTATACCATTTGTAGTCATTTTTTTCTTTTATAATTTTACTTGGCTTTATCGACACTCGTGCGTTTAAGGCATTGAAGCTGTTGCTTTAGATAGCGATATGCACGTAAACGCACACATGTCCTTACTTTTAACTGTTGGCATTTTCTTAGTTTATACTAATCATACGTGTCAATGTTTTACACGAGATGTCGTCAGACACACATTTTACTTATATTCTTTTATAATGTTTCCACGTACTTGGGTCGTTACTGCGTTACTAGAAGTAGCAGAAGCAGTTTCATCTTGAGCATTGCAAACATCTTCTTTATCAATATCCATATTTTCACTTTCATTTTCGAATTCAACACTTATTCCATTTTCTGCATCGGATTCAATTTCCACATTGTAATTACTTTAGCAAAGTCTTATAAATAATTAATGAACAAGATTGGTACCTGCTCGTTCTTCCGTACTATCACATTCTGATTCTTCTAAAGCTGCCAACATAACACTTTCAAACCTTGGCGATAATGAGCGAACCGGAAATCTTCTAACGAAAGGTGCTACTTTTTTCATTGTGAAAGCACAAAATCGCCAAAATTCCAAACTAGTGTCAAAATAAAAAATACCGTTAATGCATACGAGGGTACAATTGGACCTCAATTTTAATGTAGGATGTAAACTATAACTCCAATCATAAAATCAACTTACATCTCACAAGAGGTCAACCTCAACTGATAATACACAAACTCACAATACCTGGGCATGCGCATAACAAATTATACTGTAACAGTTTTGGTGCCTTGGGGTCCAAGTGGACCCCGCTGTGCATTCTAGGGTTAATCCATTTTTGTCACAAATTCTTGTGGTTGTAAATTACCTGTTCCTACTATATTTCTAGTATTTTTGTATATGGTCTTTATGCAATTCCATCTTTTGATTTAATATGTTTAACTTTAAATGATTTTCCTTTTTGAGTGATTTTAGGAACTTATAAAATAATTTTTTATTACCGTATCTATCTCGTTCCATCTTCTTACCAAAACCTTCCCAGGTTTTTTGCTTTGCTTCCTTTACTATTTGTTTTACTTTGATTCTTTGTTCTTTATATCTATTATATTTTTCTTCCGTTCTATTCCCCAAATACTCCTTCAATTTCTGCTTCTTGTCTCTTATTTCCTTTATTATCTCCTCGCTTCACCAGCTTGTTTGTTTCTTGTTATCGGTTATTTTGGTCATATCGCAAAATTTTTGCTGTTGTTAATAGTGTTTCTTTACTACCTTTTCATGGTTCTTCCAATGATATTTTCATTTATTTCTGTTCCACTTTTATGTTGTAAATTCTTGCCGTTTCTTCTTCTCTTAGCTTATATGTTTTGATTTTTTCTTTTGCTTGATTTTTACTTTTATTTTCACACATTATTATTTGTTTCCTTGGGCTCTTCCTGACTTATTTTCACTTCTGAAGTCACTAGGTAGTGGTCTGAGTATATTCCCGCCCCTCTTTTAACTCTGATATCCTTTATTTCTTTCCTAAAGCATCTGTTCACTATTATATAATCTATTATAACTTCTCTCCTCTGCTCGCTCCCTACGAACATATTGCTGTGGATTACCAACTTCGCATATGAGACATCTTTTTAATTTGTCTATAATTATTTATTTATTATTTATTTATAATCTCAGGTTTCTGAGTCCTTCCCAAATAAAAGAATTAGTTATATACATGGAATTTAATTGATTCTATACAAAAGCTTTTACAATAATTTCACATATTAGATTTTATTTGTCATATGACGCATGCATACAGTTCAATTCTAATTAACAAAAAAATGCGTTATAACCGACCTTGTATCGATGATAACTTTGACACCACCTGCGTTGTCTTCTTATCGTTGGGTGCAATAATTTTTGTTGTACCGGTTGAGTAATTAATTGCTGTCACTCTTTACTTATTGTCTAACGAAATTTCACTTTATTTTCACGAAATCTTTCTTTGCGTTGGGACTTGAATTTCCCCCTTTCACTTTCTTCATTTCAAACGTTAGGTTTTTCAAATGTTTTTTCTCACTTCTACTTCCACATGAAGATTGTGTCGTCTCACTTTCTAACCTTGCAACACGCAAACTGTTTCTTTATGTTCTTCACACATAGTTATTTTTATCACGGAAACTAATTTTAGTACACTTTTTAAGAGTGTTCATCATATTATCGCTACACTAAACTTACTTATTAATTTTGTTTCTTTAATTAAACAGAAATTAATCTTTTATGTACGAATCAAATTCTTTGATTAATATTAATTAATTATGGTTTATAAAATATAGATTGGCATTTTAAAAAACTGTTAACTACAAATTAAATTTAATTTTGTTTCTTATTTAAATGTAAACTCTCAATGCTTAAACACAACGGAAAATGAAATGATGCGACTTGTGGCACTTCACATCTATATGGAAATTATAAACTATCCTGGACTAGGTCTTTATTGGGCACCACAAACCCAGTTAAACTTAGTCCGCGACGTTGGACTTGGCAGAAACAGATTTGAGTCTCTTCGAAATAACTTTCACATTACGGATGTAAACAAAGATAAGAATAAAAACGATAAATTATGGAATGTGAGACCTATAATCAATAATTTTGAGAAAAGAAGCGAATTGTTGCCTTGATGAGACTATTATTCCCTTCAAGAGGTAGTTAACTTCAAGCAATAGATCAGAGGGAAACCAAATCTATGAGGTGTTAAGGTTTAAAATTTATGTGGGAAATCTGATATTATATCGATTAATTTTCTATCAGGGTAGGACAACCCTACCTAAACAACACCAATCCTCAGTTAGTTCTGCATCTTGTTGAATGATTATCAGAAAATCATGGGTATAAGCTCTATTTTGATAATTTTTTTAATTTGGTAGAAGCTTTGCCTGAAGCTGAAAAACATTTTCGGGGGAACATCCGAATGCAAAGTAACGAAAGATGAAAACATCGTAGCCGTGACACAACAAAGCCGTAAATATGACTTAAAATTTTGCAGCTATAGATCGTGTTGACTAAGTAAGACGATGGGATAAAAAACAAAGAACCCACATATGCATTGAAAAACCTACAGTTATTTGATTACGTTATGAGTGGAGTCGACAAGAGCGATTTATTAGTGGCTCTCTATTGTACATTTATTAGGTCCAAAAAATGGATCCGTCGCATAATTTTCTATTATTTCAATGCTGCCGTTTGCAACTCCTGGCTTGCATATCGTCGACACGCCAGTAAGGCAGATATTAGAAAACAAAAAGATTTGTTAGAATTTGCGTTCGATGTGGCCGAAGTTTTAGCTTTTTTTAAGGCGTCCGTAAGATCATCCAAGGTAGGGAGGCCGCGCTGGCGTTTGGCGTCTTCAGCAGTGGTTCCTTCAGCTTCTAATGTGCATCTGTCCCTGAAGTAAGAATTAATAATCTTTACCATTGGTCAAACCTTATCGATGGTCACCAACAGAGATGTAAACTAGAAAACTGAAAGGGAAGATATCGTACCCAATGTGAAAATTCAATGTATTTTATGCTATGATAATAAAAATAATTGCTTTAAGCAATATCATCTGAAATAAAATATATTTCGTATACAATATTTTTTCATTTTCTTTACCATTCTCTACCTGGTGGTGGCTAATGCCACGGTATCCTGGCGTGCTTACGGGTGTCCCAAAAATTATAAAAAACATATTTTGAACATATCTATACACATCTGTTGCCTAATACCAATTTAGATTAATTTTAACGCGACTATAAAAGAGTCAGGGCTAAAAGGGTTAAGTACAGTAACACTTTTTTACAGACTTTTAAATTCTTTAATTACAGATTTTTACTAATAGTACTGTAGAACATTACTGTATTGTAATGTATACATATAAGTTGCACATTCAGCGTTCACATTTTCCAATTTCATTTATATGACGTGGTGTATGGGATTACTGAAACATTGGCTAGTTCTTATTTTATTCCATCTCGCAAAAAAAAATCTTAGTATAAGAAACCAGCCTAAATATATGTAATCAATAAAGAAGAAGTACAGTAATTACATAAACATACGTAACGCATTTCTAAAATAACATTCATGAGATGTTTTTCCCCGGAAAATATGTCTACATTAAATAATTTTTGGTGGCAAAACATTAGCCCAATCACAATAAAGAAATAACAGCTGATACAGTCCCGGACAGAAGTTTGAGTTATCAATTTGTATTTTTGACAAATTTTGATTCTTTCAGTTTTTTCATTTATTCATCTATATAAAAAACAATTCTTTTGAAACCTCTTTTTACTGCAATATTTTGTGAAACAGTAAGTATATTTTATAGTGATTTTAAATAATTACATGATTTAAATTTATATTACGTAACCTCAAAAGCACTCGTAAAGTTTATTTTTGTTTATATTAATTTCTTAAGTTATATTGTAATGCTTTAAGGACAATTAATGTTTTAATTTAAATGGTCATTTTGTTTTAAAAATTATTAATTTCTTACAAAATTTTGTTTTTCCAGCTTTTGCTTACATTTTTATAGGACTACGAAGAAACCTGTTCATTCCAAAGGCAGAAACATTGCACCTGCATCATGCATTCTTATATTGGGCAGTTTGGGGGATTGTATCTGTTTGCAGTTATTGGTTCCGAATTAGTACTCGTGTATTTGCAAAAGTTAATCTCGTTTTCTCGCAAAAATTATACGTTCTTTTCCTATTGAATCTTCGTTGTGAATGGGTGTACTTGGAAGCCACGTTTGTTTCTTAGAAATTTTGCTCGAAAGTACTCTCAAAAATATCGTAATCAACACTTTCACGAGACACTCTACTTAAAAGATTAGGCCCTCAATTTCTTTATTTATTTCTTTTATTATCAAATTTTTTATCTAGAAAACATAGAATGTCAATAATTTCAAATCAAATTGTCAGTTTTTGAACGAATTTAAAATAGGGCCTAATATTTCCAATATTTTATAATCAGCTGATAGCTCGTAACAGTAATGTGAAATGTGCCAAAATTTGTTGAAGTAGATATAGTCGTTTCGAAGAAATACACGTTTGATCAGTTTTTGGACGCCATCTTTAAACGGTTATAACTACGACAGTTGACCTTTTTTGACAAAGAACTTTTTTTAAATATTATGGGCCAGGAAATACGCCCTTTAAAACGTTAAACTTAATTATGACTCACCCTGTATATTTTTGTCCCTAACAGCTTTCTTTTTTCTTCAAAATTTCCAGTTTCTTCTCCATACTTCCCACTTTTACTATTATTACTCTTTTCCTTATTTCTGTAGCATCCTCCAAATTTTCTTCCACCCCATTTTATTTTCAACACTTCTTCCATTTGTCTCAATATTTCCCTTTTGCTCCAATTACTTCTAATCCTTTTATTACCAAGTTCTTTCTTTTTTCTCCTCTCCACGTTGTTTATTCTTCTCTCTAACGTCTCTCTCTTTCCTTTATTCCCTTAAGTTTTAATTCCCATTGCTCATTCATTTTTACAATTTCTGACCTTATGTCTTCATTCGTTTTATCTTGACTTACTTTTATCGATCTTATTTCCTTTAAGATTTCGTGACAAAATTCTCTTATTCCAACCATTTCCTGTGTACCTTTAGTTTTTGGTGATCTTCCGTCTTATATATCATACATTTCATCATGTGATCTTCTTTTTCGTGCTTCTGACTATGTTCCTTCCGTTTCTGATATTCCTTAATTTTATTATACTCTGTATATTATTTTTATCCAATAATAAATACTATTTATTTATTTAATACTATTCAAAATGCTTAATATATTGAATTTTCCTTTCAATGCATTTTTTAAATTTTAGTTTCTGTAACAATTCGTCTATCTTCGAATGTACTAATTTTACAAAAAAAATTATAAAACAAAAAGTTACTATAAATTACATTCAGTTTCTTCTTTTAAACGCCGGAATCATTATTGAAACAGTGTCGAAATGGTATAACCGTAGTTGTTCTTTAGATGTTCTGTGACTTACCACTTATTTATTTATGATATTACATATGGGGTGTTCAAAAGTACATTTAAATTTACTTTCTCGACAAGATCCGGGATTTTCACGGTCTGAATCTATTCTGAAACAGCCAGAGTTGGATCGTGTCACATTAGTAACTATGAAGTTGCTAACCCCGGAAACGGTTTTTACACAACTTGTACACTATAAATCAAACACCATTAAATTTAACTGTTTTCCAATTGCGCTCTTATAACAGTATTTATAATTTTCAAGTTGTTTTCCATAAGAAAACAGGTGCATGCACCTAAAAGCAGTAACACCCTAATTATTTGTATGAAAAAAATTCAAATATGTATTTGGCAATTGTAACGTATTTGGATATGCTTTTATTATATATTATTATTATATTGCAACAAACAAAAAGTAAATAAAAGATTAACATCTGTTGAAGTGAGCACATCAAATGGAGCCGAAATGAAAACACAAAAGTCACACATTTAACTCGTGTGGGCGCGTCATGTTTAATTAAAGATTATTTAATTAGTGTTTATACATACATTTTTTTGTCGCTCTAAGTATTTTCACATAATTGCTAATTAAAAAGTAAACAAAATTTTTCCTAAAAGGATCAAACAAAACTGTACTTTTATCCTTTTTTTCGTGATCGACAAGAATTATGGTAAAGAATTGTTAAAACGAAAGCTAGTTTCATTTAAGAGATTCTGGATGAATGGATTAGAAAAGGACGATTCTGAAATCGAACAAGGACAGTAAGTTTTGATCAATTTTTACAGCTGAAACTGAAACGGGCCGATCCTGCGCGCAGAGGTTTGTCCTTGCCCTTGACTCTTAACGATTTGTGCACGTTCAAAATAAGTTTGGGGTTGTATGTGACATGAACAAAGGGGATTTATACATAAAAACTTAATCATACGATAGGCACGAATCCTATTCCACTATTTGGCATAAAATATTGTTGAAAAATCGTATCGTCGAGCGCTTTAATTAAAAACAATCCAATTTCGTTTCGATAAGAGTTTTATTAATCGTAAATTTAAGAAGAAAAGTTTTTATTTTCCTATTTAGGTCCGTATAAGCGCTACGTGTAGAAATGCACGCCCTTATTCGAACTGGAGAAATCCAGCTGAACTACAAAACAAACTTTTTGCTTTTATAGTCACGGTTTTTATGCCGTACGTGCTGTTTTTTAAACAAACTTTAAAATGGGAAAAAGAATGCCCTACTTCAAGGCCGAGCGTCTATTTATGCCAATTGTATAAATATCAACAAAAGCAAGCGAGTGCAGTTTTGGCACAGAAAGCAATTACTTTTATGCAACGTATCAATCATAAACATTTTATTTTAAGTTGTGCTCACGTTTATTTTGTCTAAAGAACCCAGTTTTTGCGTAAAAAAAACAAAATTTTTTATAGTCAACTTGCCCTGATAAATTAGGTGCAAATTAGGTATTAAATCAGCAGGTGCTGAAGAGCAGGCATTTTGAAATAAAATTAAAGTGGCCAAAGAACTTTAAATTATTTAGTTTTGTATTATTCAATAGATTGGTTTTGAGATTAACAAAATATTTTAGATCAGAATTTCTTGCTATTGAGGTATGTTATTGATATATCTACAATAAAAAAACTCTAAAAAAACCTGGGACTTAAACTGGCGCATAAAGTACTTTGAAGTTGAAGTTTTCACCATACTCAAACTATAAGTTGTGCAACATCTAGTGTCGACTCGTGTTATCGATCACGTACGCAAATGGTTCGCATTAAGCAAATTTGTCGACAGGTATGTAAAAGCTGTTATATAATTATAACCAACATAAGTGTTCGCAAAAATAAAAATCTCTAATCGCGTGTTGGAAAAAATATAGGAGCCGAAAAGAAAAAAAAACTCTTTTTTAAGCCGTTCTGTCGACTATGCAGAGCAATAACTTTTTCCCGTTAAACGCACAGTTTTTTGTCATATAGCATTTTAAAAAGTATAACTCAAAACGAATCCAACGACACCCAGTTTATGACTGTGCGATAATCAGAACGCAAGATATAAAAATTCAAAAAAACACCAAATCCAAGATGGCGACGAAAGGGTTGGTTTTAAGGCTGCGCAAACTAACCGAGGCAGGCTCTTTCAAACGGGGGGGTAAGAGAAAAAATGTATTCAAAAATGGTGGGTCAATTCCTAAATGCACCGGACTAGTAATAGAATAGTGTAGGCAATTTAGATGAAATAACGACAAATAGAAGAAAAAATTTATAAAGTTTTAAAATTTTGGTTATGAACCCCCAGTAGGAACTCAAATACAAAGCCTTTTACCCAAAACACAACCCCAAACGTGACCTCACGACGGTTTTTTGCGTTTTGCACGTAAACTGTATCTCTGATAAAAAAAAGTTATAGGACATTTTAGATTCTCCATTAAATTTTCCACAAAAATTGTTCTATACTTTTTTGCGTATCTCCCACACAACGCTCATAAATGATCTTTGAAAATAAGCATAGTTTAAGCGCGAACGCAAAAATGACCCTTGCGCCTTCTTTTGCGCCGATTATCTTGAAAAGTATAGCGTGAGCAAAAATATGTATAGAATGAAAATTGTAGAGCAGTTCTTTTTCTACAAGATCCATATTAGATACAATACTTTTAAGAATGTATGATGATTTTTATACTTGTCCATTCGGTAAAATGGTCCTCCTCGATGGAATTTACACAACTCTGCCCATGACAATTGGAACACATTGTAGAGCAGCGCAGGCCAAACTTTACACAGCTACATTGCTTTCCACAGTTCTTTTTACATTCGCAAGATATGAGCTGCAGAATTGAGGCTGGAGCTGCCACTTGAGTCGTGAGCACTGGCATTAGAATGTTGTTAGTTTTTCTCCAACCCCATTCAGTTACTTCCAAATTTCTTCTTTTCCACAAATGAATTTGATAAAAAACTCGATATGAATGTTGTGTTACTGCAGTAGATGTAGGTGGTAGTCTGGACAAAATGACTGCGACTGACCAAATAGCTTATTAAATAAAATTAATCGATAATGGTTTAAAGATATTTTTGTTCAGGGCGGCTTATATAGAGCAAGCGTAAATTTTTCCCCAGCTCTTGCAATGTCATCTTTTGCTGATGAAAGATTATTGAAATCGGCGAGCACTTCTTATAAATCCTTTCTTATATTTATTAAGTTTACGGTCTGTGATTTTCCTTTGCCAAAAAAGGCAGAAGTGGTGTCGCAGCCATTAAACGCATGAGCAAATAAAATATTATCTTTGCAATCTTTTAAAACTGTCGAGTTTTATAAGTCTTGGGAACTATACACTCTTTCCTTAATATTTTCTTGGGTGTCTCTCAAAAAGCAAATGTCTTTCTCTGGCGGACCAAGAGCGAAAATGAATGTAAGCAAATCGATATCCTGCCCCATATTTCTCAAGTATTTTACATGGGGTTCAACAATAGAAAATGCACAAGTACAAAAATTATCATATGACCACTAATACTTTCCCAAAAATATTTTATCCAACATGGATCTTATAGATAAAGAACTTCTCTACAATTTTGCTTCTATATGTTTTTTTGCTCACGCTAATACTTTTCGAGATAATCAAGGGAAAAGACGCGCAATGCTCATTTTTGCCTTCGCGCTGGAAACTATATTTATCTTCCAAGATCATTTATGAGTGTTGGGTAGGAAATGCGCAAACAAATTATAGGACAATTTTGTAGAGAATTGAATATTGAATCTAAAAAGTCCTATAACTTTTTCTTGCACAGAACGCAAAAGACAATTGTGAAGTTACTTTTGTGGGTGGTTTTTGGGCAAAAAAAACTCCCCCCAAGGGGGTGGGAACTAATCGGATCTGTATTTGGATTCTTACTGGGAATTAACAACCAAAATTTAAAAATTTTATACATTTTTTCTTCTAAAAAGTCTAATTTGCCTTCACTATAAGTCTAAACTTCAGCAACAAAAAAACACAGATCTACATTTAAAGCCGCCTACCAACCCTAGGAAAACTATGGAAAGTCGCACAATAAAACCACAACTTATAATTTCTCCGGGGTTGCCGGATCATACTAATTTCATCACTGACTATTTCGGTCACAATGTATGAAAAAGCAAATCTTCACGAAGATGTATAGGAATTTCAAGATTCTTACTGAAAATCTATATAAAAACACGATGGAAGATCTGATACAAAAATTAAGTACAACACCACAAAACACTTCAGTGGCGATCTACTTCCATGACAAGTCTTAATTTAAGTGCAAATCGTTCAGTAACCAACGTAAAAAAGGTGCAATACCTAAAAACTCGCACAAGGGGAGAAGCCAGCACTGTCATTCAGCACAGATGGTAACTACAAAACTGCATGAAACCTAATCTAAAACTGCTACCATAACAAGCGGTTAACAAGATACATAAAATCTTAGGTTCGATATATAATGAGTACAGAATCACGAATCCGCTGGCATCATCATTTGTAGATGGGATGCTGAAGCAAACAGATTGTATGAAAAATTTCTTCAGAAACGGTACGAAATTCAAGATTTTCGCTAGTTTTTCTCGGCCCCCTTTTAGGATTGAATCGGACGGTGTCTCGTGTTGGTGGTGCGTGGGGTTGTTTCCAGCAGACGGTGCTATTGGATCACTGAAACTGATCAGTCAGATTATGCATCAGCAGCGGCTATTTAAGACCACAATTAATCTTGTAGGCAACTTCTGGCCGGTCTCACTCCCTAATGTATAAGATTCGGAGTTTGATTACGGCTTTGTAAGTGACGGAAGTCCGTCGTAGGGCAACGGTTTATGCACGACAATTTATACCCTTTGTTTCGGTAGTGGTTTTATTGCGGCTGTAATTAAAGTAAGCGGAGTAATCTAGACATACCCTTTGCCAGTGCTACCGAGTGAATCAGCCGCACCGTAGGGGTTCGGTGAAAAGTATGTGATAGATTAAAGAGAACGGATTAAGAACGATGGTTTTATAGGTGGGATTTAAGCGGTTAATATGGCTTTGCCATAACCCGCGCCGAATGCTAATCAGCAGTGGAGGTGGGCTTTGAAAATACGGTTAATGAAAATAACTAAGACATATGTCTGAACGAGACGGAATTCAATCACTTGATGCAGAGTAGTATCACAGTTATGGAAGTGAGAAGAATGTGTATATTATATAGTAGAGTTAAGATTTAGTGTGGTTATTCGGACAGGATTCGGCGGAAGATTACTAAAGAGCTCAGTGGACGAATTCTGAAGGAATTCTGTTTTCTCGCTCTTGCGCTTCTACTTATAAAGGGTTCGTTATCACTAACTGAAGAGTGTACACTTGGATTTCTGAAGTGACGGTGAACTTAGAGGTTCTGTGTTCAAAGTGGAGTATGTAGTGGATGCTGATTGGAGTGAACGGGAATCTGTTGTTTGTACATTGAAAATGTCGTCAATGGTTTGAAGGTACCTACGCTTGAATTTGTGAACTTGACTGTCAGACAAGCACAGATCAGAAAGTAAACTTAATAATAACATTTTTAAGCTATTTCTTCTTGAATTTTTGTTCAAATCCTGTCCTGCTGTATTTGAAAGTGTTGGGAACGGCGTTTGTTCGTAAGGTTCGCCTTTTTCCCTCCATGCTCCTTTGTGTATGTTCTTGAGGTACAGGAGTAGGTCTTACAGAAATTAAAGTTTGTTGCGTTGGTGGTACTAGTCGTTAGGGTAGTGGTGCTGGTGCTGCTAATGGTATAGCTGGGGAAGAAGTGAAGGTTGTGATTTCAGTTCATCCGTTTCATTCATTTAGTTATCCACATCATCTATTATTCCATGGGCTTCTTCTTTTTTACTCTGTTACCACTCTTTTGAGGTTTTATATGATGTACAAATACAGCACCCAAATTTTTCCATTTGTCTTTAGCATCAGTCACTAGAACAAACAGAAAACGCACATAAATTAAAATAGCAATGCTGTGTTATATTTCAGTAAATATAAATATACTAATCACCTTAAAACATTGATGGGACATATTTGCTGCATCGATAATGAAACATTAAATAACACAAAGCGGTCTTGATATGCCTCCCCTCAAAATTGATGTTTGACGAAAATTACTGCTCATTTACCTACTATTTTGTAGGGGATGCATTAACAAAGTTTCTAATGAAGCCCTATTACAATAGAGTTTTGAACAACACAAAGATAATCTTCAATTAGAGGATTAGCCGAAAGAGGAAAACAATTGAGCGCACTATTGGGATGACGGCTAAGAAGTGGGCTATATAGATCTTTAATTTTTCTGCGGAAACGCAAAGGTTTAGACTACATACCGAGAAACATGAAATACAATGAAACAATCAACAACTCTGTTATACAGCCCCATGTTTTGTCGATACTAAATCGGAATCATCATCAAACGTACTAAGAAATTACTTATCAAACTATTTCGTAACTCTTCCTTGGCAGGGAAAGTATTGAGTTTGATAGTTTTTAGTTATTTGTACCTCTTTTGAATAAATATTATTTTTATATGGACTAAGAAAACATAACCTAATAAATATTGCTTGAAGCAGCACACTACGAACTTTCCTGTTATACCATATTTTCTTGATACCTCGGACCAGGCTTTCTTCTCCAAATCTTTCCGGAAGTACTCTGGAAGCGTGTAGTTATATAGTACAGGCCTCTTCTTTACCTCCACCACAAAATTCACATGTAATATTTGCTCGTTCATCTTGGAAGTCCAAACTACTGAACATTTTTATTCACACAAAACTTTTCAACCAAGTTCTGAAACCCGGAAACTAGAAAGTGAAGACGATGCACTGTAGGTTTGTAACAAACCGATTACTAACTAGTTACTAACCAGTAGCGCCGTGTGCGACACTCGACAGAATGACATAGGAAGTAACTGTCGAGTCATTGCTTAGTAACTTCAGTTAGGAGTTAGTTTCTAATGAGTAGCTCTTAGTATTTTTAAGTGCTGGATGTCAAAATTTCTATGGCTTCGACATTTAATCGAACATACTAGTTGGTTGTTGTCTACTGCACTTCCGTTTTGTCAAATTGTATAGCGTGGTATCCACACTTTATTATTCCCCGCGTACTTTCCTCTCCACGTACTCACAAACTAGGACAGCCCATTCAAGTCGAAGAACTGCCCGGATCTATCCACAGTCTTTGCTGAGTCTACCGACAGTAATATTACGGGAAGCTCCAGTGCTGCGTTGACAGAGCCGGTCTGATAAATTCTAACTTTCTAATTTCGTTTTCGAGAGGAACATGTAATACAAAATTAAATGGTGGCACATCTATGAAAAGGTTTTTTTAATTCTCTTAATGGATATATTCTTCTTTGTACAATTTATTTACATTTTAAGAAAGAAAGTTTTAAGATACATACCTTTACAAAAATGTTATTACATTTATTCTTTCAATCCAATGACGAATTGGTACACCATAGTGAGGAAGAGCTCCGGCTTGATGAAAAGTCAATTACCCTTTAAGTAATTCAAGATCAAAGGAATCGAACTCTAAACTGCAGCGTCTATTTTAACAATCGGGAAAACACCAAAAAACTAATCAAATATCATCGCTCAGATAGGTCCAGTGTTGCCATGCATATGCTTGAAAATGGCCATCGAGTAGGCGACATTGAATTAATTAAGAAGGTAGATAAAACAAACTTGATTCTTGTGAAAGTTTGGAAATTTTTAAAACAGAAATTTGCTTAAAAGTTGAGATGATTCGTTCATTAGGATATTCGGAATTAATCAGGCTTATATAAAAATCAATAAAGTGTAACAAAGCGTGACACGCAGATAGTATATATAAGCTTCCTATTGTTTTTATTTTTAGTATCGGTTCTCTAATGATGATAGCTCAGCTATTGAAACACGTGTCCGATTATAGTTTTTTGTTGCAGTTTTTTGGTGTTTTCCCGTTTGTTTAATACAGGATCATTTTCTTGAGTTTGTATTATGAACCCTTGAATTCCATTTTACAGCATATCAATTAACAATAATTTAACTAGATAATCTTCCAACCATTCAAGGATGTTGAGTATGACCTCTTTAGTACAAATGAGGATTTGTGTCACTCCAAAATCTACAGTTTTGGCGGTTAGACCCCACA
Organism: Abscondita cerata; assembly: GCA_030710515.1. NCBI lineage: Eukaryota > Metazoa > Arthropoda > Insecta > Coleoptera > Lampyridae > Abscondita > Abscondita cerata. The sequence continues at coordinate 505,676 of JALBCR010002203.1, forward strand.
TAAAGTGCAAAAAAAAACTCAACAGAAAAGCAAATATTGTACAAAAAGTTACACAAAATTTTTTTGTACAAACTGCGTGTTTGATATGAGTTGGAATGTCCCAATATAGTCACAGCTACTGTAGCATTCACAATTATGATGGTTTTTTTGATCGAGAACTGAAATTGTTTCAAAAAATTTTGATATAAGACATAATTAACGACTTCAGTTATTATTGTTAGCTATTATTTTTAAACATAATTTAATTTAACAGGCGTAACATCAACGGAAGAAAGAGTTACCGAAGAGTTTTCCAAAGACTTGGTGGGTGTCATTCCACCATCTCCAGAATTCTCCACCACTTCAAGGAAACAGGTAGTCACCAAAGAAGATCATCCAAAACTACATTCATAAGAGCTTTATTTGAAATTCGGACCACGCACAGACCAGCAAAAAGTACAGATATAAATCCTATGGAACACATATGGTAAACAATTTCAAACCTTTACGCTCCCCTATCTTTAACCAAAACATGAATAAAAAATTTACATTTTTTATGTGTTTAATAATCTGATTTTTCTTAAATTTTCCATAATAAATAAATTATCCTAAAATTTCAAAGTGGTGCCTTAATTTTGCGGAGTAGTGTACCTTAACTGGCTGTATATAACTGATTACGATGATTGGTTGCCCGTTTTGAATAAAAATATGTGGTAGACACAAAAATGTCTACATTTTCTGAATTGTTAAAGTGGCCGTTAAAATCTTTAATTACGTAGTAGTTGTGAAATAGTATATTAAGTATTAAGAACGGTAAGGACGGTTTACGGATCGAAGACAATTGCTTGGAGGAGAAGCGGAGCGACGACTAGAATAATTGTTTGAGATCGGTATGTCCTTAACGTTTGCAATGCTTATAACGTTTTCTGCGCGATAGAATTTTTTTTCTTTATGAAGATATATTTTTACCTTATTTGAATAAAAAGTGTTGTCATGGTGTTTTATAGAGATATCGGTATCATAAATTTTTGATCATTGTTAACAATAGATGTAATTGATATTGCTGAAAAACAAATTTGTTTACTGTCGCAAAGTATACCTATGATAAAGTAGGTAGAAACTTTTTAGAATGGCAAATACCACAAGATCAAACGGGTTTTGTGAGGGGAAAGGGTACGAGAGACCAGATTATTAATGTGCGGCAAATCATTGAAAAAACAAGAGAATATGGCAAAACTGCATACTTATGTTTCCTGGATTACAGCAAAGCTTTTGATTGTGTCAACTTGAGGCGACTATGGAATGTCCTGTCGCAGATGGGGACTCCACGACATCTGATTCACCTACTTAAAAGAATTATACAACAAAAACGTAACACTAATAAAGGTGGATAGAAGAACATTTCTACGTGGAACGAGGTGTACGACAGGATTGTATTCTGTCACCCTGGTTGTTTAACTTATATGGAAAATATATCATAAGAAAAGCCTTGGACGGCTGGGAAGAAGGAGTTATCATAGGTGGCAGAAGGACAAATAATCTCCGCTACGCTGATGACACCACACTCGTCACCAAAGATGAGCAGAAAATGTCGAAACTTATTGAGCGAGTAAAGAGAGTGAGTTTGGAGTTTGATCTACAACTGAATTGTCAGAAAACAAAACTTATGCTAATAGATCGCACGCAAAGCATGGAAGAAATGACTAGTATTCAAGACATGGAGAACGTAGAAGAAATAACCTATCTAGGTGCCCACATCAGCAGAAACGGTGGATCAAGTCAAGAAATTAGAAAAAGGGTAGCTCTTACCAAAACGGCTATGACCAAACTTAACAAAATTTGGAAAGATCGGCCTATTGCGTTATATGCAGCAGAATCCTGGACCTTAAAAGCCACAGACATCGCCAAGTTGGATGGGTTTGAGCTGTGGGTCTGGAGAAGACTACTGAGGATCCAAACTCAAGGAACTTAATATCCAAGCCAGATTGGCAACTAAAATCAAACAACTGATTCTAAAGTATTTTGGACATGTCAGCAGGAGGAAAGATGATAACCTTGAAAAACTTATGGTCCAAGGAAAAGTAGAGAGAACGCGGTCTAGAGGACGTTCTCCAAAACGATGGCTGAACCAGATGAAGCAGTTTGCAAGAAAATCTTTCCAAGACAACATTAGAAGTACGGCAGAAAGAGAGGAGTGGAGGGAAACTGCTAAAAACACAACATGAGACAAACATAAAATCACGACGCTTTAAACATGAAACTAACGACTAGAGAGAGAGAGAGATGATAAAGTAGCTGTCAATAGAATTGCAAGTTATTTCTGCATACAAATGAGCGATATGGAGTGAGATTCTGCAGATCTTGAAATTGAACAAACTTGGAACATTGTTCAACAATAATTCCTAAAAAATCAAAACCACGCTATGAGAATACATACACAACTTTCAAAAACTGGTGTGAAGAAAAAAGTGTGGAATGAATGTAAAAGCTTTGCTGGCTTATATGGTTAGGAGTAACGTGACACTGAAGTTACTTGGGAGTCTTTGGGCTGAGTATTCTATGTTGAAACGAACAATTTTTCACCAGATAAAGTCGATATATCCAAATTTGCAACCTTGATTGCTTTATTTTAAAGAATAAACGTTGACCACAAGCCAAAAAAACCTGAAGTTTTTACAAGAGAACATATGAGGACATTTTGAAAAAAGCATTGGAAGAAGAGTATTTAATTTTAAGGTATTTTGTACATTAAGTTATGTAACAGCAACGTATATTAAGTGTTTTTTTTTAATTTTAGGTGGGAATGATATTGGGTATATCAGGTGCCTGTAGAAAAGATGAACCGTTTGCCATGTGTGTGGAAAATATAGAGCACAAGAGTACATTTTTAATCGTGAGAATTCCTAACACTAAAACCCACATTCAACGAACATTTACGGTAATTGATCAAGACAATGATGTTCAGCTCTTATTTTTGAAGTACCATAAAGAAAAGTGTGTTAACCAAGTCGTTGGGAAAGAGACTTGAACTTGAAAAATGCGGAACTCTTCACTGGTCATTCTTTTAAACGCAGTGCAGCAACATTTTGATTAACATAGGAGTCGACGTGTTGGGACTTAAAAGACATGGTGGATGGCGTTCTTTCACTGTAGCCGAAAGCTAGGTTGAAGACTCATTACAAAATATGTTAGATTTTGCTAAAAAAGGTTTAGATACTGAAGAAGGTAGCAAAACAAAGAAAATATTTAAATCACGAGCAGATCCTTTCAACACAAGTACGGAGAACCCAGCTCAAGTACTGAAGAAACTAGTGAAATAATGCTAAATTCAGCAACAGTTTCGGTAAACTCAAATGTCAGATAAGTAAGGGAAACCACATGAATCATGTTGAATTCTTCAACAGTTTCTGTAAATCCAAACACGAAGGAATTTAGTGGAATTGCAATTAATTTTCACAAAGTGTACCTTTAATTTTAAATGATTTTGGTAATAAAGGTAGTTAATTAATTTGACTTTCTCTTTCTTCTTTACTTACCATACTAGAACGGTAAGTAAATTACTTACCGTTTTGTTTATCTTAGAAACCAGTAACTACAACTTACTGATCTCCCAAGAAATGCGTTAACAATGCAAATTTGTTCTATCGTGCAAAAAAATATAACATATTACTTACTTGAGGAAATAATCATTTTTTATGGCCCTTGATTATCAGCTAGCAACATACTCGGATGAAAAATGTGATTTTTTTTCTGGTGTAAATACAATATACTATAGCACCTTGATTCTTCGATTATGATTGCCAACTAAGCTTTGGCATAATGATATCTACTCGTCTGTTATAAATTCGCAAACTTTGTCGCAGATGTGTAAGACTCAATGATTATAAAACAGTCATCATTAGAATTATCTCTTAAAAGTTCTGCACTTAGTTAATAGTAGTACAATTGTTTTGTCAGCACTGACATTTATTTAGAACTTCAATTACATTTCCTTTTACTTGTAGGTCAATTACAAATCTGAGAATCAAAGAACTAAATTATCTTCTGCTTATATTCAACTCTAAGTTGTAACATCACAACATAAATTATCTTCGAACAAGACCACAAACATCAACACGAATACGAAAAAATTAATCTTCCATAACACGAATTGAACAATTGTGTAACAAAAAGAAGGTACAAATCCTTGATTCTTTTTAAAATTAATTTTTAACAATAATAAATCTTGTTTAAAAACACACACACACTAAGAAACCATTAATTAAATTTTAGTTTCTATGCTACGTTATGTAACAAACTACAATATAAAACAACACCCAACCACAAAATTATATTTGACATTTTATTAAGGTAGTTCATTTTATTGCTTTTTTTTAACTTGTTTAATGTTGTGACTCTTCGTCCGAAAAAAAATTGTTTCAAAATCACGTAGCATCTTTAATTAGAAACTCAATTTAGAAGCGATTTGTGAATTATACGTTTGTTCACAATAGAACTTCCTATTTTAAATTTTACTTAATGCTTTATACTTTCTCTAATTGAACGTAACGTTTTAAACCTAATTGTAAGTACAAAGAAAACAGGGAAAGTTAATTTAATAGTCGTTTCTAAATTTAACTGAAAAGGAAGTTGAAATCATATTGGTGGAAATATTTAATGATGATATTCGTTATCGAGTTTTTTTAGCTCTTTTATTGCACGAAGATAAAAATAGGTACAAAGAAACATCTTTAAGCGCAAAGGTAAATATAAATATTTGCAATTGCTTCACATTTTTAGAAGAAACGTCCTTGTTTTTCTTTTATGGCTGGTGTTAATTGTTTGAGATTAGTTTATGTGTGTTGTGAGGTAATGTGTACAGTGCAATGTGCTTTTCTGTTAATACATTTTTGTAAGTATTTATAGAAATTGTCCTGTTTTCACACTTTATTGACAATGGAAGGTTGCATTTTGAAATTATTGTGGTCGTAGCTAGTAAACCTGCAAATCTCATTCTCAATACTTTAAAACAGAAAAAGAAATATCAGGAATCAAGGATTAGTGTGATATGTTATTTAAAAAATCCAGCACACACACAGTTTCTAGGCAAATTGTCAATAATGATATTTTTTTATTTTGTCGCATTTTGTACAACTTTCTACCCTGAAGAATGGTTAAGTAGATCTAAAGTCCAATTGACCTTTTTTTACTATGGAGGAGGAGGAGATTTCGAAGAGTAAATAACCCAAAAAGCGGTTGTATTTTTCAGAAATGGGGCGCAAATATTTATGAACTACGCTACGAGTCCCATGGTCAGAGAATAACTTGAAAGAAGCGATGGAAAAAATGTTGCCCTTAATTATGAATATGAAAAACGCACAGTAACCCACATTGAAAAATTAGAAGAAGTAGGGTTTGCACCCGACAGAAAAGATGTGAAAATTATGACTTACCAGTTTGGTGAGAAACTTAAAGTAAAACAGGAATAAAAAAAAGGAGTAAGGAGATCACAAAGAGAAAGTCAGAAGGATTATGACTCGCTCGAGCTCATAGCATGAACAGAAACGACGTACAAAAGTTTTTTTCTACTCTGCTGCAGACATACACTGAGGACAATTTTTTTGACAAACCTGGCCAGATATTCAACATGGACGAATCTGGGATACAAGTTAATAACCAACTGTTTATATTTTAACAAGTCACGAAAAAGAGAAATTGTGACAATAGTATCTTGCTGTAATGCGGAAGGAAACTTTCTACCTCCTGTACTAATTTATAAGGAGACTTATACCATTCCACAATTTGCAGAAAAAGTCCCACCAGGTGCAGCAGTTTACATGAATAAAAAATTATCATACATTAATGGAGATCTCTTTTTGAAATGGTTTAATGAAGTATTTGTACCGAAGAAAGGAATTGGTAAGGCCTTATTAATTCTTGATGAACACAGTACATCCTGCAATAACATTGACTTGTTAGAATCAGCGGCTAGAAATGATGTAATTTTACTATGTCTTCCTAGCCACACTAACCAGGTTTTGCAGCCCCTCAATAGGGTTTTTTTAAACGTTTAAAAACTTACTTTGCGCAAGAAACCAAAACGTGGATGATAAATAATAAGGATAAAAAGTTGACCAGATATGATGTATCCGAGCTAATTGGTAAAGCTTGGGAAAAACCAGCTAGCATTTCGAATGGAGTTTGTGACGGGATTATTTTGCAAATAATTGATTTATAAAAAATTGAACAATTAGACATGTGCTTTGTAATATCGATTAAAGTAAAATCATCCCATTCAAAGTAGGGAATAAGTCTTCGACTACGTTTCCTGTGTAAGTACCTTATTTTACTTTTCTTATTTAATAAAATATTTGCTCTTACGGATTCTATTAATTGCAGGCACCTTTTTTTTGGCCTTTCTTTTGTGGGTTTTCCCATTTGGCTTATTCTGCTGGTCATTTCAGATGTACTCCGTTTTAATTAGTCAATGGATATTTAATTATGGTTATGCTGGCAAAGATAATCCAAAAATTATAAAATATTAAAGTGGATCTGGTATCACCACCGTTTAATCTATTTAAATAATCGCCTAAGGTCCGATACGATCCGTAAGTGTGGTCAGATACATTTTGAACAATATTTGTAGCGTGAATCGCTTGCAGGGATTCATCGGTGCTACGACTGTCAAATACGCTAACCTATTTGGGGGCGTTTGTGCCTCATACCTTAACTCGCTATCGTGAATTATTATTATCTGATAACAATATTTTGTTATTCATTTTAAATAATATTATCTATTGTTGTGTTAATTGAACTCTAGTCGCTATAACAATATACATATTTATATTCACGTACGGTTTGTTTCTGTGTCTACGAGTTCCTAGTGGCTCTAGATATTTCTTATACGTAATCCTAAGTGGCGCCTTATAAATTTTTCGAGCAGTGTAGAATCCTTCATTTCGAACGATTCTCAATCAACCCACGACCATTTCCGACTAAAAAGAGCTGCCGGCCAGGCTTTCTAGTACTGCTATATATTTATTTTTGTTTACAAATAAACCGTAACAAGTTGCAGCGATGAAAGCAACAGGTATATACTCTTATGACAATAATGCCATATCTGACCATTTCTTTACACTGTCAGATCAAAATTTAATTAACCAAGAAAATATTTCAAAGAATGGAGATGCTTCACTTTCAGTGCCATCTGCATCAGGCAAAAATCCAAAATTGACCTAAATAACTTTAGATCAGAACTAAATAATCTAAGAATTGTTCAGGTAACCTCACCAAAGTCCACAACTGCATAAGACTAAACGCCATCAAAGTATCTAGCTGAAACGCATCCTATTCCAAAACATCCTAATATTACCACCACAAAAAAACGAAAAACAGTTGTACTAACTTCTCTTAAAAGTGAAGAAAATTATGTTGCAAAAAACAGTTGCTTAAGAGAAAAAAGTTACAAAAAAAATAAAAGGCAAGCAACCAAGACCAAAACAAAGACTAGAAACCGAGAAGAATAAGACAATGGTTAGTAACTCATTTCATAGTAACTCTGAAGAAGTACCAATATTGGATTCCTCCCTGAAAGACCTATCTGATGAGGAGAATCGGTGTGTAGAATGTACTGAAAATTACAATTCTACAAATTCTTAGGAGAATTGGATAAAATGTAAAACATGTTATTATGTAACAGATGTGGCCGTCAAAAAAAAACCAAAAAATATATTTCTCACTGTTTGCCATTTCTGTTTGGATTCAATGTTTTATATGTATTGTTTTGTAATATATTTTAAAAAATTCATTTTTAGAGCAATTTGTTTTTTTATGTTTATCGGGGCGTTTTGTAAAATTAGTGGGGCTTATTATCGGCTGATGTGTAGACAAAACACCCCATACCATGGTTTTAAGAAAATGTGTTTTTTGTTAATTTGGTATATAAATAAAATAAAATTTACATATTATTTTAGTTACCAAACTTCCAGGTTTCACATACGAAAAACCGTATAACGGTTACTCTTTTGGTATGTCATAAAATTAATTTTCACATCCATATGAGGTATATGGTACTGTTTTTTGTTTGTTTTATGTTTTAGGTCAAAATCAAGTTCAGTATGGTACAAACTACAGTAAAAAGAGACCAGATAGGTCATATACCACGAAAGACGTAAAAGCTGCTGTTAAAGATATAAAAAAACCGCCGCCGTTCATGTCGTTCACATTATGGAGTTCCGAGAAGCGTTATATTTAACCAAATAAAAGAAAGAAATACTTCATTGGAAACCCTAGGCTCTGGTCGAAAAAACGCCTTATCAAAAAACAAGTTGAAGATCACCTGGAACAATTAATTTTAGCAAGAACAGACTTTAGTTATTCCTTGGATAAAGAAGAACTGTGATCATTTATTCAAACGTTTTGTCAACAATCGAAGAACTTTAAGAACTAACCGTTAGTACAGTGTTTTACCAAATATTTTCTAGTCTCCGAGATACATGTAAAATCTTTTTTTAATCTATCTTACGAGAACTACATATTAGAGATTGATTCAATCCAACAAAAAAAACTTCAGGAGTTATGTCAATTCCATCACAAAGATTCTGCTTTGCCTTCTATGAAAATTTAACCGATTCTGTAAATTATAAGGTCAATTATTCTTCCTCTAATTCTTCAACCCATATACACAAATATTCTATATCTGTTGAAGAAATTGAATATGTAGTTTTATTCATTGATGTCAGAAAATTTTCGGGTCCAGATATCATACCTCCATTACTTATAAAAAAATGTCTCTACTCACTTGTTACTCCATTACTCCATTACTCAATAAAGGTATCTTTCCTCAATCTTGGAAATCGTTTTATGTTATACCGCTTTTCAAATCGGTCGATAAATCCAATGTGTGTAAAGCTTCCAAAGTATCCAAAGCGTTTGATAAAATTGATCACCATAAACTTTGTAAAAAATTAGAAGCTAATTGAATTCCGGGGCATCTCCTAATAAGGCTGATTAGCTATTTAACAGAACGTACCCAAACGGTAAAACTTAAGCGTTTTCGGTTTGTTCCTTTTTCAGTTTTGTCTGGAGTGCCCCAGATTTTCGTCTTGGTTCTTTTCTATTTCGGCTTTTTAGCAATAATATTCACCATTCTCTATAAGATTAAGAATTTCTTTTGTTTGCTGACGATTTGAAAATATTCTCAAGGATATTTTTGTTCTCAGACTGCATTAAATTTGTGGCGTTCAGGGTGTATTACTCTATACGCCGGGTTGAACCAGGGAAAGAATTCACATTCTGATCGGTTTAGCAGCGTTTATTATTAGACATATTGTGATCGAGCTATACTAATTATAATTATGAATGGAAACGTTGTAGGTTAGTACATAGTAATTGGCGTACTATATGCGGTGCGGTGTCACCTGATATTATGGTATTATATATCGCGCTAAAGACCGCGGGCCGGAATGAATTGGACCGATGGATTCAAACTTTGGCCGGTCTTTACCTGGTGCTGGTGCTGTGACTACTTGGCTGGTTCTTGACTTGTTGGCTTCTCGACTGCCCTCATTAATCGGCTGTAACTGCACTGGTCTAAACTGAACTCGTACTTTGAACGTAGGTTCGAACTGAATTCTGTTGTCGTACCTACTTCGTTTTATACGTGCGAAGTAGATTAATTTGCTTAGTAAGAGGTTAAGAAATGCTAACCTCCCTTGCTTACTTGCAATCGAATGTTTTGATTTCCGTGTTTCCTACGTAATACGCGGATGTAGAGTTTGTGTTGATTAGAATGGGGTTGCGATGTCAACCCCACAAATTCAAACCACTCTTAATAAACTTTTACATTGTATTTAAACAAATCAAAATGTAACTCTATATTTATTTTCCATAAAAAATATCCAGCGCATGAAATAATCTGTAATTGGGTTTTTGACCCGTATATTAAATAAATAAATGTCCACCCTTTCAAGCAAGATAAACCTGGTCAAGATTTGTATAAAAATTTTATGAGTCGCCATCCTAGGTTATCACTATAAAAACTTTACAAAACAAACGGGCATCTGATCCATTCGTTGTAACCGAGCATCGTTGAAGATAATTCGTTTGATTAAATTCCAGAGCTTCTCATTAACTGGGACAAATCAAAATTGAAACCATTTGCCAAAAAATAAATCACTTTATCAACGCATTTGAGGCACAGGTCGTGAAAACATAAAAATAATCTGTTGCATTAGCGCCGATGGTTCTTATTTACCACCTCATATCATTTTTCAAGGAAGTGCGGTATTAACAAGATGGACTGGAGTTGGTTTAGACGTTTAGACTTTCCGGGGAACACATATTCAACGACGACTAAAGGATACATGGACGAGTCAGCCTTTTTTAATTGGTTTATTAGTCAATGTATACCACACGTGACAAAATTAAAGAGTTACTGTCACATAGCGCAAAACTTACATAAGCTGCCATAGATAACCACATAATATTATTTCGCCTTCCTAGCCATCTAACACACAGACTATAGCCCCTCGATTTTTCTATTTTTGGTTTTCTTAAAACAGGATAGAACAAAATACTATTGTCAGAAATGAGAAAATGTTTGGTCGTCACTAATAAAAAAAAAATGTCTAAAAAAGGTTTTTCTGTTGCTGTCAAAGACAGATGGGTGAAATATCTCACGCCAAATATTATCGTTTCAAGATTTGTCGGTACGGGTTCTTTGCCAGTGGATTCAAAAAAATTTCCCGAAAACTAATATGATCAGTTTGTATTAGCTAGGTACAAGTGTACTATAAAAAAATGTAACGGGTGAAGACACATTTCCTTTAGAGAATCCAGATTAAATTTAAAGAGAAGAGGACGCTATTGTACCGATGGTGTTTGGTAATATCGATACCGTACTTACCTCCAGCAAAAGTTTGGTGGTCGTTAATACCGAAGCCGTAGTTACCACTAGTAAAGGTATAGACGTCGATAACACCGAAACCGTGTTTTCCGCTAACAAAAGTTCAATCGTCGATTACACTAATTCCGGGTCTCTCACCAGCGAGGTTCTTTTGGTTAACTCAGAAAATGATAATCCCGTCAAAAGAAGCGCTATTGACTTTTTCGTTAATCAAATAAAGAATAACATGGAGAGTGCAATTAGTCCAATAACTAAAGAAACACAACTTCAGAACAGGTTTTAGGTCGATTGAGTTAGGAACAAGAGAAGAACTAAAACACTTAAACGAAAATAGGCTAATGGAAAGAAAATAATTCACAAACTTGACCACAGAAAAGAGTTCCAAGGAAAAGTCTTTTGGATACTGAATGCAAGACAGGTGAAAAAATAGAAAAGGAAATGGAAGAAAACAAGGGCACCGTGATAGGGATATAAGCTATAATTATGACAGCGACAACGAGCCACTTGTAAATTTCTTGAGATGAACTGACGTTGAAAGTCACGTTGTAGAAATAGGGCCGCAAGAAGAAAAGGTGCTGAAATACAAACACCAAGTGTGAATGTTAAACAAGTAGTCGACTATAAAATGGCTTTGTACGTTAGATTAGTGATCAATTGGAAAGCTCCTTTAGATGACCAAGGAATTCGTATATTGAGCTTGTAGCAGTGGACTCCATTCCAACAGAGGTTTTTGCTAACGATGAAAAGAGTATAACTTTTTAACCGTTTTTGGCACCGATATTTGAAAATTTGTGATAACGGTGCCAATTTCATGGAATTTTCCATAACCAAATTAGTAAATAAAAAAAAGTGAGTTACAAACGTTCCTGCATTTCTTACAGATACATTTAGTAAACTAGCAAATCGTTAGACAGAAGTTACCCCATAATCTCAATTATGCAAGATGTGGAGTGTTGTTAACTAAATCTAGAAGTTTTCCATCTAACTAAACCCTCAAAAACTACAACTGCAATAGAATCTTGAAATTTCAGTATTTTTATTGGTTAAACGTCAATAGAAGTATTAGTGAATGGAATAACAAATGGCGGACCCTATTCAGCAATTTGTTAATGGTATCAACATTGATTATATATTCTATAACTAATGGTATCAAGAAGAATTTCCGCGCCTCAAAACCAATCAATCGCTTTTCTCTAGTTCAACATTCAAAATGTTTTTAATGAAATCTGCCCAGATACTATGTTATCAGGAATTCAAGAACTCGATATATACTACTTTGAGTATCATGCACATAAAAACCAGCTCGACTTGTATTATGAACAAATGCAGGATGGCAACAAGGTACAAAATAAAAATAAAAACAAGTCTTAACATGGATTTAACTCTGTTGTATCGTTATAGGTATGGGGTTGCCGTCTCAACCCCATTGCAATCGACACAATCATTTCTACATTGGAATGCGGAATTCAAACAACAATTACGATTAACAAAATGCTGACAATCGGGAAGCATTTCTAACGACCTTGCTTAAAAACCAAACAAACCTACTTCGTACATATAAAACGAAGTAGGAACGATAACAAAATCAGAGGTCAAAGTTCTATCAGTCACAGTTAAGTTTAGTTTAGTGTAGTTTAAGTACAGTTCGATTTGACACTTAACTCGCTTGGACCAGTTTGCGACGCCAACTAGCAACCAGCACGAGCACGTCGTTAATATCCAAACCGGCCAGCGATCTCTAGCCCGACATGTGATACTACGATGTCAAGTATCACTCACGCAGCACATAGTACGCTAACTAACTATGTTTCACTACCTGCGCAACTTCATTCATTTATGTAAGTACTACATCACGATAACTGTAAGTGAACGTCAATAAACGCATCTAAACACGAAACGTCAAAACCTAGTTCTTTCTCTGGTTAAACCGGCGCCACAGTGGTGACCCCCGACGTGATGAAAAATCAGAGAAAGACAAACATTCGAAGAAGAGCAACACAACAACAACAACAGGTATAATCGCGAAATTTTTTTATGTTTACGACATGAACGGGTAGGTAATCAAAATATCATCAATATAAGAAAAACCAACTCGTTTTAGGTCTGTTGTAAACTACATTCTTTTAGCACGCTGCGGTAAAATATTAATTGTTGCTTTCACCGAGAGTGTCAGTAACCAATCTTATTCCCATAGGTATGTAACCACCTGTCAAAAATACTGAAAACCTGTTTTTTTTTCAATCAACGGAATTTTTTAAACTGCATGAATGGTAAGGGGGGGTTCAACATAGCGCCATAGTTGCTGAAAAGAGAAAAGAAAAATAAATGATCCGGGCAAGAAATAAAATGAATCTCCGGATAGGGGTTTTTTCAGCGGTGAGTATTGGGCCCGTTCCTGTAAAATTTGGTTGCCACCGTTAGGTCGCGGTGATAGGTTACACCGATGAAAGGTAAAAAAAAAGTTGTACGGAAGGCTGAGAAGAAGTATGTATAAAGTGGAACTGAAATATCAAAGTATCTGGATAAAACTGAATCAACCTCGTAATTGGAAAGAGTTTGATTTGGAATTTTCGTATTAAAGTTGCGGGGTAAAAAAATAAAATATTGAAGAGTCCTTAAGTACTTAAGCGTGTGTATTTGTGTCTATAAGTTATTGGAGAAGCAACTTTTGAACGAAGAAGAATATACGAAGAGGAGTGGCAGTATTGTATGGAGGTCGTATTTGGGGCCCTACACTTTACTAGGCGAACCTTGCTAGAAATAGAAATATAGATAGATGTGAATGGCACTACTGATGGTGATTGCATTATTAGGGTTAATGTAAGAAGGAGTAGCAAAAAAAATAGAAGAATACGACTGGTCTTAAAGAATGTGAACATTATGTTGACAGAGTTGGTGTGAAACTTTTTTAGAGTAGCTTAGGTGAAAGAGTTTTTAGGAAGAATGGAGATGAAACTGGAATTGTGGAAAGAGAATCCTGATACAGAACGAGAAATTGATAATTATAAGACAATTATTAATGGAAATAATATTAGAAAAGAAGAAGGCGGAATAAAGATAGGAAAATGATGGGTAAAGAGGTGGTCCTCATCTAAAGGATGAAAACAACGCAATTGGTAGGGGGTGATGGTAGTAGGTAAGCTCTTAACAAAACCTTCCACACTACTCTGTGGTATGTGCTAGTGTGCATATAAAATGCAAATTGACAGTAATTATAGTATAAACATATTAAGCTAAGAAAGAAACAATACATTGACAAAAATTATTGTTGTCAATGCATTAGCTGGGTGCAAACTTAGGCTGGTGATGCTAAATTGTATCGTATTTATTTATTATATAGAAACAAACAAATAATTATAGCAACAAACATTTATTTCCCTTCACCCATGCATAATTATAAAATTCATGCTATTCTTGATACACGTCAAAGTGAACATTAATTTAAATACTTTTGAGTAAGGTGTACATTGTGCAATATTGATTTTGATACTTAGACTATTTCTTGTACATATATGTAGAAAGCATGTAATGGACGGAAGGTATTTAAGAGTTGCAGTCCAATTGTATCAATAAAAACTGCTATACATACAATAGCATCAATTTTATTAAACAGTACATACAATTATCTTCATATTATCAATCATCCGGTTCGAAGGACCAATTTTAGCGTTTATAAAAACTTAGTAGTTGCTTGGTTAGGTACGAATTAACCGTAAAACCAATTAATACCTGATTGAAACTATTGAAATAGGTATATAATTTAGTTGATTAGATTAAACTAATTCTAGAGAAGAAAATTCGTTGAATTAATGTTTTCTAAATTAGTCTATCGATAGTTAAATTAGTAGCACTCAAGATGGATACCAAAATTCTACTAAACAAAATTTTATTTCAACTTAATGCAACGACAATGTAGTTGTCGTTTCAAATAATATATTTTATTGCAAAAAAAAATTAATGCAGCAATAAAACCCAAAGAATGCGCAAAAAATCCCAAACTTACAGTAGCGTTTATCTTGTCGGATGTTCTCATAAATCTCGATAAAAGCTGTTTCTACACAACAATATTTTTCAACAAACAGTGTAATTAAATAGCAAAACAACACGTTAGAATAATAATAATTGCTTTGGCAAATAACACCTATATCTTAGTCACTAGATAATAAGCAAATAAAAAACATTAATTTACGACGACCGTTTTAAGGATATTTTAGATAAATATGTACGATCAATGTCAATTTTAGTTAAGCGTAGGTACACAATGTGCAGATATGTTAAACTAAAAAAAACGATATAAATGTTAAGAAAATATTACGTACTTGTTGGATATTATTTATTTTCTTTGCTTCCATTTTCAAAATATATGGAATTACATCGGTTTTCATTTTTACCTCTATTTCTTCATGTCTGCTTTTCTTTTCAGTTTAAATTACGAACATTTTTTATGTTTTATTAGGTTATGACACATATTTGAAATCAAAAATTTTTTTACTGTTGTAATATTATTAGTTTATATCAATAAAATAATAGTTATCGGGCCTTTTTAAAAAAGTTTCTACTACTTTGAATTGGAATTTGGAAAGACACGCAACGCATATAAATAAAATGTACCAAAAAATCGCCCCAATATGTTTTTTTTATTTATGGTACTGACCTACAGATATACACACATTGTTATAGAAATCATAGTAACTTCCGAAACACATACTGCGGTTCAACTACAACGTGATATCAACGACGGTCACGAAGCAACGACGGTAGCGCCTTGTACATGTCGGGGCAATTTTTTCTCAAATTTTATTTATATGAATAAGATGTGCCAAAAAATTATTTTATTATTTGTGGAACTGACCTATACTTAGTCAACATAGTCACAAAGTAACTAAATAATTCTGGTTAAATCGATAGTAGAGCCATATACATGTCCGGGAAATTTTATGTTATATTTGACTGCAGCTTGCCTATCTTCCCAAATTTTCAATAAACTTACTAAAGCCCACTCAAACGTAAATTATACTTCAAAATTAATTTCCCTTCGATTTGTTTGGTTAAGTCAGACAACAATCTATAAGTTGACTGGCAACTTTCAAAGATATACAGGGTGGTCACTTACAAGAAGCTCACCATTGGGATTAAGTAGGGCAATTTTAAATATGAACAAAAGAACAGGGCTCTGTATCCAGCAAGAAGGTGGACATTTTGAACAGCTAATGTAAATAAATTCTACATTCCGCTTGCCATGGCCAATTGATTTTTATTAATAAATAATAAGTTTTTTGTCATAACTTGAGAATGAGTGGGAATATCTTACTTTTTTTTAATTCTTAAAAATGTGCGACTTTTCTCTAATTTAACCGATGCTGTATCTCCTACCGCTTAGAATATCCCAATGGTGAGCTTCTTGTAAATGACCACCCTGTATAGACATAATCAGATTTCTTTGTCTTAATTTCATGCTTCTAATGAAATTCTCATCCATTTGATGAAGTGAGATCTGTTGTTCTTCCCAGACCAATCATTTTATTCTATCTTAGATGTAGATCGGTTTATTCGTTCTACACTAGATATACCGATTCCTAAGTCAAAGAATCTTTTGAGTTCCGTTGCCTTAAACAGGGTACCACGAGTGTAATTTTATGGAACAACTTTACTGTATATTTTTCATTGTCCAGTATTTTATGATAGTTGTTCGTGTAATTTTGTTTATTATATGAAGGTTAAAAACCTTTTGAAAGAATGTTATTGTGAAGTGTTCGAATTTGAATGTTGTTCTTTATTTTGCAAATTTCAAGACTATTTTGACCACTGTGATACATTCAAAATATGTTTTCAAAAAGTTTGTTAGGGAGCAGTGAGCAAAGAACTCCAAAAAATATAATATACCTAAATTTTAAATAGAACGAAAAAACAGGCATATCGGTAAAATAGAAAAGGCGACACCTACACTGTGTGGAAAATCATAGGAAAAAATAGCAAACACTGTTAAATCAGTAAATATAGAAAATCGACAGCAAAACTAACCCACAATTAAACTGGTTGAAGAAACCCAAATACAAAAGCAGAAATCAAAGAATAAATAAAAATACATCATAGTCGCTAAAACAGACTATGACTTAATCACCAAAGAATTTCAAGAGGGAGCAAAAAATGAAGCAATTACAAGAAAATTGGACGAATCTAAAGAGAAAAGGAACTGGTATCAAATGAAATTCGTAGCATTCGTTACCAAAAAACTTAATCAAATACTAAGTAAGAAATAACCTCATGACATTCCAGTCGATAAAGAACAATAAAAGAATCATACCAAATACAATAATAAAAAAAAAGAAGTCATAAAAAAAAAATTATGACCTGGACGTGGCTACATGAATATATACAAAAGATAGAACATTGAAAGATTACATACAATAGAAATTAACCGTTTCCCAATCTGTAAGAAATTGAAAAAGAGGTAATCTCAACCCTTAAAATAGACATTACGACTATCCATATAAGGATAAAATTCAGTTACTAAAGTTTTAGGAGAAGTAAATACTAAATGCCTTAAATTAGGAATTTAAATGTAAAATTTACTCAAACGCCCAAAAATTGATATTAGAATTAGTTACACCAAGAATGGGCTAGAAAAACAAATTAATGTAACACGACATGACATGTGCTGGGAGAACGATCACAAAACTAGTGATGCCATGGACCGGATAGGACATATCATACAACTGTTTATGGTGCTGAATGTATTTGCGTAAAAATAAATCGTGGTGGTGAAGAAGAAGAAAGATGCAGAACTTGTTGTAGATCGTGCATATGATAGAAGATAGAAGATGAAAAACGTTTAAAATTTACAAAAACGAAAAATAGTGAAGAACAGATTGTTGTAGCCAAGAATGAGAAGGAACTGGAAATTTACAATAATGTACAAGCAACCGAACAAATTGATTTCAAGCAGTAGTTATGTTGAGTCGTTTCTAGACCACTTTTGACGGGCAATTTGAATTTTAAACATGATGGAAAGTTGAGTGCGCATGCGCTGTGTGTTTGAGTAAGTTAGAGTTAGGAGTGGACAGCGGACGTTCGAAGTCGTTCGGAACGAAGAAAAACTTTTTCTTTGTCAAATTCCACAAATTTATCCCCCCTTCAGACATTCAAACACATTCAACTAAACGAAAATAAATCGTGACATACAAGCTTTAATTAGTAGGTGATATAAATTCAAAATCTAAACTTATCTTACTAGATTAATAGAAAAATCTCGTAGTAGTAAATGATGAAAAAACCTCCACTTTCACCAGAATCCGCAATTTTGGAGCGACCTGAACATAGCAACTTGGATGGATAATTATTGACTAGATAAGTTAGATAAGAAAACCAAAACAACCATGAATAAATTACTTAGCATCTATTAAATGAAACGATCAATAACTAAAGATACCAAACTGGGAACTTTTAAGCTGAAAGCTGAGATAAAACCCATTTAACGATAAATCTACAGACTACTAGTAAAAAGATGGTACCAAAACTCTATACAACCGTATTGTAAGTATTAGTAGAGAAAATGCAATTCTACAAAAAGAAATTGAAAAAAGAAGTAAAAACAGAAAATTAGATCTAACCAACCTAATAATAAATAAAAAACTTTCAAAAAGAGTAACCTGGTAAACATAGTTGGCAGCAAATCTAGAAGATGAAACATTATAAGACAGGAACCCACGCTTATAGAAATTGGTTAAGCACAGTAATGAAGCATATAAAAAGCAACAAGGACCCAGGATGTTTACTGGTTACTATTATATGTAGATTCTATAGGGGCATCTTTGTTGTAACATTATTTCTCTTCGCCCTTAATTTTCACTATGATGGTAACTTTCAGATTCGACTGGAACAAAAAATCTACTACTAAGTAACTTCTATTTGATAATTTTTGATCCCACATAGGACTGACATGGCGGTTAGGTATATGTTCTACCATCGCTTTACGATGTGTATGCAAAATTATAGAAACATTTCCAAGGCACCAAGAGAGACTGTTTTTGAGAAATACATCTATACAGATTGATCCCATATCAGTTAACGTGTTTTTGATAATTTTTGAAATTTCTTTTGCTTCTATTTACGTTGACAAGCACTAGAGGTAGGGTCAGAAGTTTCATACTTATCCTCTACCAGCAGATCTGATGGTGACACTCCTTATTGAATAAGGCGTTATTGAAGAATTTAACAAGTCTACCCGCTCCTCCATCTGAACGAGAATGGTAAAAGCTACTTGTAGTGGAAAGTCGTTATTACAGATAAGGACTCGAATTCTTCAGTATTTAATCATGTTGCATCTCTTACAAATTGATTCACCATTCTCTAATGTGAAAAGGGCCCACTAGCCGAAATGGAATCACAATTGTATTCAAACCTGTAGTCACTTATTGAAATAAACAAGGACTTTATTGTTTAATTTCTGCGATAATCTACATCACTTTTTCTATTTTCGTTTTATTATCAGAAGTAATACTTTGTCCGTGCGTTCTCGGATAATAAACCTTGAGGACGCAGTACACTGAGTACACTTTTTGATAAGTTGAGACGTTTAGACAACTGAAAGAAGTTCTTGTATTCCTTCAGAAGATCCTGAAGGGTTTTGACTGAGATTATTTTAGGTTGACTGTTTTTTAATACTTGACCAATCAATTTAATTTTTTTAAGAAAGTCAAACCATTCCGATCTTGAACTTTCGAAATGCTGATGTATTGTCATCTTGGAATTATAGCCCTGTACAAGGGATGAAGTTACCTTTACTGCGTTCTAGCTTTGGTGATCGTGACATTATGTTCGTTCGGACGTATGTAAACGTGCAGTTTGACATTGTAATTGAGCATACATACATACGACGCCAATCTTTATGTTTTATATCTTGCTAGTTCTTTTACGTGCGAGCTCAATTGGTGACATGACTAAATAAGACTGACGTATGATCCTGGTGTTACGATAAAAGTTTACGTTTACTAGCTTTTACCTTTCTAACTTTAAGTGCGAAAGGGTTACTTTGCTTATTACGACCCTGTCTACTTTCACCGCGAGTTTAATAGGACAAGGTCACAGTCTAAATCTAATTGCGGGCGTTTTACGTTCTTTCTTTTTGGTGTGACTGTCAATGAGAGTAGTCGTGTTTTGTAAAAAAAGGAAATTCTAAACCCAAGTGATGGATTAATCCGAAGTTGTTATAACCATCCGCTTGCTGTGAAACGTAAATTACACCGGATACGTAATGATAAATAGCCGGAATGTTGTTTAGAATAAACGTTTGCAGGTGAGCTTACTGACCTATATTTCAACACGTGTCGAATAGTTTGCTTCATTCGGTTTCTCTAATTATTACAGTTTCTTTGTCCCTTTGTATTTTCTGGTATTACTTTGCTTGATGTATGCTGAGATTTGATTACGTCCAAAAAGTGTGGGTTGTCTTGTACTTGTACTCGAGGAAGTGTTATGCGGAAATAAACCTATGCTGTTAAGAGGTGCCGATTAATAAGAGCGCGGATCAGCGGCTTTGAGGTGTCTCGTCTTAACACTGGAAAGGGCTTTCCTTTAATACTGTAAAGCCGACCTAAATCGCCATCAGTGCATTGTTTTGCAGCTATTTCAATTGTATCGTGTGTATCCGAAGGATCCAATTACCAGTACCAAACCATTTCTTAATTATAACTGGGAACTATTGATGTCGAACGCTTCAAAAATACGCCTTAATGACCGATACACGTATGTGATCCTAGTTAAGTAACTAATCTCCAGGGAACTGTTAATGTCGAAGAATTGTGGGTCGCTGGACTAATTACTTATACTCGACGGTTTCTTATGCTGTTTGTTCGTATTACTATCAAAGTAACTTTGACTGCTTTGATGAAGTACGTTTTAAGTTAATGTGGCGCTTAAAATTAAATTACTCATTGTTACATTTTAATCCACACGCACTGTGTGCGTAGCTAGCGGAATAAGTTCGACGCTCAAGGAGGGTAAGAACCCGTACCACTCAATATCAACGTGTAACGGTTGTAATTCACAAATAAATAAAAAAAAAGAAAGTGACGGCTATAGCGAGACAACCTAGACAAAAAAAAGAACAATACTTTGGCTCGAAATAGCGCACTAAATACATGGAAGATCCCGTATCTGTAAGAGTTAGCACAGCAGTGTCCGGCTTAGTCGGTGAGTTGGGGAGGTTCTTGAGGAACTGAAAGAAATAAACTGCTGAGTAACGAGGCGCCATCTGCTGGACAATAGAAAGAAATAAAACCGACCATCAGGAATTCAATAGGTTTTACTTGAGGTCTAATACGCTAAAACAAACACAAATCAGAAAGACAAATAGACATGTAAATATAGCAAATACAACTTAAAATACTAAGAGAATATGTGAGAAGTAAGAGATTCTGTCGCATAAGACTTACGGGCGTTAGCAACAACAAATTAATTAAAACTCTCAATCAAATATGTCGAAATTCAGTTTAGCTTTTGTTTGTTACACCCCAAATTAAAGTTAGCGTTCCAATTGAAGATTGGTGATTAAGGAGACTCGATGTACACACGTCACTTACACACGGTGACTTAAAAACTAAACTTAAACTCGAACTAGTACGGTCAGTAGCTCCCGTCAACTCAAAAGGCCTTGTGTTTTAGCTTCACCCACTTTATCTCAAGCGCCTAAGCACTTATGGAGATAGTGAAAACAAAACCGAACGTCGGTGGATGGAGTCTACCCCGAATAAAAATTTGCTTATATACTAGGGATTCAAACCGTTTACTGTCACACGTACGTTAGCTTCATACGCATGCAAAGTGAATAGGTTCCTTAAACAATGAACTTAGCTGTGTACTGAGGCATGCAGTTCCGATAAGGAAGGTTCTTGTTAACGACAGCAGTTGACAGCCATTAACCCCCAGCCGGTGGAGTTCATCGGCCGTTGGCAGCTTCGATGTAGGCGAAACCATGGATTATCCCAGGAATTATCAAGATGGTAATACACGAGTAGAGTATAAGGTCAAGACACGTGGGCAAAATGCGGTCGGATTTACACCGCAATTTAACTTCGAATTATTGAAGTGACATTAATACTTTACGTGTAAACTTTTAGCTTCACGAAGCACGCCGAAAACGCTCAATAGAAGGAAATCTTAAAATGTCCGCTCGTCGTCTCGATAAATTTTGTGAAATAATCGATTCACCAATGGGAAAAATCGTAGAGTGCGCGGCAAATTTGATTTTCGTCGTAACGTGCAACTCACGACAACCGTTACTCAGAAGGCTTGCGACCTACGTTTGGGTTCGAGCAATTTGAACCGTAACAAACGGCTATCGAGTTTTGTCTATTACTTGTTTGCTGTGTCGCTAATTAATTTATAATTATACGTATGAATATCACCGAGAGAGCACGATATTCTGTATTGCTACCGATATATTTTTTGTGTATGACGTATTATGTGTGTAACCGATTAAACAGCTCATAATCCGATGCAACTATGTTTTTAATTGCCCATTAACCTAAGATATTGTAACAAACTACGTCAACTAGTTAGTTTTATATCTCTGTTCTCGTATCACCTTTTAATTTAACATTTCTGATAGATTTTGAGAGACGATAACCTTGATAAGAGTATAATTGTTCAGATTCCTTATTTTTACTAACTCTATGCCCTATAGAAAATTTGAAAGAC
The DNA here is from genome assembly GCA_030710515.1 of Abscondita cerata. Taxonomy (NCBI): domain Eukaryota; kingdom Metazoa; phylum Arthropoda; class Insecta; order Coleoptera; family Lampyridae; genus Abscondita; species Abscondita cerata. The sequence goes on from JALBCR010002203.1 coordinate 528,237, forward strand.
AGGGTCCATGATTATCTCTTACGACACTTTAAAACTATCACATTTTATTTATAAAATTCCAGGTCGTTTATGCGACACAAAGTTGACTTTTTCTAATATATACCATGTCCGGTTTGAAGGACCACGTAATATTTATCCAAAGTAGTATTTGTATTCCATTGCTGCAGCGTAATATCGTGTTTACAGAGAGTCTCCAAACATTTTAATCCTATTGTACAATTACATTTCCAGTTGCTCGTGCAATCACGACCTTAGCAATGCAATCCCACGAAATGTCTAACCTTTATAATTTTAGATGGATTTATAATTTAATTACGATTAATTATGACAACTTCAATTTCGTGCCAACGCATAAACTTTGAATAACAATAATGCGTTAAAAATCTGGAAAATCTTTCGCAGTTAATTTCGTAATTGCATAATGTTTATGTTATTCAACCAGGAAGTTCTGTATTTATTTTTCTATAAGCCATATAACGTTTTTATTAAGATTAATTGTAAATTAGATGTTACTGTCAGAAAGACTTTATTAAAAAAGCAAGGGTCCAACTTGTTGTTTATTGAGGTTAGTTAACCTCTCTGAAAAGTGAATTTAAGAGCTAGAATGGCGAGCATTAATTAATTCATTGAAGTAGATACAAGGCCACTCCTAAAGCATAAATTAATGCCACTTAAACACTAATTGCGTATTACCGCTACAACACAATGTATGGTTATTACTACCTTTATATATCTGTATAAAATGAATTGTTTACTCAACTCGATTACGGGCTCCGAAATCTGTGTTTTGTTAAAAAGCAAATCGAAACACGATAATTAACGATACATAAGCTGCAATTAAGTTTAATCAGTAGCATAGATTCAATTCCATTGGTGGTTTTTGTATTTGTAATGAAATGAAGCTGCAATTGAGAGATTTTGTGCTCCAATTACGTAAATAATGAAGATTACTGTTTATATTTTTTTAAAACAAATGCAAATTTAATTTGAATAGGAAAAGAGCAGTTTTCTCAACTAATTATTTGAACTGAATATGAAAGCGTTCATCTGAATCAATTCTTTTTAGAATAGTCATTCTAGTGTTAATTATTTTAGCAATCATCCATATATCTGTTAGATTTCGGATATGGAAAAATTTATTTGAAGTAATAAATTTAAAAAAATTATAGAAGTGGATTTGAATTGATTCAATTTTTTTACAGTGTATACAAAGTATAGCAAAATAACGCATTGTGGCGTGGAACTCAGCATCAAAACCTGACATAAATATAAGCTAAAAATTTACAGAAATGAATGTTTTCTTAAGTACCCTGAATTCTAACCCAAACTTTGTATCAGCTGACTACTAAAAAATTACCAAATGTCAAAGAAAATTCCATGACATACTCAGATTCGGATTCTGATCTCACAGATTTTGAGATATCCGAAAGTGACTTCGGAACATGAACATGAACATGAACCTTAATGGTGTGATGGGTTCCGATACTTTTATGGAAAAAAATTCAAATGGAGCCAATGTCCGAGTATTAGTAGCAACCGTGAGGACACTTCGGCACAACATTGTAAACGCGTCTGCAGTATCTTCTAGTAGGCTCACAGAAGATCCTTACAACATATCGAGTACTAGTGGAGCGAATACAGCCCGAAAATATGAACAAAAATGTTTCTTGGGTAGAAAGATGTGACACCTTTACCATCTTTAAAAGAACACTTAAAGGCACGGGAATCTCGTTTTACGACTTTTTTGTGTGGTACTGAAAAAAGTTATGACCATTTGAACTCAAAATATATGATTTTTTTCATGCGATAAGTGTTATAAATAAAAAATTTTTTTTTATTATTCATTAACTTACATAGCTGATTTTTTCTGTGATAATCCAAGAAGTTCCGACTTTGAACATGCTTAACTTTTTTCACGATATGGATTTTAGTTTTTAACATATTTAGTTAAAATGACCTTTTGACTGCATATTATCTCGCGTAACATATAGTCGCGTTTCAAAAATAAAGTTGTTATTAGCTGTTATATAGAATAATGCACCAGAACCAACGAAATCGCCGTGAGTGCGACAGAGTACGAGTCATAGGTCGACAATTAGTATTGAATAAGGAGATAAATCAGTATCAACGGCATCGCAGTATCAGGAAGGATTTGTTTTTGCCTGGAATAATTTTAATACAAATTATTATTATTATGAGTGAAAATATTAATGTATTTTTTTGTGCAATATATAAATAACAAAGGAGTACATTTAAATATAACATTAAACTTACGTATAGTAATATTTTAAATAAACATTAAATTAATTTCGGTTTCTTCATGGACTAAGGTTTCAACGCAAATATTGTCACGCTTTTGGCATTTGCAAAAATTTGTACATTTTAAACTCTCTCTGAAACATTCACATTTCTTTGTTCTACAGGTTTTGTCCTTACATGATATATTTATCATTTCCTGCAGTTCACAGGGAATTGGTGGTTGCTTTGCTAGAATCGGCCTAGTAAAGTTATCATCAACTTTTTCCCATCTAAAGTCACAAATGTTGAAGGGTTCCATTACGGCCCTATCACTGGTGCATATCGAGTGTCGAAAGAAGCAAATATCGTGCGAGTAGATCTAGACACGAGCACGATATTTGCACTTTCGCACGAGTTAGGAACAATATTTTTTAGATTAGGTTTGAACAACATAACTGATACTAATTATTAATTTCCAATTCCATCGGAGTCAGTGATATTTTGAAGTTTCGATCTCAGGTTGCTACTTTGATATGTGTCACTTTCGTGACTAAAAAATGATTTACCTTAACACATGTTGAGAAAAAACATCTTCAATCGGAGGAATCTCCATCGAAGATTTTAACGACTTTATGGTAATTTTTTTGGCACTATTGGCTTTATACAAAATTGCAATATAATCTCTAGCAATATTTATTGCATCTTTTATGTCTGTAGATAAACGAAAACTTGCTAAAGTTCTATCAACCTCGTTATGTTTTCACGCCAAGTCAAACGCGGTTAGTTTCCATATTTTAAATAGTGCACTTGTGGTATCCAAACCAGTAAGGACGTGTACGAGGATATATTGAAAAATTTTAGCCTTCTATAGAACCAAACAAAATTTCAATGTCAAATATTTTATTACTCAACATATTCTCCTCTTAATTGGATACATTTATTATAGCGAACCTGCAACGTTTCTAGACCTTTCAAAAAAATGTTTCTTCTTGCTCTGCAAACCAGACCTCCACAGCTTCTATTACCTCCTTGTTGGAAGAAAATGTACGACCTTTTAAACTTTTTTCAGTTGAGGAAAGAGGTGATAGTCGGACGGAGCCAAATCGGGTGAATAAGGGGGTGTTCTAGTAATTCAAACCCTAAATCACGAATTTTTGCATGGCAACATGAGATTTGTGTGCAGGGCGTTGTCCTGCAAAAACAAAACACCTTTGGATAGCTTTCCGCGTCTTTTCTCTTTAATATTTTCCCGTAGAGTGGTCAGTAATGTCGAATAGTAATCTCCAGTTATTGTTCTACCCTTATCCAAAAATCAATCATGATTACTCCATGGCAATCCCAAAAAACTGAAGCAAGAACTTTTCCAGCAGATTTTTGGACACGAAACTTCTTAGGTCTTGGAGAACCAGAGTGTCGCCATTCCATCGATTGTTGCTTTGTTTCTGGATCGTAGAAATGTACCCAAGTCTCATCCATAGTAACAATTCGGTTTAAGAAGTCTACATCGTTTTCAAATCGAGCACAGATCGAACGCGATGCTTCTACCCTTGCACGCTTTTGGTCAACATTCAAACATTTGGGGATCCATTTTGCAGCAATTTTTCTCATGTCCAAATTGACGTGAACCATATGATGAACGCGTTCGTATGAAATATTCAGTGCTTCAGATATCCGTTTTAGCCCAATTCGACGGTCTGATAAAATCATGTCATGAACTGCATCGATATTTTCGGGGACTGACACAGAAACTGGCCTTCCCGATCGGTCATCATCTTCAATGGAAAATTTACCTTTTTTGAAGCTTGCATTCCAATTCTTGACGGTCGCATACGAAGGACATTGATCACCAAGGGTATTAAGCATATCTTCGTAAATCTGCTTACCTCTTAACCCTTTTAAATACAGGTACTTGATGATGGCTCGATACTCCAATTTTTCGATTTTCACAATTTCGGTGGACATCTTTTTTCATTTAATTTATTGCGTCACTCTGGTTTACTTTTTTGACGTCAAACTTTACACTGGCACTTCTAATAAGTTATTCAACTTTTCAAAATATATTGACATAAAATACAGAACCAAGACGAAAACGCCACTATCATCAGATTGCACTATGATACTTTTTGCATGGTTGGATGCATCTAACAAATGCTAAATCAAACGTGTATCGGCCTCTTCATGATTACATCTAAATGGACCTTTCATTAACTGACGTGGTTGTTAAGGTAAAACATTCTTCACCGTTTTCAAAATCACCAGCTATGGTGACTTGCGCATCATTTTTTTAAATTATGTTTAAGATGATCACTCGAAAAATGAAATAAAAACGTTATTAGATTATTTTTGTTCATTGACGATCTCAAAGAATCTCGATATTTTGGAATATACCAATATCCTTTTATTACAAACCTACTTTGACTCTTTTCGCTTTGTTTATGTATCTACATCATATCTGTCAAACACTAGTGTTAGATATTTACGTTTTTTAGAGAGTGTTAAATTTTTCTTGAGAATCAATCGCCAAGATCATTAAATGTTCTTTTTGCTTTTGCAATTGACTGTACCATTGCCATCTCATCGATTAAAATACAGTCAGGAATTTTAGGCATCTCAAATAAAACATCGGTGGAATACTTTTCTACTCTACTGTTTAAGTCTGTTTTAATGTTTTTTCTCATAGTAAAGTCTTCATGAAAGAGCGACATTAGAACAGAAGATAACTTGTATGACATAATATCTGACATATAAATATCTTTTAAACGAGCAATAGTCAATATTTTTCTAAACATAGCTTTAGATCCCACTGAGGCTATGCGAATTTTTGGGGTTTTTCTAATTTTTATCCTGATCTGACAAAAGTTTAATTTTGCCTTTTTATTAGTTTCAGAAACTACCATTGTCCGTGAAAAAAGTTTTTCTATGAATTTACTATGATTTTTTTGAGTCGTAGTAAGACACGTGGTTAAACTGTTCTGAATTTCTTTTGGGGCAATCCGCCCTGTGGTAATATTGATTAAGTCTCTAGGAAACACTAACAAATCAAATGGATTTGTCCATTGGTCATTAAACAGCTGTAGCATTTTCAAAATGTCGCACTCGTCTCGTTTTTTAGCAGGATTACACTGTTGGCGCCGAAAATCATTGTGGGATAATAACCTAATCACAAGTAAAATGTGTGTCTAACGACATCTCGTGTAACATGGGCACGTATGAATAGTATCAAACTAAGAAACGCCAACAGTTTAACTGTTAACCTAATCACTTATTGAATGTTTTGCTACTAACCATCGCAGTAAGGTTTGTGACTTTTGCGTAAAACCTATCACTCCACCATAACTTTTACAATCTCTATTAATACTTTGCTTCAATGCCATATCGGAAGCAACGCAGTTAAATCTTTTTGAGTGAGTCTTCTTTACAACAAAATTGGCGCAATTCATACATTTGGAGATTTTTGGATTTCAAATTTTCCATATCAGAAAGATAAACAAGAACATATTGCGACGACAAAGAGGTAAATTTATTTTTTGTGTTTTAATGTGAAGCGCCAACCTCGTTATCACCCAATTCAATTTATTGCTCTCAATCTCAAGGTACTTTTTTTATAGAAACAACAGATGTTTTTACATGCATGTATGCCTCAACTTATAATTTTTCAAATAATTTTGGTCATTAACTTTTATTTATTTAAGCTTTAGAATTATCTCAACTCGATGTCCTTTATTTGTACTTCAAATCTCATTAAACTCCTTCTTTAGCCCAACAATGATTTATTTAAAATTGGCACAATCTAAATTCGACTTACAAAAAAAAACAAACTTTAAAATTTACAACGTTTTAACAATTTTGCACGTGCCCACGTTACGCGCCGGTCTCAAATTTGTGCACGTCATTTGCTTCAGAAATCCTTAACCTAGTGAACTACAACTAATTTTACAAATTACAACTACTTAAAATCTAAATCTAACCTTGGTCATATGCCAAACTTCTACGGTAAGTATTTTTTTTTTGTTTGTGATCGATGCTTCCAATGTTTCTTTATTTAATTTTCAGATTATTCCCACGTCGCTTCCAATTTTGTGCAGCCCTGCTCGTTCGTTAACCTTTTGGGTCACTGACCTTTTCTTCATCAGACACTAACACTGGTAGTATTTACCTTTTTCATTGTTTTTTGTTTTATTAATGTAATTTTTCGCACAGCGGATTTTTTATTAATTTCACCTTTTAACGTGACGTCATTCGTTAAATTTTGCTGTTATTTATCTCGCCGCAATGTACGCCTTCACGCGGTAGTTTTTTAACTCCTCTCCTCACGGCTTTTCGGCACCTCTCTTTATTAATTCAGGATGCATGGCCAACTCGAATATCAAATTATTTAAATAAAACCGTTAACAATCGTCGGTTTTTCTCCTGCTATCTACCGGATGTTTGTGTGAACCATTAGTTTTTCTGCAGTTTTCTTTAACTTTGATAATTATTTTTTTTAATTATTTGTTAATTACTGCTATTTTTTTTCTGCTTTTCTGCCATTTCTTCTTTGTATTTTCTTTTCTTGAAAGAATATTGCGCCGCTTTGCAATTTGTTTTTAACCCAACTTGTTATAGTTTCGTAACCCAACTATTTATAGTTATAACCCAATTTCGACAATTCCATAGACAGAGTCTTCTGTTTTCTAAACCGCAAAAATTGTAAAATAATTAAATTTGCCGTTAAATATTCTATAATACTTCATTTCCTCTTATAAAGGGCTCGGCTGAACGTATCGGTAGAGTCTGCTGCCCCTTCTATTTATCTTCTCACTTACTCTTCAACCACCGAAGCCGGAAACTTCTCCTACGCGATTAATTATTATAGTCTAGCAAAATCGGCTACTTACCAAGTTGAAGAAAGGGGTCCGAATACAATGTTAACGTTCGTCATACAAGACGACGTTTATCGTCAAGGTCTGAAGAAACCGAGTCAAAACCACCCGGGGAGATAAAACCAGCAAGCAACCTTTCTTAGTATATATTCATTCACGTTGGCGGAATAAAAACTGCGAAAAAAAAGCCGCGGAAAAAAAGCTGACGGAAAAAAATCCGAAAAAAACCCGGGGGATAAATAACGCATCAAGTGATCAGTGAATAAGAATAAGGAATTGTACGATTTATTAATTAATGATGGTGGAACGGTACTTTGTGTTAAAGATTTTCTGTTTTGTTTACATTTGTAACTGACTTTTCCTCATACAAAATAAAATATTCAACTTTAGCACTTATACCATAACAACTATTATACACTTTTGTTTAGAATGTAAATAATTTAATTTTTAAAGTGCATTTCCTAATCCAAATTTAGAAATGTATTTTATAATTTGCAAGTAGTTTTAAAAATGTATTTGCAATTTGTCTTAAAACTAATTCTCTTCTAGTTACTAAGAAAAATTCTGTAGCTTATTGTAATGAAATTGTATTTAAAATAACAAATCTTTTAAAGATACTTCTTAGTCTTAAAACTAATCCTCTTTCAGTGAAGACAAAAACAGTCTTTAACATCACAAATCCTTATTCTATGAAAAGTGTATTGTGTATGATTATAAAATATGAGTAGAATGACTAATTAAATAGAAAAATTACGTCGTTTATTGTAATAAATTTGTATGTACAATCACTCATCTTTCTAAAATACTTTATAGTCTAATGGCACAAGAAAATATAGATAAGGTAAGAACGGTAAATGATTCATTCACCGTTTTTTTCGTAAATTTTTACTGCGGTTTTTTACACACCAGCTTTTATATCACGGGTTTTGGCTGCTTTTTATATCAGGTTTTTTCAGGCTTTTTCCCGCGGTTTCTTCTTCCGAGGCTTTTTCTGCGGTTTTGAAGCTTTTCCGTCGGTTTTTCTAGAGGTTATTTTTTTCGCAGCTTTTATACCCCGGCTTTTCTGAGGCTTTTTCCTAGATTCAGTAATTCATGCAAGAAAGGCGACTGAAGAAGTATTCAATTAAAATTGCCCTATACGATCCAATTAAGTTCGAAACTCCGTACTACGTCTTACTTGTATAAAAACCGTCGCACACAAATCTACTTAAAATAAAACTTTTGCTGGAGTAATTAAAAGAATATTTATTACCGTACGCTGGCAGCCATTGGGGACCACTGCCTAGTGTGTTACTGTTAGTACCAACCAACCTATATACAGGGAGACCAAGAATTAACGTTAATTTGTTTTTTTTGTAGCACGTTTAGTTAAGTTCTGTATAAAAATTATTGTTTATTTGGTTATTAAGTTTGTTAAAATATATTGTTTGAACCCTGGACTCTTTCTTCTCCAACTGAAGTTAACCAAGGTAAAGGAAAATATAAATTTGGGTCGTACTTAGAACTATTCAGTAAATTTTAATTTAAAAGTAATTTTTATAACATATTATTATGTGTATCATAAATAATTGGCAATATTTTAACTGAGCTCAAAATATTAAAATTTAACTCATATCATTTAAATAAAATGGGGCTCTTAATTGAGTTACAGGGTGTTTTATTTAAAAATTTAGTAACTGTTTCTACGCCAGAAGCGTAGGTTTGGAAGGAGCTCAAAAATCACTTGCAGCTGTGTTACGTCTCTGACAGTAGCCACAAACTTTAATTTAGTAGGATGTTTAGTACCTACATTTCTCGCCACATATGACAATAAATTGGTCAAATTGTTTCTAATTTTCAAATAAAACACCCTGTAACTTAATGATGTGTCTTAAATCTTAATATTTTGAGCTCAGGTTTCTACAGTTAAAATATTTTCAATTATTGATTACACACCCTGTATACTTCTACGCTCTTGTAATTGTAACGATTCCTAGGTTACCTTCTTTGCTTTTTCTTTAAATTTTTAGAATTAGAAGAACTTTATTACACATTTTCTTTGGTACACTCTCTACAGTTTGTATACAGTTGATGCATAAATAATTTAGCTTTACTATAATGGTTCCTTTTAGTTTTAGATATGCATCTAATGAGAAAATAATCAAACTCTACTTTAAAGTTCCTAACCCGGAAGGGACTTTATACCCTACTTGTCTTTTTTCTTTCGCTTTCTAACAAGGCTTTAAAAATGTAAATTCACCAATGCTCAGAGGAGAAACTTATCTCAAAAGATCCCAAGCTGAAAATTAAACTATTCATACCGGTGGCATAAGATTGCGGTCAGATTTAGTTATAATTCACCATTGATATTACCAAGAAATTTATATATCGCAATAAATAACACTTCGGCGTAATTATTTGTCAATAAATTAATTTTGCTGAAGGAAAATAACGCCAAACTTTTCAAAGTGTACGAACAGACGGGAAAGTAAACAGGAAGATAACTGATATTTAGAAAATACAACAAACACATAAAAGGAATCAGTTTTCTTATAAACGCCATTTCACTTGGAACGGGATAATAAGGACGAATTCTTTAAAATCGTATTCCTTTGAAATGCCGAAAGCAATTTTCAGCACTTCCCCAACGATCGCAAGTTTTTGCTTCGCTTTCTCTTTATAGATCTTTAAGCCGACCGGCGATATTGAAATTTGAAATAATAATGTTGATTGTTTGAAAACATTGCTGTTCTGATTGAATGTGTTAGTCATTTATAGTCTCTGAAAATTGAAATGTGTAACGCTTACTTATGAGCTGTAGGAGACTCTCATACTGTGAAGTAAGACCATACATATGAGATTCAATCGTAAAATCAATGATGGCCTTTTCTGAATAATCAATTTTGAAGTCTTTTTTCTATCCATGAGTCCAGTTTCGTAAATTCGTAATTCATAACATCTCCGTATATCAAAATATATGCAAAACGTTGATGATTGATGGTCGATAGCAAAATAAATAGATGCCATTCTTTTTCTCATCTATTCAAAGAGATTTAACTTCAAACGAGAAAACCTCAGTTCTTCCAAAACTATTATTTTTATTTATTGATATTAGCATACCACTTTAAACAAACAGATTCTCCCACTCCGTTTCATACGTCGTGCTTGCTGAGTCACGTTTCGCACGTCGAGTATGACGTCTTCCAATTTGTGCAGATTAACGTGAGTTGTTTCGTTTGTCAACTTAATACTTACGACTTTTATTATCAGTATTGATATTACAGATACAATTTTATAATAAAATTATGTTAGAAACAAACAAAATTTAAATTTATTTTTTTTCGAAAACGGTTTATGATATCGATTTCATTTTTTATAAAAATTATTTTGAATTTCTCAAATTTGGTGTCAGATAAAGAAAATAAAAAATTAAACTGTTTTAATAAAAATACCCGTTGGCCTCTCCCTACTGAGACTCTTGTGATAATTGTAAAAAATTGGTCAAATATTTTTCTATTAAGTTTGTTACAGAAAAATTTAAGAAACATTGCGATTCATATTTGATGCTGAGAAAAAATTTTGAAAATTAAATAATAATAGAAGGAAAAATAGATAGGAAAAAAAGATCACACAGATGCTGTAAGTATGAAAAAAATTGTATCAAAAATTTTGTTAGCGACCAAGCAACTAAAGTTTTATATGCGTTTTTGATATTAAAAGTTCAGATAAAATGATACAATGATAGACATGTTCAAGTACTGGTCAGTGCCTCACATACCTGTTTTTTAAAATACTTTCAAAAATCTAAATTTGTTTTTTTACTAAAATACCCTTTACACTAAACTTATAGTGCGAATGGTAACTCGCTAAATGTACCTATATCTTTGTCCTGAGTTTTTTTGATAAAGCAAAACCGTTTGGTGTGGGTGTGGAGAATTAATTAATTAAATCCTAGGGCCTGAAAAAGCCTTTACAATTTGAAGGCGAAAAGGTTGCCAAAAGTATTCTCTCCTATAAGGAAAGTTAGAATCAAAATTAAATAAAAGCTGAGACGAATAAAGAAGTATAATTATGATGTAGAGGATGTTGTCACCTACTGATTTAGACGTGGAGTCTGCCCGAGATAGTAACCGTCCTAACCGAGACTTGTGACTAAGTGGTATAATTCCTCATTTGCTAATGGAGATACTCGAGTTTGATCTCCGCAAGAGTTTTTCAAAGATTTTCTCACTTATAAGATGAATACTGAGCCAGTAACGTCCTCGGTAACTGTCCGTTAAGCAGTGTGCAGTTTATGACTTTTCATCGTGGCCAGTTAATAGTGGCCAATTCATCGTCGGGACAATTTATCGCTAGCCTGTTCATCGTGACTACATACTTTCAGATATTCAAAAGTTTAGTTTTTCCCATTGCGTTTTCTATAGTGCGGCATACGATTTACCACAAGGTACATATAATAAAGGCAAACAGTGTCAAGTATTTCTTCATTATATAGTGCATGTGTCAAGTTTGATGAAAAAAAAAAACAGTTACAGTGTTTTTTTTTTGATAAATACAACTTAATGTAAACGTAATACGTTTAATGAAGTAATCGATAAATGGTTTTGATGATAAACCGGTGACGAATAAACTAGACCACCGATGAACATGGACGGGGATGAATTGGGATAGCGATAAACTGGACCAATGATGAAACGGTCCCGTAATGAAACAGCCGCGATGAAACAGCCACGATAAAACGTCCCTTCCCGCTCAGCGTGTATTTACGCGTGTGCATAATATGTACGTAAATGAATATACACACGTGCATCCCTTTCCGGCGGAAGTCGCTCTCCAATAATAGAGGAGAGTCTGTTTCTGCTTCCTCCTTGCGTGCTCTAACATTTTGAAACCACATAGCACCAAACTTACACAAATTGCGGAAACTAATTTTTTCTACTAACAACAGTAAAGTGATAGTAAATCCTTAGCATCAAAAGATTTCCATTTACGCATTTTTAGTTTCCTGAAAAAACTTTTTTATTTTCTACGTAGCCAATATGAAAAAGAAGTGCATTAAAGTAGCATTGGTGAAAGATGCCACTATAGCACATAAGTAGAAGGAGAGCAGATGATACACAATGAAACAAATAATGACGGAATACATTTTTAAATCTAGCTGCACTACTTAATATGTTTAACTTTGCCTTTTATTTAGGTTATTTATTATTCATTTTTAAAGTATCCCCATTAAGTACCTCCAGTCTCGTTTGAGTATGGGAACAGTGATTCTAACCCATTGACAAACAATTTTGTTTGTCACCTTCAACTGTATGAAGCGTAAAATGTGTTACTCAACAGGTCCGGGGTTCCAGGGACAATTTCAATGATGATATTTCCCGACGCGTACAACAATAAATCAATCCGTTTGTGCCACTACGATATGCGTTTCTTGCTTCTTACCTTTGTCGGCAAAGAAGAAATGGTAGTGCAGTAAGCAAAGGCATGAAATACCCGTAACGGTCGTTCTTGACATTTTGTTGACATAAGTTTTGGCTTTACTCTCATACCTTTACTTATCAATTTTTTTATTGGGTATTCTTGAGGAGTTGACTATGGAATGAATCAAAGAGACACCATGGACCTTATTGAGCCGACGTTTCGACTAGTTGACCTATAATCATTTCATAGTCAACTTCTCAAGAAGATCCAATAATTGGGAAATCTATTAATGAATATAAACAAAAAGAAAACCACTGATAATAAAACCCTTACTTACCTCTCTGTATTAATCTTGATCGGATCAGTCAAGGTCAAGAATTTTAACCTGTTCCATTCAATAGCATATGTCCGTTTCACGTTTCTTACCTTTGCTATTGAAAGGATTTATTGCTGTAAGTTACAGAGAACGTAAAATTGTGTTAATATCATTAAATTCGTTATGTAAAAGTAACTGTTTTCTCCGTTGTCATACTTTCAAAACTATGCTTTGTTTTTAATTGCAGTTTTAATCAATATTTGTTAATAAGGGTTAATAACGACAAAACCACTAAAGATAAGTATACGGACACCTATAGCATATTGATGCGTAAATTAAATCGTTATCTAAATATATAAAAATATACAGAGTGTTTGATTTGAAGAAAATGACTTTCTTGAGTTTAAAGTTTTTCGGCTTTGCCACTAAATTTTGGACGCCCTGTATAACCTGTGATAAACTGCAAATGTATTTAGTGAACCTTTATGGTTTTACTTGTTGTTTTGAAAATATGGAGCCATTCGAAAATGTAATATTGGTACTAGATGAAAGATAAAGGTTCAGAATTAGTGAATATAGCAACGATTTCTCCTGTTTCTGCGTGTATACTGAAAATCCAACTATCTTTCATTGACTTATAATGGCGCAGTTTACAGCAGGAACATAAATTAGTCGTTCCCCTTTAATAGCATAGATACATAAACAAAATAAAATGGGATAGATTTTGCTATTATATTGGTAGACTCAATACCGGATTAACAAAACTTATGGTGTGTTTACACAGAGCCAGTAGCTTGCTGGGCGAGTAGGCAGCTACTATCATGCCAACTGCCATGACGGTTGCCGTCTGTACCTCGATCTGAAATTGACAGTTAGTGGCCAGACACCGGGAAAAATGGTGCTTTCACCATCATGTTTATCTTGGAATCAACAAAATAATGATGTGATAGTGCGGACAGTAATTAAATCCTTTACTACAATATTATGTGCTAAAATGGAGAAAACTATTCAAAAGAAAAGGAAAAAAAGAAGTGTTTGGGTTAGAAGTTGGTTGAAGAAAAAAGATTCTGGAGCGACAAATAACATCATGAAAGAGTTATACCATGAAGACCCCAGAGAATATATAGCTGTAATAAGATTGACCACCGATCAGTTCGACTTTCTTTTGAATTTAATTGGTCCAAAAATACAACGTAATGACGTATGAGAGAAGCTTTAACATCAAGAACGAAGCTAGAAATATTTTTAACTTTTCTTGCGACAGGAATGTCATTCAGAATGCTGTCAATAATGTATAGGGTTTCCAAAGCTGTTACGTCAAAACTTATACCAGAAATATGTGATGTCATATGCGAAGAATTAAAGGTTTTATTAAAGTAAGTAAAACATGTTATCGTATTATTTATTTCTTTATTGTTAAATAATATTAGTTGTTAAAATACAAAATATGACAAATGAAAAATATTAGAAACCATAAAAAAAATTAAAATAACATAACTAAACGTTTGTGCCTCTTATATGTCTGTATATGACATTGCTTGGTGAATGAAATCCTTTGAACCTGTATTTTGATTAGAATTTGAACAAGAAGGTTGTGACAATTCAAATTGTAGTGGTTCACATTGCAGGTTGGTGGACGCTTCACTTAATGGACTGAAAGGAGTATCTCATCGACTACATGGGTGGGGAGTGGTAGAATCTGATGAGTTATATAGGGGTGGCGCCAGCATAAGCATACACGTTTTTGCGGTATGCCAAAAGGATTTGCTGTATTTGATCTCTGGCATCCATCATGTCAAGCAGTGGCAATTGTCTTAGTTGATACGCTATATGCTTACCGATCAGGTCACCTCGTCTTCCTGTGGAAAGGAAACAAGTTTTGCTAAGCTATTGTTGAGTTGTTTCAAATCATCCATAGCATCTTTTATTATATTTTGATGAGTGGGCACATTTGTCTTGGGTAATGACTTTTTTACCATAGGCTTTTTTGGTTTTGAAATTTCAATTTTATGTTCAGACATCGCGTCTTTATTAGTATGCATATTTGTCTTAAGCCATGACTTTTTTGGTTTTGAAATTTCAATATCATTTTCGGGTATCACGGCTTCTTCAGTATCATTCGTCGTATTAGGCTGAAAACAAAATCTTAACTATTAACACAGTAATTTTTCAGATTCCAAGTGCAGAAGAATGGAAAGCAGCACAAGTAGGTTTTCATGAAAAATGGAATTTTCCTGGTTGGTGTGGCTCAATCGACGGAAAACACGTAGTAATTCAAGCACCACATAATTGTGGTAGTGAATATTATAACTACAAAGGAACCAACAGTATTGTTCTCATTGCCATTGTGGATCATGACTACTGTTTTGAGTACATAGATGTAGGTTCATATGGTCGAAATGCAGATGGTGGAGTTTTTCAATATAGTTCTCTTTACCCTCTTCTAGAAAACAACTTACTACCTGAAGAAGGTGTACTTGTAGGGGATGATGCAGTCCCACTTAAATCGTACTTAATGAAGCCCTACAAAACTATACCAACTACTAAAGAAAGAATTTTTAACTATAGGTTAAGTAGAGCTAGACGTATTGTTGAAAATGCATTTGGCATCATATCAAGTCGTTTCCAAGTTTTACGAAAACCAATTCAAGTTCAAGAACAAACGGCAATAAAAATTGTTATAGCAATATGTACGCTGCATAACTGGTTGCGCAAAACAGCACCAAATTCCTATACACCACCAGGAACTGTAGATTATGAAGATATTGTTAATTTTACGGTCACACTTGGACAATGGAGATCAGAAATTAGCCAATTGCCAGGTTTGAATGGCTCACGAATTAATAACAGATCAAAAAAAAATTGGAGAAAAAGTGAGATATAAATATAGAGATTATTTTTGTGGGGAAGGAACTGTTGCATGGCAAAATAACATGATAGCATGTTGTAGTTTTTTTCTTTTAAATTTATAATTTTCATTATGGAGTCCATCAAATCAAACCGTTTTATAGATGGTTTGTATTCTTCATCTGTGCCGGAACCACCGTTTTTACTCTTGGTTATTTTAAGAATTTCTTGATTATATGTTGAACGTAAATTTTTAATTTTTTTTGTCACATCAGTCAAATTTTCTAGTTCCATTTCTTTGGCAATACGTTCTAATGCCACTTTTCTCAAATCCCTGTTTTTATAACTAGGGTTAAATGTGTTCCAAACGGCTTCTTCTTCTTTGTACAATGTCATAAATTGCAGATTTCTTTCGGTGGACCAACGTTCAACCATGTTGCTGAAATTAATATTTATGAACACAAAATCACTTTAAAAAACCAAACAGACAATACACTCAGGTGGGAACTGAATACAAACACTTCTGGACTGGTAGACAGTAACTCGGCTGTAGTTCACACAATGGCAGTACACTGTCCTATGGTGTGGAGGGGGAAGGCGAATGGACAGTAAAAACAAAATATTTTATAGTAACTCGCACTCCAGTTACTGTCCTACTCGCCTTAACAGCAACTCGCATGATTCGTTTACACAACGAACTCGCACGCCAGCTCGTACTGTGTAAACGCCCTTTTAGATAGAGCCTGAAACTATAACTTGAAACTGCAAATTATTGGAACGGATGAAGTTCGGAGATTTAAAACTGGTAAACGTTTAGTATTTAATGAGAAGGACAAAATTAACACTAATAATAATCAAGAATTTATAATTTAAAATGTTAATATAATTCATAGGACCTTGTATTCGAAATTTTGAATTAAGATACAAGAAACTTTTGATAGCCTTTAGAAGTAAACATCCAAAGAAATGAAATTTTGCAAAACATACTTTGGAATCAAACCATTAATTAACTGATTATAAAGGACTAAAATTTTAGAAGCATAGAAATTAAACGTCATTTAAATAAACAAACCTTATTTTAAATGTGCATATACCAGATTAGCCAGTTGTAAATGTTAATAAGTAAAAAACAATTTTATTAAGGTATTCTTCGTAAATTATATTATATGTGGTGGTTTCTCCTAGTGGATAGGAGCCTTCGTGTGGAGATTCGTGTGAGGATGACTTTTAATGAAATCCTATGTAACTCATTAAAGGAATGACTTTTAATGAGAACCCAAGTAATTCATTAAAGCTTTAATTTATTAAGAGTCATCCTCACACGAATCTCCACTCAAAGGCTCCGATCCACTATCGTGTGAGGATGACTCTTAATGAAAACCTGGCAATTCATTAAAGGGATGGCTCTTAATGAACTTCAATGAACGTACTTAGGTTTTCATTAAAAGTCATCCTCACACGAATCTCCACACGAAGGCTCCTATCCACTAGGAGAAACCAGCACATACAAAAAACAATTGTTTTCACAGTTATTTTTGATCAACTACATTATTTATATTTATTTTTATTAATATTTTCCATAACAATACATTATGAAGTACTAATACATGTACCTGCTTTTAACCGCGCCACTATAAACGCGAAAGACTGTACTTAAGGTTCAGTTTTGCGTCCACAATTTTGCAAAGTACCGAATTTTGAATTGGGCGATTCGTTTGTGACGTCTCACTAAATGGGTCCATTGGATTTTAAATCGGTTCAACCATTTTCGAGAAAATTATGAAACATGTGACAGCAGATAATGCTATAAAAATTACTGACCAAAACATCAAATGATTTTCAAAACTCTATTACTAATTAGTAGACATTGGTTTAATTGATTCGACATTCAAAGTTTTTAATTTATGAACAGAAAGCAAAAAAATTCATTGATCTGTTACCCGTTTTATGGTTTAAAACTTTTCGCCTGCTGAAATGGTGATTAAAATTCAAGCCATTCGTAGTTCTTTACGGTCACTTAAAATTTATATACCACATAATAAAAGAAAAAATAAATCACATAATGTTGATATAAAAGTGCAACGAATTTAAACAAAATTTAAAATGGGATTAATTAACATCAACATGGTTATTTACGACACAGGCAACGCCTTCTTACGAAAATTGTAGTTAGGAAAGTTTATTGCTCATTAAAATCTGACAACCCATAATTATGGGTTTCTCGTAACATTACATGTAAATTAAAATCCTAATTTTCTTGACTATTAATATTTATTTATGAAATCATCCAACGATAAATTGTAAATATTCCAAAGCGAGCGTAAACTATGATAAAGGATAAAAAGAAATTTGTTGACAAAAGTCACCCTAGTAGCAGTTATGACGTAATAAAATCCGACACTTTTTTTTTCCTCCGAGCAAATCTTAAATTATGCCTTAAATTTAATGGATAATAAAAAGCAGTTGATGCTAAAGCAGGTAGCTGAAAGATTTTTTTTCGTGCGTTTTAAACCTACAATTTGGCAGATGGTTGTGGTACGAATTTTATGAACTTTGCGTCGTAAAAATGTTTCTACTTTTGTTTGAAATAGCATGAGATCAGTGAAAATTTTTATTATGTTTATAATACTTTGTGAAATATTTTTTTAGTGGTAACCGACAAAAAAGGATTTTTATATTGCTATAAAAGTCCGCTCGCAGCTGGTACTGAAAACTTTTGGGTAAAAGGAAAATGCGAACGTTAAATCCGTTTTTGGAAAAGATGAAACGATCATATTTCACTTACTAACTCTTATTACACTGCTATTTATTAAACTTTATTAAGCGTAAGCAAATTTAATTCTAAGACGTGTGAAGTTTTCGTTACAAGAAAGTCGTGACTTTTTTTTTGAATTTATTTGAAATAAGAGGAAACGGATGAAGTACATAATATTTCAAACAATTGAAAATCTTAAGAATACGTCAAAGTTTTAGTTTTAACGTTAATGTTATGACATAATTGTACATAATATTTTTATTAGAAACATAAATTCTACTATATTTTAAACAATAACAACAACAAGGTCTTTGAAATTAATATGCAAAAACAAAACATAACTTTGGTCTCCGCAGTTGTGAATTTGACTCACAGATCCATGGATTCATTTATTAACTTAGACTACAATAGGTCCCAGTTGAGATTTAATGAGCACTAACTTGAATTTTTTTGACGAAATTATTCGTGCAATTGACGATTGTGTTAAATTCATTTTATTCACTTTATAATTAACATGATCAAAATCATTAAGTAATAGTTCAACAGGTTATTGGCCCAGGCACAAAACATTGTCATCCAAAATAAAGGGTGTTAAAATAATAAAAGTGGGGAAAACGTGGAAGAAAAAAAATTAATTTCGTACATCTAGCAGTAAAAGAAAATATTTAATAATCAGGGATACCAGCATTATTAATTGTTTCTTACATTAAGTTACAATTTACAATTCGGTTCAACAATTTCTACAAAAATCAATTATCTTTATAACTACACTAACCTCTAACTTGTATCCAACTTAAAATATATCTCCTTCTTTCCTCCCCTTTCTCTTCTAATCCTATTATTCTTTCCCTGCTTCTTATCACCTCCTTCATCCATCTCACTTCTTCCCCTCTCTCTTTTAATATCTCCCCTCTTTCCTTTCTCTCTTCCTTTAACTCCTCACATTCTTGACTTAAGTGTTCCAAGTTTTCCCATCCTTTTCCACACAGCCTACACTTCCTTCAATCATCCTCCAACCAGTATCTATTTTCCCAATCTCATTCCCACATCTAAATCTTTATCTCTTCAAACTCACACCCTCCTTCAAATACCTCAGTATCCCTTCATTCACCATCTCCTTACATTTTTTGTTATATTTCCCCCCTCTAATTTTTCCCCTTTTTCTTGCTTCTGAATATCTCTTTCCACCACTTCCTTTCTTATTTTATTCCCTCCCCTCTTTTCTTCTCCTTTCCACATCCGCCCTCGCAAATCCCCCTATTTCGTAATACAGCCTCCTGCCCTTCTGTCCGTCCTTATCCTTTTATCTCTTATTTCCCTCCACACTTTTTTCACAATCTCCCTTCTCCTCTTTTCTCCATACCTTCCTCATATTTCATTGCTATTCTCCCCGCGTGTATTCTTAATTTTCCATCTTTATTTTCTTCTCAACTATGTACCCCGGCGTCTCTCTTTCCAAACCTAATATTCCTTTCCAATATCGCTCTTGCAGTTTCTCCAACCTTTTCCATTCCTTCCATCCCGACACTTCCCTCCGTATATCATTACACTCTTTATTAGGTTTTAAATAACCACCCCCTCTTTATTACGTCATTTCCAAACACCCATTCCCCCAATCCCCACACTTGCTACTTCTTCTACCACCTCTTCCCCCACTGTTTTAAGAAACTAACATTTTTGTTTTCTCCACATTTGCCTTCATTTTCCTTCCTTCTATGAATGTCTTCACTGTCCCCATCATCCCCACCATTTCCTCCTTGTTTCGCCACTACCACCATCGTCCGCGTACGCCAAAACCGATACTTTCACATTCCCAATCACTATAACCCCCCCTCCTGCTGCCTACCCTTCAATGTCTTTTCAAATCTCCTATATATAAAGAAAATAGGGTTGGGCTAAGTGGACACCTTTGTTTTAATCCTTGCTTGTCCAAAACCCTCACTCAATCCCTCCCCAATCTCACACTACACTTTGTCTCCCCACTACTTGTATAGCCCTCACCACATCCTCTCGTACCTTTTTTTTCCTCATCACTTCCCATAAGCTTTCTCTGTCCACATTGTCAAAAGCTGCTTTAATGTCCAAAAACAAAGCATAAACTTTCTCACTTTTCTTTTGGAATTCCCTATTCACTATATTTCTTAAAACATATATATTGTCTATTCTTCTTCTCCCCTTTCTAAAACCTATCTGCCACTTCCCCATTAACCACTTCCCGACTAGTTCATTATTTATTTTTTTTTCTAGATTCATAGAAACCCGAACATTTATTGAAGAAACGCTTTGCGCAGGATGTTTGTCTGGTACGCAATGTAATCTAGACTAGAGCAACAAAACTATGCATGTTTGTGGTCCTTTGGAGGAAAGTGCTCTTGGGGAGCTAGATTATTTTTATTACTAAAATGTAACTAAAAGTTATTGTCAAGTGTATTTCTAGAATTACATATCTGAAGTTAAAGAAAAATTAGAAGAATTCATCGAGAGTGCAGAAAATATAAATCGCACAAAGTGTATATACAAATATATACTAATGGATTAAAACTTGAAAACAAAGCAAAAATCAATGGTCGGTAATTTCCAGACAATGGCTAAATGGATAAGTGGAGAGAAAAAATAGAACTTAGTCGAAAATGTGAGGGCGTTAATACATGCCAAAAGTTTGGAGGGAAAATTATCGATTGAAGCGATAACTAGAATGTCTTTGTGATGATTATTTTGGAAAGCAAAACTGCTGAACCAAAACTAGTAATAACCATGGAAAGGTTCCCTGCAATTGATTCAACTGAAGAAAAAGCAATGTTGGATACAGAAAATGAAGCTCTAAAAGAAAGAAACTCAAGCAGAGGTCAATAAGGAACTGATTGACTTAGAAGAGAATGGCAAACCAGAACAATATTATAATCTAAGAAATAGAGAAAATTTCAGAATTTTAGCTAGACTGCAGGAATACAGTTTTTGTAATGTATGTGTAGATGATGATTTAACTTACAAAGAAGTCATTACAGGAGCTGATAAAGAAGAATACACAAGGACAATCGATGATAAACTGAAAGTACTGCCAGAAAATGACATGTAGGTAGTTATGGAAAATCTAAGAAATTGTAAAATCATTGAACCAAAAGGTGTTTAAAATTAAAATTAATCAAAACAAAAGAAAATTCAATGCGGGACTAGTAGAGAAAGGTTTCCAACATAATATTTTGACTGATTTATGTGAAATTTATACATTTGCAGCTAAAATGGCAACTTTTTGCGTAGTCTTGGTTTATCAAATAAATTTAAATTAGATTTAACTGCAGCTTCTCTTTATGATAACATTGATAACAAGGTATATACAGGGTCTCTAAATTCATTGTCATAATTTCTAGTGTGCGTATTCCTGACGTGAAATTATGACCAAAAGTCTATGTAAACTTCTTCTTCTTCTTCTCCTTTAACCCAGCGTTGTACCCTCCAGCGGATTTCCTCCATTTCCTTCCATCTTTCACGACTTTGTGCCACCGACATCCATCTTTTTCCTGCTAGTTTTTGTATGTCGTCTAACCATCTGATTTTAGACAGTTTGCGTTCCTTTTCTTTGCCCATGGTTTCCATTCAGTGGTTATCTTGGCCCATTTTTCTTGTTCCATTCTGGCTATATGTCCTGCCCACTGCCACTTTCTTGTCATTATTATATGGCCTATGTATTCCATTTTTGTTTGTTGCCTAAACCACTGTATTGTTTTTTGTCTTTTAGAGTGATATTTAGTACTGCTTGCGGCATGTTTCTTTGTGTGACTTATAATGTCTTTTTGGTGAATGCCCACGTCTCTGTTCCATATGTTAGTACAGAGATAACACATTTCTCTACAACCTGTAGGTATTTTCATATGTATGTGTTGTGAATTTTCAGTTCGTGTTCTTTAGTATATGCTGCAGCTTTCTGAAAGCAACCACGCCAATTTGATTCTCCTTTGTAAGTCACCATCTTGCATGCTTCCGTCTAAGTATCCTCTGTCCCAAGTATATATAGCTTCCCACTACTTCAATTTTGTCATTTCTCAGTGCTACTTCTATTTCCCGTTGGTTTTTTGATCTTTCCAGAATTTTTGTTTTTTGTATGTTCATTGTAAGCCCCACCTCTTCGGATCTGTCTTTCAGCTCCAAAATCATTGTCTGTGATTAGAACAATGTCATTTGTAAATCGTAAGTTGTTTATTTGTTCACCATTTACTATTAATTGAACTTTTTAAAATCGTCTTCCATTGTTAAAGTGAACAATTTGGGGGATATTGAGTCTTCTTGACGTATTCCTCTTTCCATTTGAATGGGGTTGGTTTTTATATGCTATTTGACAGCACTTGTCGCTTCTTTGTATATGTTTTCTTCTGTTAAATATACCTTGAGACTACTCTACAGTTCTACATTGTGTTTATGTCCAATATTCTATTGAGTCAAACGCTTTGTTATAGTCTACAAATGCTAGATATAAATCTATATTGTATTTTTTAAAATTTTATATAAAAAAAGTTTATCAACATTTGAACATTTTCGATTTTCTCGAAAACGATTCGATCTAACAAAATGCAATAAGAGTATTTTTGTACACTATTTGTTGCTCTTTCTGAAAATAGTGACAAGTTTTTTGACATTTTACACATTTGTTTTAAAAAAACCGTTCTCTAAAAAAAAAAAAAATTCTAAAATTTCTTTTAACTTCAACACTCATTTATTAAAATTAAATAAATCTTTGTAGGAGTAAATATCAAAACAGACCTAGTTAGAGTTGTTGAAAAGAGAACACTAAGATTTAAATTTGATGTACCAATTGAGTAAATCTGATACGATAATTGACTAAGTAGATCCCAATTGGGATAGAGATTTGGATTTCCCAATTTCTTTGTCAGCTAAGATCCAACACCTCGATGGCTTTATTTTAAACAGAAACCTAATATATGACACCCAGTTCATCTCTGTGTAAAGGAATATGACTTAAAGCCTTAAATGATGATTGTGCAATAATTGTGTTGGAGGGAACCAGATTTTTGATTTATTTGTCAAGCCTTCACTGAATGTGAAATTTGTAGAAATAAGGGAGGGTTTAAACTTTGAACATTGACTTTGTACGTCAACATCAAAATTTTTACCACTTAACTACTTTTGAACGTGTCTCCATGATTGGTATGAGAGAGGCCGCTCTCGCTAGAAGAATTTGCTTGTCGAAATGCCGAAATGCTACAACGGTGTTGTGTTGTTCAACAAGGTCGAGACGAATTAATTACGTATGATTAGGTGGAATGGATAAACAAAAAAGCGAAATCGGCGCAGGAATGGCATCAAATTGTGTTTAGTGGCGAGTGCCGATTTTGTGGGTCCACGATGGTCGTGGAATAATCGGATGGATGCGTCAAGAACGTATAAATCCAACATTTTTTGTGGAATGTCACACAGCCCTCCCTCACACAAGGAGGGTGATACGGAGTGCAATATGTTATGGTAGCAGATCACCTTTGGTCTTTGCATTGCTAATGTGCTAGAACCTATTGCGCTTCCATGTTTTCAGGGGGTAAAAAATCTCACTTTTCAATAAAGGAAAGGGGAGGGTAAGACGTTTTGAGAAGAAGCTAATATACCTTGACTTGCTTGTTTGCTGATTTATCGTCCATTAAACATGTATGGGAAGCGATCGGTAGGCGACTGGGTAATTTACCATACCCTCTTGATAACTTACACAATTTCTAGGTACGGATTCAAAAAGCTTTTATGCCCCGAAAATTTTTATGATTTTTTTATACCTTCCATAGATACTGCAATTGAAATTTTTGTGTTTCTCTTTTTGATGTTCCTTCTTGGTCTTCTACTTCCGTTTTTACACTGTCGCTTATCTTTTCTGTTGATTTTATAGTATCTACAGTTTCTTTGTTTAAGTTAGATTCTCTTTTTTCTAATCTTTCATTCGTAAGGTACTTAATGCACACTCTTTTATGTATTCGAACATCTCCTCTGTATTATCAAACCCAGATTCCATAATTTCATTTATAGTTTCATGTTGTAGTAGATAATATTTATATTCTATTACTTTTCATCTATTCCTCCATTGCTATTAATATTTTGTAGTCAGTACCACATATTGCGCATATAAATTGTGATTACGTAATCGATAATTTACTTTAATCCTCATGGTTCTTGTGCCCATGTCTACTTATATATGTTTTTGTTTTGGTGGTTCTGTTATTCTCTTCCCGTCTCCCAATGTTTTATGCTGTCATCATTTTTCCATTCTTGCATTTACGTTCTCTGGTTGGTTCTTGTAATTGTTTTATTTTATCTTCAGAGTTGTTATGTCACCTTCAATTTTATCTGTAGGTATATTTTAACCTAATTTTCATTACAATTTTATGTTTGCTCTTTATTTAAACGCCTACACTCTCTTGAGAATGCCGTGTTCGACGTGAACACATCATAAGCCCAATTTCACTAGCTTCTGGTGTGGGCCAAACCAAGATATTATTAATTTCTTTGAGTAAATTTTTTTTATTTTTGTGTTGGAACTAGAGTCTAAAAAGTGACTATGGGTTGACGATAAGGCCAGTATGAAATGGGTTTAACAATAGAAAACCAAAACTGCTTTTACCGACATAAAAGTAATTCTTTACCTTCTACCAAGATATTTAGGGTAACAAGTGAAAAAGTATCTCATGATGATTACTGCAAACAGAAGTAAAATATTCAGACAAGAGAAACCTTCTGACGGCAAATGAAGTTGAGGTATTATGAATAGAAATTTCTTCCATGCCAATTAAAAAATTAGACGACTCTTAGAACAAGACAACTTTTTGGAAACGCCGATAACCATAAGTTTTTTTGACACACGAACTCATAAGTAGTTTAATGCTAAGCATCACTTCAAAGATTAATGAATAGTGACAACAGTTTTAGAATTTTAGGTTCTTGAATTTCTAGTGCAAAGCAATTCTCTAATTTCTTATCCTTTATTGGTTATTTTACTAATTGTTTTGAACTTCTCCAATGCTCGCCTTGATGAAGCTCATTTTGCTGATAGACGGAACGTTGGCAAATTAAAGATGTTTTAGAGTATTATAATAAATAATGAGCAAAAAAACCAAAATTGCATAATTGATGCTCTGGTCGACGACTGAAAAATATACTAATCTTCAAAATTTGACAAGAATAAAAATGGTAGTAATAGATGCGGAAAGATATTTATTTTTTGACTAAAAATGTTATTAAATGTTATTAGGGTCTTTTTATTTCATAAATAATGAGTCCTTTTTAGGATCTTTCAAAAGTGAAGGTAACAAAAGACACTGGTTTTTTATATAAAGTTATAGTCGACATTTCGCCCTTATCAGATGGGAGCTTCTTCAAAACAAAAATCGTTCCTTTAAGACATTTTGTCAAACACAAAAACGACAAGAACATGGAAAACATGGACAGGTTTATTGATGATTATACAGTGAGGTCCAAAAGGTCCAAAATGTGACAGTTTGTTGTTTCTATGGTTTTTAGACTTTAACATTTAGTTAGTTAGTTTTAATAATACAAATAAAAAATTGTAGTGATACAATAATAGAAACAATAAATAATTTAGTTTATAACATTTGTTGGAAATGCGCCCTAGCATTTCTTTGACACATGAACATTCTGTTGGAAAATGCTTCCCTCACATTCTGCAGCATTTCTGGGGTTATTTCCGCACAATCGTCAATAAAACGTTGATGAAGTTCGGCCAAAGACTTCGGAGCTGTTAATAAACCTGGGATTTCCGGTTACCCCATAAAAAGTAATCTACGGGTAATAGATCTGGCAATTGTGCTGGCCACTACGTATGACCACGGCGTCCAATCCATCTACAAGTATAAACAGCATCTAAATAATTTCTAACCTCTCTAAGGTAGTGCGGTGGTGCACCGTCTTGTTGGAAAATGACGTCCATGTTGAATTCTTGGCGGTTTTGCGCAACTATATCGTTAATGAGGGGAGTAATTCTTTCTTGCAGTAAATCGCGGTACATGGGACCAATTTCCATCTAAAAATATTGGTCCTAGAATATGATTACTCAAACTGCCCGTCCAAAGATTTAATTTTTGGCGAAACTGTGTATGCATGTGGATTTTCATCACTCCAGTATCTGCAATGTTGAGTATTAACCGTTCCGTTAAGACAAGAAGTGATCTTGTCGCTGAAACAAACATGCTTTAAATATTAAGGATTTCTTATGATCCGCTCCGACATAATCTTGCAAAACTCGAGTAGCCTATCAGGATCATCTTCAGCCAATTCATGAATGAATTTCATTTGATATGGATGAAATTTATACTTCTTCAAAATTTTCTTGACTACCATATCAGCTCTTACTTCTATTTTTACATCTTCTCCAATGCTGGGTCTTCCGGATTTTGGTGCATCTTTAACTGTCCCTTTTCTTCAAAATTTTGGCACTAGTTTTTGAAAAAACTTTTTACATGCTGGTTGTTGACGAAAGCCTTCATTAAAGATGCGGACGGCAGCATGGTAATTCCGATTAGCTTCACCAAAGATGATAACTGCTTCAGTTTTTTCGTTTAAAGGGCGTGGCATTGCCATTTTCATTAATTTTTGAATTTGACAACTAAATGTTGAATTCTAAAAACTATAACAAGAATGAACTGTCACATTTTGTAGTACGTTGAAAATGAGTTCTTAAATGTGTCACCATCAACGGATTGAAAACGAAATTAGTCGCCATTTGAATACGAGTTATTCAAATGTTTTCAAATTCAGTGGTTTTCCCATAAAAAAAAATATTTTAAAATGTCTTCAACCAGCCATTTTGAAACTTTCAGCTGTCATTTTACGTCAACAAATAGTATTTTACTATTATATTAATATATCAAGTTTTCCGACGAAAGATATAACCGTTCATAAGTTTAGGAGGGAGGGGGGATGGGGATTTACTTTTGGTCCTCACTGTATATAAAGTGCGTATGACTCCTTCGATACGATTTTATAACGAACTATTCCTTTTTAGGATCTTCCAAAAAAAACAGCCTTTTTATATAAAGTTATAGCTAACGTATCGCCTCTATCAGATGGGGGCTTCTTCAAGGCCAAATTGATTTCATTTACAGTCATTTTACTATTTGTTCAAACCGTTTTTGCTCAATATTTATTCTCTGAATAGAGGGTTACAACTTTTACACTTTAAACTTGATAATCTATTAAATTATAATATAGGTAAACGTTACCCAAGGGAATTTTATCGTATGATCTTTTAATAAATTTCAAGAGATGATAATTTTGAAGTGATACGAGTGAGCCTAATTTATTACTCGCTAAAGTAGCTTTATTCAGACGCAAATAACAATTATTTTTTAAAGATTAACACATGCGATTTCACACAACAATATTGATTTAATTAAAAAAAAATTTGACCAATTGTTGTAGATGACCGAAATAAATGTTTCTGAGGAATTTTAATAAATTTCTCGTCGGAATACTGTAAATTACGGATTGTTTTATATTTGACGTTTTTGCGTTAAAAAATTCTCTAAACTATTTAATCAAGCGAGAGTGGAGCGAGTGACAATTAACTTAATTGTCATAATTTTAATTTCGACTCGTTAAAGAGCTTTAACAGTTTAATCAAAATTTTGTCATGTTAATATTCATGACCACAATGACTTGTTTTATTTTCAAGTGTTTCTTACACAGTTTTAAACAACAGAAACAAGAATTAAAATTGTTAATTAAACTTAAAGTCACGTCGTCCAAGAAAACAAAGCCGCGCGGTTTCGCGATTATCCCTGGATAAAACTGAAAGGAAAACCCCATGAGAAATATTTATAAGTACTTCTAAAATACACCACAACTTGCACAATGGAAGACAAATTAATTTTTACGATAGAATTTAAATTTAGTTCACGAAAGAAAACGTAATAAATATTCTAATTTTATTCTTTGATGTTAAATTTACAAGAAGTTTGAAACGGTAGCTTTATTTACAACCGCGTTGCACACACAGGCAAATTTACTTTTCGTATAACGACGTAGGACTTTTTACTTTGTATCGAGCAGATGCTTTGTTATTAACGTTTATTGCCAATACGTTCCTTTAATTGCTATTAAACGCAAGGTCAGAGTTCTTGTAAGATAATTGTCGGTCAGTTAGTGGGACAAGGTGTCCAAGAACTGTTATTTCTCTTAATAACGTTGTAAATGCTAAATGTTTAAGGCTGTTTGATGTTACTTCAGAGTCGACGTAATTAACATCATGTTTTACAAATTTTTTTGGAAAAAAATGAAACTAAAAAATTCAGTACATTGTCGTAATATGAATCCTAGCACTTATACGACACATAATATTGAAGCTTAAATTATTGGCGATGAAAATTCCTAAGTTATTTATCTGATTTTGAAAGTTTAGTTCCAGATCAATGATAAGGGGATCTTTAATGCAGTTGAATGAGTTAAGATGATCAATAAATAAATATTCAAAAAGCAAACGGCTAAGTGAGATCCTTGGGGGACACCATAAGAAACATTTATAAATGCAGATCTTGACCAGAGAGCCAAACAGTATTAAGTCCACTTTTTTTGTTTTTTGGG
Source organism: Abscondita cerata (assembly GCA_030710515.1). Taxonomy (NCBI): domain Eukaryota; kingdom Metazoa; phylum Arthropoda; class Insecta; order Coleoptera; family Lampyridae; genus Abscondita; species Abscondita cerata. Next base: position 557,242 of record JALBCR010002203.1, read on the forward strand.
GTTATGATTGTTCCTGCAGAATTTTTTTCCGCTTTTTTCAATGGTGATGAGTATTAAGTCAGTTCCTTCCCATTTATGAGATAGTTGTAGATTATTGGTATTAAGTATAAGTATAAGATATATTCCATCGGTTATAAATGTTAAAAATTTAACAAATTTCCGTTGAATAGATTTGTTTGTTACACCCCAAATTAAAGTTAGCGTTCCAATTGAGGAATGGTTAACAAGAAAACTTGACATACACACGTCACTTACACACGGTGACTTAAAAACTAAACTTAAACTCGGGCTAGAACGGTAAGAAGCTCCCGCCAACCCAAAAGGTCTTTTGTTTTAGCTTCACCTACTGTATCTAAAGCGTTCAAGCTCTTATGAAGCTAGAGTCTATCCCGAATAAAAATTTACTTATATACTAGGGATTTAAACCGTTCAATGTCACATGTACGTAAGCTTCATACACATGAATAGTGAATAGATTTCTTAAATAATAACCTTAGCTGTGTTCTGAGGCATGTAGTTCCGATAAGAAGGATTCTAGCTAACGACAGTAATTGACAGTTTTAGAAGACCGGTATCCACAAGAGTTCTCTTAAGAGAACTAGACGACAAAGCACGTAATACAGATATGCTCCCTCAAAACAGCAGGCACGCAACGTGAACGACCCCTTAGCCGGTTGAATTCATTGGCCGTTGGCAGTTCAATGTACTAAATAGAACGAAACAGTATTAAAGTATTTCAATACTGTTTGGTTCTGGGAGATATCAATATTAAGGTATTAAGTTGAAATGTGAGGTTAGGTGGCTGAATTTAATACTGTTTTGTTTTAGTGTTCACCAGTTGTCATAATATTAAGTCACATTATTTTGTCCATGAAGTTAACAGGAAATACTTGATAATTCCATTGTTTTAAGTGAATAGGGTCAACATGATAATATCAAGAGCCCAAAAAATACTACAAATGGCACTACCACAAGCCAAGTGCAAAGAAATACCCGAAAAACCTGTTATATCCTCTTTTTCGATCAAAGATAACGGTAATTAAAAAATTACATGAGTTTATCAAAACAAATTTTGTTATTGTTTTACTTTTAGTTTTGTTGCTGGTAACACGCAAGATAATATTATAGAAGATGCTGAGATTGTCATGGAAATATATCCAACTACTAATAGCACGCAGGATATCCTTCAAGAACATTTGAAAATTCTTACAACTAGATGTGAGACTTCTAGAGGAGATGTTATTTATTTGAATAACGATGTGTACAATACCATCTTTGGTAGTAAAAACAATGTGCCTTTTTCCAATACAAAAGAAATTCTCAGAGATAATACAGACGAGTCACAGCTACCAGAAAGCTCATCATAGTATTTTGTTCAAAGCAATAGAAATGAAGATAAAAATAACGAATTCGAGAAAACTTCTAAAATTAATACTTTACAAAATATTATTATTCAATATAATGGCGATGAATCTCTCTATAAAGCAGATGAAGTAGACGCAAATAATTTACAACATAAAGAAGAGTGTACTGAATCTGAAGATCCGCTTTATCTACCTGAGGAAAGTAGTGAACTGGAAGTAGAACAAGAGCAAGAAGCTGTAGAAATCCAAGAAACTAAAGGAAAGAAAAGAAAAGAAATTCTGTTAATTGAAAAAAACATTAGAAAGCAAAGGAGAGCTGCTGGTGAAGAATATCTGTCAGCCACTAATAAGCTTATTGGAAAAAACGAAATGAAAGCACCTTGTCGTAATGAATGTAAAAAGCAGTGCAAACAAAACATGTCAGTTGAAAGTCGTGCTCTAATTGACTCACAATTTTGGAATGGTAGCATCGAACTTGACCAGAAAAGACAATTTATAGCGAGTTGCATCGTAGAAGTTCCAGTTGAGCGTGTACGTGCTAGAACGGGATCTCGTGCTGGAAAAGAGTAACGTCGTTAATGTATTTTTTAGTGTAAATGGTAAAAAGTTTAGTGTGCGTCGCACCTATTTTCTTAACACCTTAAATATATCCCAAACTTCTGTACGTAATGCATTATCGAAAAGGCAACTGGGTGGAATTGTAATCCCTGATCAAGGGGTAAACATGAACCCTTAAACAAAATTGCCTCAAATGTAAGAAATAACATCAGAGAGCACATACAGAAGTTCCCGTGTATAGAATCACATTATTCCAGGAATAAATCCCAGAGAAAGTATTTAGGCAGCCATCTCAACATTTCAGTAATGTATCTGTGCTTCTTTGAAGAGTGTGTAGAAACCCAAATTCCGAAAGAAGATATTCCCAAGCAATGGCTATATAGTGACATTTTCAATTCGGAATTTAATTTATCCTTCAAGGAGCCAGGGAATGATACATGTGACATATGTGATAGATATGTTGTCAAACTCAAAGAGTCTAAATCACTGGAAGAACGCTTTGAATTACAAACTAACTATGACGCACATCTGCTTGATGCAGGTAATCAGTATAAATTAAAGCGACAGAATAAGGAGACTTATAAAACCGAGGCAAACACCAAAATACTTTCGGTGGATTTTCGAAATGCTTACATACGCCTCTACTAACAAATGCTCAGAGTTTCTATTTTCTAAAGCTATGGACTTTCAATTATACAGTCTATGATGCAACAGAGAAAATAAGATATTGCTTCACTTGGGATGAATCTATAGCCGGACGTGGTGGAAATGAAATGGCCTTATGTATTCTGAAATATATTAATTTAAATGTAAAAGAATCTGTAGAGAAAATTGTTATCTGGAGCAATAACTGTCCATCACAAAACAGAAATCATCAGATGATTATGTGCTATCTTTCGATTCTTATGCTGAAGCCTTCCATAAAATGCATTGAACATAAGTACCTCTTAAGAGGACATACCCACATGGAGGTGGATACAATTCATGCACGAATAAAAAGACAAAAAAAGCTACCCCCAATTTTCCCTAATAACTCCATGGGATTGGCAACAGCTTTTCAGACTTTGTGGCAATAAAACTGAAGTAGCGGAAATGGAAACCATGGACTTTAAAAATTTTACCCTTTTATCTGAAGAATCCAGATCTTACTTTCACAATAACAAAAAAACATAAATAATCAAAACTTTTTATATCTAAAGTGGTTCATATGAAGTTTTTAGCAGAAACACCTAGAGTGTTGTATTTTAAAACAAATTTTAATCAAGAAAATTTTGAACAAGTTGATTTCAATAGAGCCACTAAAAGACTAATACGCAAAAGAGACGTACTGTTAATTCTAAGGAAGTTGTTCTCAATGCTAACTTAATACTGCTGAAACCAATAAGAGAGACACTAAAACCTATTTCAACTAAAAAGTATAATGATTTGCAGAACTTACTAACATGGGTGCCTAAAAGATTCCATGAATACTTTAAAAATCTTCTACATGGTAACGTCAAGGAAGACGACTGAAAAATGCAATGATCTTTATTATGCATAATTTTCTTGAATTAATAATACTAGTACTAATTTTTAATTATTTGTTTGTTACTTGAACTTTAAGTTCGAAAGTTTTCGTTTGTAACATTTTGGTGTGATCTCATTTATTTTAGAAAATAAATATTTTTGGTGTTGTTTGCCTTTCGTTGCCCTTTACTAATTAGTTATAATTGATATTAATTAAGTTTGGTTCTACTTTGCATTATTCTACTATGGGTTTCTCAATAATAATTCAGTATTAAGTCTCAGGTATCTATAAATTTGTAGAATCTAAACAGTATTAAGTCACAAGATATTAAGTCCCTTGCTAGAACCAAACAGTATTAAGCCCCGCAATTAATTTAAAATTATTTAAATAAATTAATCTAGAAGGTTGGTTATTATCAGCTTTAGTTAGCATCCAAAATCATAACTCTGAAAATAATAACCCCTGCTCTCCTATTTACAATAGTAATCTGTTTGAAAATACCATTGTTCAAAATCTTCAAATTGCTCTCCTGTAAAATTTAGAAAATGTGACTTAATACCGTTTGGCTCTGAGGTCCAGAGATATGTATTGAAAAAATTTTACCTTTGACTTTCTACTAGGAAAATAAAAATTAATCCAAAATACTAGATGATCTTTGACATCTACTGGATGCAAATTAGTTATATTCCTCTGATCAAATACTTGTCTCATGTCGTTATACTCTAACTCTACGGACAAACTTCGCGTAGTGATTCTAGACCTAAAAATAAGAATAGAAGTTAATATATACCTAGGTCTGGAAACGCTTCGTTTAGGACCTACAGGATGTTAAAAAAATGTTATTTTCCTCAGTTTTTTGCGATATTTTGTAACATTTATTTATTTAGTTTTATTGTTTATTTTTCCATTTTAGTTTCTAAATTCAAAGTTACAGTAAAAATACTAACATACGTTAGTTTGATTTTTAATTCCAATTAGGTAAGGCTTATTATAGGGAATTAAATTGTTCATCAACCAACGGTTGATCTGAGGGGCATTGACCAAGTATGATCAGAACTGAAAAGGGAATAAACTAATTGAAATTAAACGTCAATATTTTATTTAACTTTTAGCATACCACTGTAGATAGCGCCCTCTGCAAGCTGCATCAAAATCAATAAAATATTTAAGTTTCTCGATCACAAAAACCCCGTGTCTCTAATTTAGGACCACATTCAAATTTGTTAGCAAAATATCGCCAAAAAACCGAGAAAAATAAAAAACTTTTTAACACCCTGTAGGTCCTAAACGAAGCGTTTCTGGACCTAGGTATATATGAATTTTTTTTTCTTATTTTTGGGTTTAAAATCAATACGCGAAGTTTATCCCTAGAGTTACTAAACACCCTATATGTGTAATCACTAATGTAACCATTATCGAGATCTGTCACTCATGAAACTGTGTTGTTCGTTTATTATTATATTTCTTAAAATGTTCAAAAATCTTCAAAAATGTTAGCCAATTTCCACGTAGACGGAAAAATCCATGATTTTAAAGATTTGTAAAAGTAATTATAGTTAAATAAAGTAACAAAACGACCATTGTTTTTATAATTGGTTACCGTTTTCAAGTCCAAACAAAATCTAAACCTAGATTGCAATCTACTTACAAAACATCGGACTAAGGCATGTAAATAGAGTATCTTTATCGCCATAAACGAAAAGTTCATAAAACATATATTTACATTTTCTACAATTTTCATTCAATTTTTTTAGAACATCATGGTTGTAATCGTGGTTGTTGGTTTACATGTTTCTACAAAAGTAAAAGAGTTATTTTCTAGACTTAAAATAAAAAACTAAGAAATACTTTTTTGATCTGATACCCTAAACAAAGTAGAATGGAAATGTAAGTATTTGTATGTTGTTATGTAACACTCTGCCGAAAAAGTAAAAAGTAAAAACTTCCTCGGAGAAAATAATAGAACTTCGAAGGCAAACCACTAAGTCAAGACTGGTTACAGGTAAGTTTTGGAAATTCTGCTTTGATTTTTTTAATAGAAAAATCAGAGAGAATATAGAAATCATCACAACAACTTCAATCGTGACTAGCAGTAACCTCGTCCCATCTGTTTAAACTTTAAACCTATCAGCGTATTCTTCTTCTAATGACTGTTTAAACTGAGATTGGTTGGTCATTTTTTTTTGACATTTGACAATTTTTGCCAGATAGTTGCCAGCTGATACGGAGTTTAGGTTAAAATTCAGTTATCTAAGCGAATATGTCTCGCCTGGAATAAGTACTTTTCAGAACTTGCTAACTGACCCTTTTCTGTTTCGTCCGAAACCAAACGAAACTTCTATTTTTCTTCATTTTTAGGTTTTATTTATACTGTATACGTTTTAACGCCTACTTAACCCGATTTTTTATTTGATACTTGCTACGTACAGTGTAAAGTTCGCATTAAATGGGCATTTTCTTATTGCAAGCCTTATTTGAAATTTAACTTTGGCATTAATTTCTGTTTCGATCAAAATGAAATTGACCCAAAAAATAGAACTCACGTGATACACATTATTTTGTTACGGTTCAAATTTCTCGAACTCAAACGTATGTCGCAAGCCTTCTTAATAACGTTTGTCGTGAGTTTGCACGTTACGACGAAAGTCAAATTTGCCACGCACGCTATGATTTTTCCCATTGGTGGATCCGTTAATTCCTAAAATTTATAGAGACGACGAGCGGACATTTTGCGATTTTCTTGTATTGGGCGTTTTCGGCGTCCTTCGTGAAGCTAAAAGTTTACACGTAAAGTATTTATGTGGCTTCAATAATTCCAAGTTAAATTGGTGTGTAAATGTAAATCCGAACGCATTCGCCGTAAGTATTTCTTTTTCTAGTTCTTTTGTTGTATCGTGGTTGTCTTAATTCTAATTACGACGTATGCTTTAGGACGTGTCTTGACCTCATACTCTACTCGTGTATTACAAGCTGGATAATTCCTGGGGGTGCTGGAACGATTAGTTAAGAATCCTTCGCTATAAAAACGTGAAGACTACCACGGTTTCGCCTACATTGACGCTGCCAACGGCCGATGAACACACCCGGCTGAGGGTCGTTTACCTGCGTGCCTGCTGTTTCGAGAGAGCTTATTTACCTTACGTGCTTTGTTGTCTAGTTCTCCTAAGGGAAATCATGTGGCTACAGACCTTCTAAAGCTGTCAACTGCTGTCGGTAACAAGAACGTTGATTCTCTGAACTGCATACTACTAGAACACAGCTAACTTTTAATGTTTAAGTATCCTACTCAATATCAATACGTATGAAGCTCACGTACATGTGACATTAAACGCTTTAAATCCCTAGTATATAAGCAAATTTTTATTCGGGGTAGACTCCATCCACCGACGTTTGGTTTTGTTGTTCACTAGCTTCATAAGAGCTTGAGCGCTTTAGATAAAGTGGGTGAAGCTAAAACAAAAAGCCTTTTGGGTTGGCGGGAGCTACTTACCGTGCTTGTCCGAGTTTAAGTTTAGTTTTAAGTCACCGTGTGTAAGTGACGTGTGTACGTCGAGTTTCTTTGTTAACCAATCCTCAATTGGAAGGCTAACTTTAATTTGGGGTGTTACAAACAAAAGCTTAACTAAATTTAGACATATTGATTGCAAGCTTTAATTAATTTGTTGTTGCTAACGCCCGTAAGTCTTATGCGACAGAATCTCTTACTTCTCACATATTCTCCTAATATTTTAAGTTTTATTTGCTATATTGAATTGTCTATTTGTCTCTCTGATTTGTGTTCGTTTTAGCGTATTAGACCTTAAGTAAAACCTATTGAATTCCTGTTGGTTGGTTTTATTTATTTCTATTACCCAGCAGTTCCTCAAGGAGCTCCCCAACTCACCGACTAAGCCGGACACTGCTGTGCTAACTGTTACAAATACGGGATCTTCCATTACTTGAGTGCGCTATTTCGAGCCAAATAGTATTCTTCTTCTCAAGGTTGTATCGCTAGAGCCGTTGCTTCTTTTATTATTTTGTGAACTACAACCGTTACAATTTGCCTAATTTAATTTTTTTCTAAAAAACTAAAAGTTGGACTAATTCTCAAAGTACCGGCAAAGGTTATTAGAAATAGTTTTTTTTTAATTTAATTTAATATTCAAAACTTCAGCTGCATTAGATATATTCAAATTTGTCAAATTCAAATTTCGCATAAAATTATGTTACTAAAAAAATCCCATGACTATTGGTCATCAATTTAAGCATAGAACATGTTAATGTATCGAAAGGGGACAACAAAAGACATCGATTGATGATTAAAAACATAGGGTGTCCCATTTTAATTAAGCACGTTTTTGAGGTGGAAAGTTGTTCATATTGGCACGAAAATTTTCATCACCCTGTATTGATATCATCTTGAGATATAAACGATAGCAATACAGCATGATTTCATTTTTTTAAATCAATATAACTAAAAAACCAGTCATTTTTGAGTATGGTATAGTAATTAAACTACACCTTAAATTTTACGTAGAATCTGAAAATAAAATTTAAAATAGCATGTTCCATTTGAAATAAGAAAGTTGACAGCTACTTCCGGTACAACCGAAAGTGCTGTATGAACAAAAATATTTTGTCTGAGTTCAGTGATGTCGAAAGCAAGCGCAGCACTATTTTCAGAAACTGAATCGAATTAGTTCTCCATATACTTTTAATGCACGCTCGATGTGCCGGACCCTGTATAGAATCACATAGCAAAATCGGCATCTTGCTTATAGGGTGGACGAGACGAGACGAAAACATTTTCACCTATTATGCGTTGTATAGGGAGATATCAGAGACTTCCACGTACTGTGCATCGTGTGTGAAGATGGCTCTGTGAGGTTGAACACCATTGTCTACCGCGAACGTGCCTGAATGACGTTGTAAATTATGATTGGCTACATATTCTCGAAAAGTAGCGAATTGATAAAAGCATAGCCAAAAAGGAATTTGACGGAAGTGTGGCCATAATGCATACGACGCTGTAAAGAAGATCACAAACTTTGAAAGAATTATTAAAGAGGAAGAAGATAACCCTAAACTTTACAGATAAAATAAGTGGAGACAAAAGCTAGTCGAGGAGATACGAGGTTTCAAAGTCGAAAGTCAAAACCAAAGAAATATTTTGGTCGTCCCGAGATGCGGCACCCATGCTTTTCCGGATGTCCTCTAAAGTGAGCGTGTTGCAATTGGGTTCTCACCAACACGGACAAACGGAGGTTGACCCGCCTGCACATGACTTGGGGTTAGAGATGACCTTTTCTGAAGCTCATTCGAGTGTCAACCTAGACCAAGCCACAAATACTAGTGCTACCAACAAAGTTTCATTTAAAGATTGCTGTCGTACTTTGTTAAATAGTGAAAACTAGTGGCTGGAAGAGACCGCAGGAAATCCGCCAAGTGCTCTGGAACACGACGAGTGGTTGGCATAACCGACCCGTAGCTATTTGTTTCGAACAGTTTAGACCAAAAGGTACTTGCCAGCACGGAAAACAAAATCCAGGGGATCTAGATTGCAAAATGTTGCTTATACATTAAAGAATGAAAATTGTTTTATGAGTCTAGTGAAAAAGAAACGAGAATATAAAACCACATTTCAATCGAGAATCAAAAAAATTTTTTTGAAAATTAATGCAAAAAATTAACATTTTTCTTACGAGTCTAGTGAATAAAACAACGACGTGTCGCCCCTAACAAGTTGAAGCTTTTTCAAGGGCGTTTGATCAACGAAAAACACAAGTAGCTACTTCGACGTGGAATTCAGTTGCTACTTGTGTTTTTCGTTGACAAAACAGCTTAAAAAAACTGTTTCATTTTACCCCACCTTAGGAAAATCTTTAAATTAAAAATATATATATTTTAACTAATAAAATTATTGTGTTTTACGCTTTGTAGATAAAAATTATCAAGAAAATCAAGAAAAGGTTTTGGAACAAATGATTATCTACAGGTAGTAAGAAATATAATAGAGAAAACTAAAGAATATAACAGTTCACTATCCTTAGGTTTCGTAGACTTTGAAAAGGCATTAGACTCGCTTGAACTATACTCCATCTTAAATTCCTTACAAAACAGCCGCATAAATCATAAATATACAGATTTAATTAGAAATATTTATCAACATGCAACACTGACAGTTAAAACAAATGGAGAGGCAAACAAAGTAAACATGAAAAAAGAAGTAAGATAGAAAGATAGTATTTTGCCCAAATTTTTCATACTGTGTTTGGAAGATGTATTAAAAAGTTTGGATGGAATAAGGGAATAAATGTAGACGTAAACATGTTGAATCGCTTGAGATTTGTCCTACTAATCGCAGATAATGTCACGGATTTACAAGACATGATAACATTAAGTTGAAGAAGTCATAAAAGAAGTCGATAACTACATGTACTTGGGACAGATAATCAGTCTAACATAATCAAGTCAAGAAGAAGTCATACACAGAGAATGAAACTAGGTTGGGTTGCATTTAGCAACTGAAAAGAAGTTCTAAGAAATAACATAAATCAAAAATTAAAAACCATGCTACTCAATCAGAATATCGTTCAGATTTTGACTTACGGTGCAGAGACCTCGACATTGACAAATAAAAATAAACAAAAGTTATTGGTGGCACAAATGGAGATCAAAAGGTCTTTGTTAGGAGTATCGTTAAGAGATCATAAAACGAATGACTAGATAAGATCAAGACCGGAGGTAGAACACATAGGAACTAAAAGAAATAAACTGCTGCCTAACAAGGCGCCACCTGCTGGGTAATAGAAAGAAATAAAACCGACCAACAGGAATTCAATGTTTTACTTAAGGTCTAATACGCTAAAACGAACACAAATCAGAGAGACAAATAGACAATTACATGTAGCAAATAAAACTTACAGTATTAGAAAAATATGTGAAAAGTGAGAGATTGTGTCGCATAAGACTTACGGGCGTTAGCAACAACAAATTAATTAAAGCTCACAATCAATATGTTGAAATTCAGTTAAGCTTTTGTTTGTTACAACCCAAATTAAAGTTAGCGTTCCAATTAAGAATTGGTTACTAAGGAAACTCGACGTACACACGTCACTTACACACGGTGACTTAAATCTAACTTAAACACGGACTAACACGGTAAGTAGCTCCCGCCAACCCAAACGACCTTTTGTTTTAGCTTCACCCACTTTATCTAAACCGCTCAAGCTCTTATGGAGCTAGTTAACAACAAAACCGAGCGTCTGTGATGGATTTAATGTCACATGTACGTGAGCTTCCTACGCATGAATAGTGAATAGGTTTCTTAAACAGTAAACTTAGCTGTGTTCTGAAGCATGCAGTTTTGATAAGGAAGGTTCTTGCTAACGACAGCAGTTGACAGCTTCAGAAGATAGGTAGCCACAGGATTTCCCTTAGGAGAACTAGACGACAAAGCACGGAAGGCAGATATGCTCCTTCAAAGCAGCAGGAACGCCGGGTAAACGACCCCTCAGCCGGTTGAGTTTATCGGCCGTTGGCAGCTTTAATGTAGGCGAAACCGTGGTAGTCGTCACGTTTTATAACAAAGGATTTTTAACTAGCCATTCCATCGCCTTCAGAAATTATCCAGATTGTAATACACGAGTAGAGTATGAGAAAACAACGTGTACTTACGGTGAATGCGGTCGGACTTAAATTTAAACACCAATTCGACTTATTATTGAAACACACATCAATAATTTGTGTAAAATTTAGCTTCAAAATGCACGTCAAACACCCATGTACAAGAAGAAAGTAGCAAAATGTCCGCTCATCGTCGCGATAAATTTTGTGAATTAAAGGATCTACCAATGGGAAAATTCACAACGTGCGCGGCAAACTCGACTTTTGTCGTAACGTGCAACTTACGACAAAGCGTTCTTAGGAAGGTTTGCGACATACGTTCGAGTTCGAGAAATTTGAACCGTAACAGATTCCCCCCTAGCAAGAGGATAAGCTCGGAGCAACCTAGTAGCGACAAAGCGAAATCTTATACTCAGAAAAAAAAACCAATAGACTAGGATCCGTAGTTTAGGATGGTCACCGACAAGGTCAGAATATCCTAAAAGTCACTAAATAGCGGAATGATGATTCCTCAAGACAAGCAATAAGTCGAGAAAAGAACAAAACCATTAATAAGATATACTAGTGAGAGAGTCACCCAAATTGGCGAAATGCCAAGTATAAGTCAGAAAGCCGCCAGATCCAACGGATATAACCAGTCGAGAATCCAGACCAAAACTACAGGAAAAAGAAGGATTCAACAAAGACTCAGGAAACAAAGTTTAGGCCGAAGCCAAGGATCAAAAAGATCCTAAAAACCCAAATGAAAACCAACCCTAAAGCAAAACCACCCTGAAACAAAAAAAAACAACCCCAGTTAAAGAAAAAGAACAAACAAGAACCAGCACAAACGAAAGTACCAATAAAACAACACACAACACAAAGGTTGACTTGATGTGTTAGCCAACGGAGAAAGTGACCATTCCTATGTCAAAATGACCAACCAACTTCCCTAAACAAAAACATTAAGGGTGTGACATCCGTAGTTGTCTAACCCACCAAGTCAAGTAAACAAACCGAAATGTGCAATATAAGTCGACCAGAAAAAACTAAAATAATAAATTGTCCCAACCGGACCCAAACAAATTGGTCGGAATGATACAATCCAGAAATATTTCCAAAACCCAAACAAAAGAAAAAAATGTACCAACAGAGAAAATCTCTTTCCAGTCACAAGACTACCAAGTGTAGACTCTACCGGAAAATAAAAATCAACTGAAAGCATGTGGAGGAGTATCAAGTAAATTTGGATGCTAATCAAAACATAAACATAAGCGTCATATTATCCCTAATAGAGAAAGAAAGTGTTCAGGCACCCTACACATACCTGAGTGTTCTACCCACCCCAGTGGCTTCGGCTTGTTACGGTTTTAGTTCATACACCGAATAAACGTGTGTCGTGAGTCATATGTTGGCACGGAATATAAATCGAAGACACGTATGTCGCAATTAATACGTTACAACGAAATTCATATCTGGCGCGCATTCTGCAAATTTTCGATTGGTCGAAAACAATTATCGATTTTTATTTCCGCAACGGGCTCGACATCTTGTACTTACTTTCTTGCAGAAACTGGTAGATTTGGAAGATCGTTAAATAAAACTGCTTGAATAGTTCGAGATGTTTCAACAATTTACAAATAATAATTGGTTAAGCTTTATTCGTCTGAACCTACCGTAAGTACTCGTTCCTTTCTCTTTTTCTTAGTGCAATTTCTAAAAGCCACGTGAATCTTTTGTAGAGTTTTTCTTTGTTCCTTGCTCTTGGTTACTTCCTGGAGTTGATTTATATTCGAATGGCCGATTGGAACAAAATTTCCTTATATGAAGTACCGCACCACCAGTATTTATAACATCAGACGGCTGGAAGCAACTTTTGGGTATTACGCCTACTAGTTGAAGGGGTGTATGTCTATTCATCGAGGGCTAAGCAAAACAGTAAAACAACAACTTCCATTTCTTTTCTAATACATTCATTAAGGAACTTATATCGTGCGTGCGAGAACCTGTCGATTTCGTCTCCATCTGTGAAATATTACTTTCCGGACTCCGTCACAATAAATGCAGCTAAGTTTTAGTATTAAGATTTAGTTTTATTGCTTGCGAGTGTGAAACTCAGCCACATACGAAATATAACGGCGTTAACTTTTTATATGTAAGTAGAATAGAATTCGGTGATATGCTCAACAACCTCAAGATTTTAATCGGTTCAATACGGGCTTGTGCACATTAAATTGATTTTGTGACGCGAAGTCAAAAGGACGTTTGGGTTTGCGGAAGGTATTTACCCCGATATAGCGATTACAAATTAGTTTAAGATTGAATATCGTTGCATGTTTGACATACTAATTGCCGTGTGTAAATAGTGTATGTAAACCGAGTGTTCCTATAATTTTTTAGCACTCAATTTAAATATTGACAGTACGAACTGTGTCTATGGAGCTTACCTGTATATACTGTGTTTCACTTGTGAATGAATGAATCTTATTTATTTTGTCTTTTATACAAATAACAAATGAATTCGGTTTTCTATACAAATATAACCTAAAACTATACATTTTCTTCCTACCAAACTAGCAATATTCATATTTAACAAAATTAACTCTCCTACCTCTTCTTTTCTAAACATCTTTGATCTTCTTTCCCTTAACAAAATCTTCTTTTTTCCCTTCATCTTTATCCTTTTTCTTCATTATCTTTCTTTTCCTCTCATTCCTCTTTCTTCTTCTCTCCATCACTCCCTTCATCCATTGTACTCCCTCTCCTTTCTCACCCAATAGCACCCACCACTTTGTTCCTCTTAACTCACTACATCCTTCTTTCATGTGCATTATGCTTTCCCATCCATCCCCACACAATCTACATATCCTCTCTTCATCCTCCAACCAGTATTTATTTTCCCTTTCTTCATTTCCTGTTCTAAACCTTGCTATCATTTTTTCTTTCAGCGATTTCCTCTCCATTATGTATTTTGGCACTCTTCCGTTATTAATTGTTCATATTTCTTGTTGTATTTTCCTTCTTTTATTCTTGCTCTTCTTTCTTGCATTTTCGTGTCTTTATTTCTCGTTATTATTTCCTTTTCCATATATCTTCTTTCCTGTCTCAAACTTCTTATCTCTTCTCTCGCATATCCACACCTTTCATAATATTTCTTCCTTTCATCTTCCCCGTAACTAATTTTCTGTACCTCCACTTCTTTCCAACATTCATATAAAAGTTCATTGTTCTTTCTGTTTTCCATTCTTTCTTGGAATCTCAACGCTCTCTTTCCAGTTTCTATCCGTATTTTTTCTAATTTCATTTCTTCTTCCATTATATAACCAGGTGTTTCCTTATCCAGCCCTAACGTCCACTTCCAATATTTCTCCTGTGTCCTTTCATTCCTTCCATCCCCAAATCTCCATATAACATCACAGTTTTAACTATTTTGTCGAAAATCCATCGCCTTTTCTCTAAATCGTTCCCAAATGTCCTTTCACCTATCCCCCAAACTTTGTCCTACTATTTTGTTTCCTTTCTGTCCGAGTTCTCTTATATGGTCTTCATCTTTATTATCATACCTACTGTTACAACCTAGGTACGTGTAATTGTCCACTTTCTCTATTTCTTTCTCTCCCCACCACCATTTCTCTTCTTTCCGTCTTCCCTTTCTCTTTTTAAATTCAATTTTTTGTTTTTCCACATTTGCCTGTAGCTTTTTCCTCTAAGTATCTTTTTAAAGTCTTAATCACCCTTCCCATTTTTTCTCCATTCTTTGCTAGTGCCACTATATCATCTGCGTGCGCCAGCACCCATACCATTTTCTTCCTATTACTACTCCTCCCACCTGATGCTTCTCTAGTTCTTCCTCAAATGTCGTATGTATAATGAGAACAGACTGGGGCTTAATGGGCATCCTTGTTTTAATCCTTTTTCCGTCCAAAATTCACGTCTAACTTTCTGCCTACCCTTGTTCTTCATGTTGTTTCCTCATATATTTCCTCAATTGCATTCTTAATTTTTACATTTATCCCATTTTCTCCATAATTTTCTATAGTAGCCCTCTATCCACATTATCAAACGCTGTTTTGATGTCAATAAACATTCCATACATTTTCCCTCCTTTTTTCGAAATTCCTTTATTGACTATGTGCTTTAGAATGTATATATTATCTATTGTCCCTCTTCCTTTTCTGAATCCGGCTTGCCAGTCCGGGATAATTCTTTTCTCTTCTATTTCCTTTTCTAATCTTTCCCTCGTTATTTCTGCATAAACCTTATATCCCATTTGTCAGGCTCACTCCTCTGTAGTTTTTCGCCTCGTTTTTTCTGCTCCCTTGTATACAGGACATATTATAGCCTCTTTTCATTTATTTGGAATTCCATCTCCTTCCCATATACTTTCATATATTCTTCTTAAGTGCTCCCTCATTTTTTCTCCAGTGTATCTCCATTGTTCTCCTTGTGTTCCATCCGTCCCTTCTGCGTTTCCTTTTTTCATTTTCTGTATTGCTTTACCAATTTCTTCTGTAGTTATCCCCAATTCTCTGTTCCTTGCTTTCTTCCTTTTCTCTCCTTTGTCTATTACTTTTTCTTCCTTATCTTTTTATTTAGTTATTTAATCGTATGGTACATTTTAAATATTGTATTGTGATGTAAGTGTTATGTATGGTGCCCCAGAAGATCAGTATAAACCTGTACAGTGTGGTGACGAAACAGTGTGCAATTGTGGATTGGTTCGCCTTGGCAAAGCATTTACTTCAAAGGTTTAGGAAAACCACTAAAACCTAAACATGTCAACCCTTACCCACCCTAGTATTCACATGTAATAATATTAATTAAGTGTGTAATGTGATTGTGTTTTGTGAAATTGTGTTGTACATTTTTCCTAATTATCCGGGAGGTCTTGATGACCAGGTCCGGAAACCAAAGTGGTGATTCTCAGGAACAACATATTTTTCTTGTTGTCCATGGAGTACTGTAAGGTACTGATCACCTTCCATATTTCATATTTGCACCAAAAACCCTAAAAACACACAAGAGAAAAAAACTCTTAAAGAAAATTGACGTACGTTTTGACGTTTAATTCCCATAAAGACACACACGAAAAAACTCTAAAGAAAATTGACGTACGTTTTGACGTTAACAATTTATGTTTTTATATTCCTCTATCTCTATCTTCCCTTTTTTCCATTTCTTTCTTCCTTTTCTCATTTCTCTTTTCTCCTTCTCACACTCTGCATTCCACCATTCCTTGCCGTTTCCTGATTTTTTCTTATTCTGTATTTTCTCTTTTCTGCTGCCAAATCCATTTTTCTATTATCCTTTCCATATCTTCATTTACATCTCCTGTTTTTCCGTTTCTTCCTCCAATTTCTCTTTATACCTTTTATAACCTCTTCTGTCCATATTTTTTTTCGCTCCACTCCTCCTCATCTTCCATGCCGTCCACATACCCTTCCTCTTCTAGAGTATCACTTCTAATGGTTGGTGATCTGACTCCACTTCTTCACCAATTTTTAACATTTCAATGTCCTCTTTACATTTTTCATTAATTATCACATAGTCAATTACCGATTGACCATTTTCATATATATGTACTCTCCCCTTTCTCCATATTTCCATTTAGAATTGTCCATCCTCTTTCTTCACACATTTCTAACAATTTTCTTCCTTGTCCATTTATTTTTGTCCATTGATGTTCTTTATCTTTCTTCTCCGTTGACTATCATTCCTCCTTCCTCTCCTATCCTTGCGTTAAAATCCTTTCCTATAATTATTTTTTCCTTCCTCCCTCCCTAACACTTTCTATATTTTCTCTTGTTTCTTCTATTTCTTTTCTATACACCGTAATAATTATATATTTCTCTCCTTCCTCAGTAATTATCTGTCTTTTACAACCCTTGCTTTTCCTGCCCTTATTTTCCTCACTCTTCCACTCATTTTTAACTCCCGTGATTATACCTCCCTTTTACCCTACTCTTCTTTTCAGACCTCTCCGCAAATTGCACTTTCTATTCGTACCCTTCCGGCAATCTTTCACTCCATGTTCCCCAGTCCTTCTCTTCTAACCGTGTCTCTACAAGTCCAATCGTCCCAAACTGTTTTACATAATCCCAAACTCTCTCCCTTCATTTTTTACCTCTGCAACACTCCAAAATAGTATATTATTTCTCATTTTTGCTGATTTAATTTTTCCTTCCTCCCTTTATTCTCCTTTTCTTCCCCCAACCGTTTACCACCCTTCACCTTTAGTTTTTGGGCCACATTTAACTAGTTTTCCTTCTTCCTCCTCCCATCTTCTTTGTTCACCTTCCACCCACATTTTCAAATACCCTTTTACCCTCCTCCCTTCTCTTTCCATCTTTCTTGCTTCTGTCCTGATGTATCCTTGTATCTATCTTTCTTTCTTCGTCATATCTTCTTCAATGTATATCCTCGTCCCTCTCAATTTCTTTTTGTTTCTTAAAATATTTATTTTCTCTTCTACACTTCTTGCCTTTATTAACACAATCTCTTTCTTTATCTCTATCGCTTTTTTTCGTTTCTTCCAGTCCCATCTTGCTTCTCAACATGTCCTCCACCTGGTTTTTATTTCCCTCTTTCCTCCCTGTACCTCCAATCCTTTTATCACTAAATTCTTTTTTCTTGTATCCCTTTCCATTTTTACATTCTCTTCTCTAGACTATCTATTCTATCCTCCATTTTCTTAAATTTTCTTCCCATCTGTCATTCATTCTATTTAATTCTTTCTTGATCTCCTTCATCTTTTTGTTCGCATTTTCTTGCTGTGCTTTTATGCTTCCTATTTCATGTAACATCTCTTCGCATAACTCTCTTATTCCTCTTTGTTTCTTTTCTTCTTCGCCAACACTAGCTCTACTTCCTTCCGAATTATTTCCTCCTTTTTTGGGCGATCTGCCTATTCTTTGTGATTTTCTAAATATTTGATATACTTCTTCTTCCTTCCGTCGTTTTCTCGTCTCAGACCCCGTACCTTCACAGGTCTGACATTTTCGTACTAAACAAACCTTCCTTATCTATGCCCACCAAATTAAATCAATTTTTTTTTATACCAGTAATAATGACTCTATCAGAATCATTAAATTAAATCTCCTTCTTTTAATTTCACTTTTTTAATTTAATTGCAAATATCACTTTAATTCTTTAATGTCCTTTTATTAAATTTCGTACTGTTGATAACCAATAACTTAAATAACGTTACTTTTATTTCTTATCTGTTCTTATGCGTACTTTTCATATCACTATCACTATTTTGTAAGTGCACTAAAACTGAATATTAGAACTGTACTTAACCATGTATGACATAATCACATAATATCACAAAACACTACTAATTTCAGAGCTAATTAAAAACACGTCTTATCGTACCGAACGCATACAACCGAATCGTTTTACTTGTATAATTTGTTTATTATTAAGTGCGACTATTTCTTATGTATACGTGACGACATCAGACAGTCTTTCTCTTTCTCACTCTCTCGCTACTATAGCAATTTTGTACTTTCTTTCTTTTTAGGTTTATTACTGTTCTCAATTTGTTCTGAAGATTGTATTTCGTAATAGCATTAAGTAAAACCTTTCGATCTCCTGTTAGTCGGTTTTATTTCTCTCTTACTCAACAGGTGGCGCCTTGCTAAGACAGCGGTTTATTTCTTCAACCTCACTAAGCTTATATGTCTCTAGGCTAGTAGATGAAAAAGAAGATTTTTCTCAGTTTCGCAATTTCCCCAGATGAAGATGCTTCGCAAATCGGAAAATTGAACGACTTAGCCGAGAAAATCTCTTCTCAAACTTGATGTGCACAATTTAACGATGCGAAATAAATAAATAAAATAATTATACTATAATCTGTGCTGTAAAGGTAGATGAAATAAAGTGTGAAATGTTAACGCAACGAAAACAAACATCATAGTTGCTGAGAATTTGAAGATAGACCCAACTTTTATAAGTATTGTATTTGTAGAGGTTTCTTCAACAAATTTATATACCTCATTGATAGATGGAATTGTTCCCCAAATTTAATAATTTTTTTAGTTTCTTAAAATTTTTTTTGCTACTCTATGCTAAGAATTAAATTTTGTTCTCATATCTGAGTGGTTTTTGAGTTTTGACGTCTATAGCCTTCAGTTGCTTTGTTTTAAACATGAAAAAATTAATTTGTATACTATCTTATTTTGTGTGCTAAAGTGAATTTGACAAGATTTCCAAAGATTATGTATACATTTTAATGTTTTTAAATTAAACTTCGTGTCGATTTCGGGAACACTGTTTTGGATTTATTTGAAAGCAACTTCCGTTTCATCTTACATTATAATCAAAGTTTTGTTTGTATCTCTAGTTAATTAAAGTTTCTTATAAAGCCTTTATATCTTCCTGTGTGTATGTATGGGAAAATAATTATTTACATAAAACCGTTGTGTATCTTATTTTTACAATGTATATGTGTGTATCACAAAACAAGCACACTGTCGAGATAAAGCCATCTGCATCAACATGAATATTTCAAACTTGTATTTTTAGAGTTTTATGATTTTCGAGCCAACACAACACAACATCCCATCGGTCTGTTAAACTTTTGGTAACCTTCACGTCATTTACTCGGTGATATATTAAATTGTTTACTTTCAGAAATTTTATTAGTGTAAGTCAGTTTGACCCTTGCCTATATTTAGAAGGAAAAAATAATAACAGGCTAATGAAAATGTAAATTGGTTACGATTACCATAGTCGATTCTTAAAAACAATTGAATTTTTATTCTATCAATAACCGATGCTAAAAATAATATATCGCACTTAACTAGATTCGATTAATGTAAACTGGTATATGAAGAATGATTTACGTAATTAAATTTATTTCATGAGCCGTACTTATTTTCGGAACGATTTTGACTTGCCTGCCGTGTCTAAAATTAAGGCCAAGGTTTTATTCAAAATTTTTGCATATGTGTTGGTGAGGTTAATTTCGGTCGGGAATTCCACACTGGGATTATATTTATAAATAACGATTACGTTAGAATATACATCTAATATTCCCGAACGGTGCAACTTTTTTTTCGTTTCTGGTACGCTAAGAGTGACCAAACTCGTTACAATAGACAAGAATTTTATTAGTCAACCTTTTTATACTGCACATGTAAAAGATGCGAACTTTTATCCGTCAGAAGTAGACTGTATGCTTCTCCAAAGCACGGAAGTACAGAAAACTTACTATTGACACTACAGGGTGTGGCGCGAAGAGTTTTGATTAAAAGTAATGGCGGATAGAGTTATGTTAAAAATCTGAAATTACGAAGCTATAGGTTTTCGATGACGCCGAGTTCAAATATAATATTGTCCTTAATGTGGCACTTCCGGTTATACCGGAAGTAGACGTCAACTTTGTTATTTTAAATGGAACCTAGTATTTTTTATTTTATTTTCGGATTCTACATGAAATTTTAGATTAAATTTGTGAACAATGTCCTATACCAAAAATGAAGTATTTTCGAGATATTTCGATTTTTTTAAATTTTGAAAAATCCTAGTCTACATTAAATACCGATATCTCCATTAATTACGAAGCTAGTGACGTGAAATTGTAACTAATAAACAACAAGCGCTTGCCCGTTAACTCCATGTGTCCAACTCATTGATATTTCATACAGAGTGTTTAAAACTTAGCTGCCACCGTGGCCAATTTAAATCATTTATCAGTTGCTTACTTTAAATACAGTTTTCTTTACCAGTTTGTATTTCATAGTAAATAATGGCAAATGTAGGGTTTACTAATGATGATTTCCTAAATCTTATTATTATTTACGGCGAGTGTAATAGAATTGTTGAAAGGACTTGTCGTGTTTTTGCCAAAAGATACCCTAATCGACCAAATGCAATTGGTGATATTGTAAGAAGATTGCTTAAAAACTGCCGTCAGTTTGGTCAATTTAAGACACAAATTAATAAAAATAAACCACTAGTGGACAATGACATAAACGAAATTAATGTTTTGGGTTATTTTACGGCCTCTCCAAATGCCTCTATTAGAGATTGTGAAAGATCTTACTTTGTCGACGAGAACAATTCATCGCATTTTAAAAAACACAAATGGAAACCATTTTCGTATCATTTGGTGCAGCACTTAAAATTAGATGATCCTCCTCAAAGGGTGCAATTCTGTGAATGGTTTTTAATGAAGACCCAAGAGGATGAAAACTTCATAAAAAAGTTATATGGTGTGATGAAGCAAAGTTTAGCAAAAATGGATTATTTAATCGACATAATTCCCATTTTGGTCTAAAGAAAATCCACATGTTATTAAAGAACGTTCTTTCCAAGATAGTTGGAGTTTTAATGTTTTTGTGCAATAAAGACGATAAAATTTTAGCAATAAAATTTTATGATGAAAATTTAAACGGTGAAAGATATTGCGACATTTTAGAAGAAGTCATACGAACCGCGTTACATACTTTAAGAAATGGAGAGGCGACTTCAGCTTGGTATCAGCAAGATGGAGCACCTCCTCATAACTTTGGGCGTGTTGCTGACCATCTTTACGACATGTTTGATGATAGATGGATTGCCAATCAAGGTCCGTTTCGTTGGCCAGCTCGCTCTCCTGATTTGGCTCCTCTAGATTTTTGTATTTGGGGTTACATTAAAAATCAGGTATTTTCCAAACCTGTTACGACAAAGGAAGATATGATGCAAAGAGTCTTACTTGCTTTTAATTCTCTAACACCCGACCATATTTCCAGAATTACAAGACGTAGCTTAATGAAAAGGATTCATAAATGTTTAGAAGTAGATGGAGCTAATTTTGAACACTTATTATAAAACTTTATTTGTTTAATATTACATTTAGTTATTTTTGTTTGTAAGTTATCTAATTAAATTAATACAAAATACCTAGTCAACGTTTTTAATGATATCCATAATTAATAATCCTTTCAGGCTATTGGTTACTTTTCAGAATTAATAACTTATGAAAAAATATCAAAATATCACCTTAAATAATGGAAATCATGGCGTACCTCTTTACTAATGTTGAAATAATTAAGTGTTGTTATGTTTTAACAAAGATAATGAAATATCTCAAAACTGGTTGGATTTAGGTATAAGGAATACTGATACCAAACGAATTGGCTTAAAAAATACAGCGAAAAATGTAATAAAATACAGGGTGTTCTATTTAAAGTAAGCAACTTATAAATGATTTAAATTGGCCACGGTGGCAGCTAAGTTTTAAACACTCTGTATGAAATATCAATGAGTTGGACACATGGAGTTAACGGGCAAGCGCTTGTTGTTTATTAGTTACAATTTCACGTCACTAGCTTCGTAATTAATGGAGATATCGGTATTCAATGTAGACTAGGATTTTTCAAAATTTTGAAAAAAATCGAAATATCTCGAAAATACTTCATTTTTGGTATAGGACATTGTTCACAAATTTAATCTAAAATTTCATGTAGAATCCGAATATAAAATAAAAAATACTAGTTCCATTTAAAATAACAAAGTTGACGTCTACTTCCGGTATAACCGGAAGTGCCACATAAGGACAATATTATATTTGAACTCGGCGTCATCGAAAACCTATAGCTTCGTAATTTCAGATTTTTAACATAACTCTATCCGCCATTACTTTTAATCAAAACTCTTCGCGCCACACCCTGTATATACCTGCGAATTGGTAGCTCGTTGTCACATTGCTTCGAATGAAGTTGTAGAAACAAGAACCTACATTTACGTACTTCCCCTGTTGGGACTAAAATGTGCATAGGAACCGTATACACAATGTATTCCAGTAATTTTTATTTATTCACATTCGAGCATTCCACTAGGTATTTGTTCGTTAGTCAAATGGTATCAATTGAAAGAGCTTTTATCGCAGCGTTGAAAATTTAGGGCTGACGTTTACAGTTTTCTTTGAACTTGACATTTAAAGTTTTTGAATAATAATGGTAGGTAAGTGCACAAGTTTGTGGTGCATCACCTCCTTAAAAGGAACAGTGAGGTTGAACCACAGTAATTTGCGAAAAATGACAAAATCGGGGGTTGGTCACTTGATAAATGTGGTGTACAAACATATGACATATCTTGTAAATGTGGTATATATTTTTTTCTATTTCGCAATTTCTATAGCTTTGTTTCCGTATTGTACACGATACGGAAATAGAACTCTTTCCGTACTGTTTTAGGGATTTTATAAATTTTGTGTATAACCAAATAATTTACAGTTTTAATTTTGACGTAAGAAAATTAAGTGTGGTTTTGTTTGGTTAGTTCTTATTGAGTAGATTTTAATATTCAAAGAAAATTTAATGTTAATCTATGAAACAAAACTTAACAAACAATATTCTTCCATCGACCGCGCATTTATGACTTACATTAATGTAAACAAAATTGATTTTAGTATAGGCAACTATACATACATATTGCCGTTTTATCTTCAATCAACGACAACATGAAAGTATAAATAAAAAATCTGTCGTAATTTGTAGCAAAGCAAATTTTAATAATAACAAATCGACATTAATCTACAATTGTAATAAATCTTGAATTTGTTCACAGTGATTTTAAGACATTTTTGTACTGTATGCAACATTCCAATGATAACGTTTAATAACATGTTAAGGGTGTTCAGGTCATCTATTTTACAAACTATTCTCTCACGTAGTTCTTCAATATTATTTACTCATTGTTCAAAAATTAGATTCTTTAAGTAAGGCTGTAAGAAAAAATCAAAAATTCAACTTGTTCGAGATGTGCTTAAGTTACATCCATGATATATTAAACATTGTCAAACGCTTTTGGTGTTGTCTTTGTAGGTGGACCATTATATTGATTAAGCACCAATCCGTTCCCACAAGAAATTTAGTCTTCTTGTTTTACTGTGATGAAAACTATTTTATTTCGACAAAACAATCGAAATTGAGTAATTTAACTCTCCATCAATTTGGTGAGTTTATATTAAAATCCTGTTGACAATAAAAAACGAAGCTCTCACAAAAAAGTAGAAAGATGAAGTTAGGTTCTAAATTTGTGGTGGTGGTGCGTTCACAATAGCATTTCTTCTCTAGAATTATTAGAGTATATAATTTTATTAAAATTACAAAGTACGGTCGACAGAAAAAGTTTGTAACTAACTCGTGAATTAAACGGCGATTAAAAATCTCAACACATTATTTTGAAGATAACAAACTATCAACAGCATTTGTTGCTAGGATATCAACTACTATACCAACATAGCTTTAAACCAAAAAAACACTAGATCATATATTAACATTTATTTCTTGAAGTAAATTTTTGCAGAAATTGAAAAAATAGTATGAAAAACACGTGTCACAACTACTTTTTCTCGCACTCCGACAATTTGTCTTTGTGTGACAAAAAGTGTTGTGTGACACTTGTTTTTCAATATACTATTTTGTACTCGCCATAGGAAATGACATTTGATATAAGTGTATAGCCAATCAGGAAGCTATTTTTCCGCATCAGTTTGGGAAAAACAAACATTGAAATAATAACATCGTAATCCAAATATAATATTTAGTTGTTAAACTCATAGCACTCTGCTAACTACAGGGAGTAACAAAAATGGAGGTCATAAATTAAACCACATATTCTGGGGCTAAAAATAACTCGATTGAACCTAACTTACCTCAGTACAAATGTCTATGCAAGAAAAGTTTTTTTGGTAATATTTCCCTTAATAAAAGCACCATTTTAACAAAATTTGGTATTCAGCAGTTTATCAGCATGAAAAATCTAAATCTGATCCCAGTTTTGATGTACATTGTAGAGGGCGCCACCAGCAGCATAACTATTTTGCTCCCCGGTATATTAGATTGTTGTTCGAAGATTTTCATTCCTTGACGTGATGAGCTCATAAAAGTATATTTGAAAGATGTCAATTCGGCCAACCGTTTCCAAGAAAATCGACACTGAATCTACAGTTATTATCAAGACCGAGGAGCAAAAAGTTATCTCCATTTTAGTTACACCCTGTATATTAAATTTGACATTAATGTAAAATGTTTGCTAATATTTATTAACAGAAATATTTGCTAGATACAAAAATATTGTTACAAATATCTTGGGGGAAGATTATTCTAGCATTCGCGCTATTAAAGCACTCGCTCACCTCCGTTCGCTCGATGCTTTAAATGCACTCATGTAGAAAAAAGTTCTTCCCGAACTTGATTCGTAAATAACTATTTTGGCCTCCTCAACTATAAAGCACATTTATCAGTTGTTCATACTTCTCTTGAAACATGATTTTTACACACACTGCGGTAAAGTACGGCTGCTATGCGGTAAAGTACGGTTACTATGCAGTAAAGTAGTGGCAGATTTATCTGCTATTTGGGAACGTTTTAAAAATAAACTAAATATAAAATCTGATGAATTGATTTTAAAAATTTACTTTACATCATACATGACACGATAATAGAATAAAGGCGCATTTAATTTTTTATTGATGATGAAATTGATACATATTAGGTGGTGTATGTCAAATGCCCGGCCCACTTAAAATCAGTTAAAATAATTTTGTTCTTTTTTTTACTTTTTGATGATGATAGTCGGCCAAAAATATTATACAAATTTCGTGTGTAAAGTAATTTTACTGTCGCGCCGTAAAATACTACTTTCCACACACTAATGTAAATAACTATTTTCTCAAAATCTAGTGTAATATTGAATTGTGAGAAGATATTTTTGAGTGCAAAATTTAATTCTAGTGTAAGTTATTAAAAGTAAAGAAAAATTGAAATGTCTGTTGGGAATGTGTTTATTAAAAATCACATTTTAAAAATAAAATTCTCCTAAAATAGGTACTAATGGTGAAAATCTTCCCTATTGACACCAAGCTTTTGGAAGTCTGTCTCATTGGGAGCAACTTCGTTTAAAAAGCAGAATTCTTTAAACAAGTGGATGTAGTGGCAATGGAAAGGCCATTGATATATTGATAGCCATTCTCTTCATGACGAATTTTGAGAAGAAAGCTATTGAGACTGCGGAATACAAACCACCGACATGGTTCCGGTACGCAAATGAAAAACAATTCGCCATCTTCGATGTGCTGGTGAAAAAACGAAGAGACAAACTAGGTCACACAGTGTACAGGAAACCTACACACACAGACAGGATTTGTAAATCAGAGAATCTTTAGGCGGAACTCGAAAATCTGAAAACTGCTTTTGAGGCTAACACAAGGAAGGAGATCGAAATATCAATGAGGTTCAAATGAACAGTAGAATTCGAAAGTCAATTTACTACCACCT
Organism: Abscondita cerata; assembly: GCA_030710515.1. Classification (NCBI taxonomy): domain Eukaryota; kingdom Metazoa; phylum Arthropoda; class Insecta; order Coleoptera; family Lampyridae; genus Abscondita; species Abscondita cerata. Next base: position 583,527 of record JALBCR010002203.1, read on the forward strand.
ACGCATATCTACCGTACATATCCAACAACACAGACCGTATAAGAAGAATTCTAGAGGAGCACATCATCAAAACTCGAAACCAACCAAAAAAATTCCGCAAACTATCAGATCAACAAACGACAAAAGGAACTCTCTTTTGTATGTATGTATTTATTTGTTTATTTATCAATTAACAAAATAGTTGGTTCTCTAATAATTACATCAATTTAACTATAAAAAAAGTAAATAACCACAACTCATTTTTCTTCTGAAACACCTCCATCTCTTCTTAACTTTTTCTTTCTCTCTATTACCTCGTTCATCCATTCTTCCCGTTCTCTTTTCTCTCCTAGTTATTACCCTTACCTACTTAAAATCAGTAGAAATAATTTTGTTCTTTTATTAGTTTTTAATGACGATTGTCGGTAAAAAAATATTATACAAATTTCGTGTGTAAAGTGATTTATCACGCTCTAATGTAAATAACTATTTTATTGTTGTAAATATTCTAAAAATGAAGTAAATGTGATAAATATTTTGTAAGTTTAATAAATATTCTGTAAATGTAGTAAATGTTCCAAATATTTTTAGATGCAGTATAATAATACTATTTGCAAATGTGCTGAACAGAAATCGATAATAAGCATATAGCCTACAGTTGGAATAATGTTAACAATAACATTATTTAAAGCATAGTCAACTTTAAACGCAGATTAGATTGTACAACTGGCTCTTAATGTTATAAATGTAGTTTACATTAAACAGTGTGGCTCAAAAGTCTAGAATTATGAGTGTAACTTTTAAGATACGCAAAATAAAAAAATAGTGTAATGTAAATTCAGTTCACATTTAGAAGTACCCGTTTGCGGTCAGTTGACCCCAGAGTGTCCATCATAGTGAAATTGTTAAGTGTTGTGGTTTCTTTTTCTGAGTGATTTTTTTATTAGTAAAGTTATTATAATTTGATTAAAAACATGTCAGATTGGGAGAGACGTCGTCCTTTGAAACAACATAGTTAGAGGAAGAGATAAGGAGGATTATGGAAAGAGAAACTGACGTAGAGTCTGTAGGTAGTTCTGATTCTGAGGATGATTCAGACTTTGTGGTAACAGAATCTGAGCAAAGTGCAGATGAAGAAATCGATGAAGGTAGTAGCGAAAATGAAGTGAATGTCTCTAATTGAAGCAATCCAGTAATCAGATTTAAGATAACATTTCCTAAATCGACCAGTCTGCAATTATTTATATGTAAATTATTTAGGAAAAATGATTACCGTTGGACGACAGAGCTTCCTGAAAGACGGGGCCACCGACAAGAGTAAAACATGATGATTTATATGCTCAGGCCCAAAGGAGAAGCCAGACATGCTACAAATTGTTTGGAATTTTGCAAGGTCTTATTAGACGATAATATTCTTTTGAGTATAGTAACACATACGAACGAGGAAATAGCACAAAGGGCTCAAACTATCTCCAACTTACAGTCGTACTAGCACGTGACAGATATAGTCTGAATTAAAAGCATTCGTATGATTGCTGTATAAATCAGGAGTGAAACGAAATTCTCATATAAATATGTCTGAAGTATGGTTTGTACGAGATGGAGATATTCCTTCAGAATGACAATGCTCTTGAATAGATTCAAGTTTTTGCTTACAATAATACGATTCGATGATAAAAGTAACAGAGATGTGAGAAACAGCAAGACAAATTAGCCCCCATAAGAGAAGCATGGGACAAATTCATAAAAAATTGCACAAATTCATACACTCCATATGAATATTGCACGATAGACAAACAACTAGTAAGCTTCAGAGGAAAATGTCCGTTTTGTATACAGGGTGTCTTACAGGAAACCGCCATTAGCCGTATACGAAAAAGCATACAAGGAAAAAAAGATTGAAAGTTTGGAGAATGACTAAAATCAATTGGGCAAACTCAACTAAAATATTATCAGTCTTCTGAAAGAGAATTTCAACCTGCACCCGATAAAGTAAAAAAACACAGGGTATTCCATTTGACTTAAAAAGTTATTGCTTTTTGATGATGTCAAATGTAACAGCAAATGTGAAATACTTAGTATGTATTACATTTTTAAAATATGGACACATTTTCGTTTGCATCCCCTTTATACAGGGTGGGGCACTACCAACGAAATCTTCTATAGCCTTAAAACTACAAATAATGTTAAAAATTTTAAGGCATACATATGTCAAGATTATTCGAAACAACATGTTAAAAATATTTTGGATTGTACAGGGTGCTCTAGAAACACGTACCATATCAAAGTTGGGTTATTTTGAAAGGATCACCCTGTATTTTTTTCTATTTTTGAATTCTACAATAAAAAATAATGTATGTCCCTGCAATAACTTCAAGATAAGTAAGAACAAGCAACTTTGGTTTACACCACCTTACTAAGAGCCTTCAACATCTCTTTTGCAATATTTACTATTATGTTATGATGCACACTCATGAAATTTAAAACTTGGACACCACAATTTCTGTAAACAAAAGTTTGCACATTGTGAAGCTTAAGGGTATCATTTACAATTCTAACAGCAGGTAGTCTCAGCAGGGGTTATCTTATAGAAGGACTGTAGAATGAATCATTACACTAAGCACGTTTTAGAAAATAGGTAATTTACGTTGCTTACTTAATTTTTTCTTTAAAGAATATATTTGAAGGTATCGCTAATTAAACACCATAGCTCGATTAATTATCGAATCAAAATTTTGTTTAGGAAATGTTTACAAAATAAAATTAGAAATAATTTTGATTTAAAAAACGTCTACAAGCAATAACTTTTAAATTAAATCAAAAAACTAAACATGGTTATTTGGGTTGACTGATTATTACTTATTTTTAAATAAATCTAACCTACTAATTATTGTAAGTTATTAAAAAAAATCATTAAACTCTCTATTCATAATATTTAGTCCTTACAAAATGTATATTTTATGACGTTTCATTTTTTTCTGTAGTTAATATAAAAAGTGAAAATAAAAACTAAGGCAATTCTTATTGTCAACGTATATATTTAGTTTTTGACAAGAATTTATTACATAATTATAATTAAGATACCAAGTTATAGTTTAAAATTAAATGAAAACTTTTTTTTAAATAAAGGTATTACTATATAAATAAATATAAGAAATCAATAATGGGTGTGACCTCCATTATTATTGATACATTCTTGGAGGCGTCTGCTCATTGACGCTATCAAGGTATCAATATAATTAATATTAATCGTTTCCCATGCGGTATCAATGGCTGCAATTAGTGCATTACGGTTTACTGGTATAAAATTTGGCCCTTGTTGTCTTCGGATAACAGCAAGTATTCGAGCCCAAACATTTTCGATAATGTTAAAATCTGGGCTTTTGCTGGCCAGGGTAACAGCTCCAAGTTATTTGCTTGTATCCAGTTGCGCACAACCTGCGAAGTATAGGGTCATCATATCCCGATAGTTAATTATCGAATGTTCCAAGAAAATATGTGTAAATAGTAAATGGAATCTACTAACGTAACGTTAAGTCGTTAATTATAGTTACATAACTCTCCTTTCATAAGATATAGTTCATATTAATATGCTTATTGTAAAGCTTCGTACACACCTGAACAACAAACCGAGGAACAAACAGAACAACGAACCGAACGGCAATCGGAACATTAATTTGGACGGTGCTACGTACGAATTTTAGAACAGATTCGCAAGTCCTGATTGTTCCACGAACGGTTTGCGGCGTTCCCGCAACTTGTCGGTTTTTTCTCCGACATCAAAGAAAATGCGCGCGAATGCGTTTGCAGGTTTGGACGAATCTAAACAAAACGGCGAACAAACTTATGCGGGAGAATTAAATTATTTATTTTTTGTCCTCCCTTTTGTGGGTTTGTTGTGTTTTAGGTAATATTATGGAGTTGACAGAAGAAAAATGTTTTAAATTAATCAGTGTTTAAGAATGCAAGAAAAAAATGATGTCCCTATTAGCATCATTTGGGCGGGAAATTTCAAAATAAAAAAAAAGCGAAGTAAATTATAATTTTTTACTCTTCTTTGTGCGTAAAAATTTGGTTGGCACTATCTTCTTGTTTTCCGCAATTTTCTCTTCTCAATAATAAATATATATGAACTGAAAACTACTGAAAATAATTATGGGAACAGCACAAACGTTCCGTTTGTTGTTCGGATTGTGGAAATCATAAAAGATCGTTTGTCGTTCTGTTTGACTTTCGGTTCGTTGTTATGTTTGTTGCTCGGTTTGTTGTTCAGGTGTGTACGAAGCTTTACAACTTAAGCAACAATTTTTTGGCGAATAAAGATTAGTTTGTGATGTAATATTAGAAACACAAATTTATATCATATCAAATTTATGACAACTTAAAACCAAGAACGTGTATGTTATTGCTAAGAAATTATTAAGGAAAAAGCGCAATTGCAGTGTAAATATTTATAATTAGATATTTTCGAAAGTTTATAAGTCCTCTATTGTAATCTTAATACTTAAAAGAAAATCCTGTCCATTAGCATTATAAGGAAATGGTTTTTACTTTATGAATAAGTTTCAATAACAATAGAATATCCTTGCTTGTTTAATTTACTTCCTTTGAGTCATATTGCTCTAAGGGTTGTTACATTGGTCATTAGAAGTATGTAATAAATAAACAATTACCTACTGTTTGAGAAGGGGTAGTGTGAACCAATAAATAAAGTAAGAAATGTAAATTCCATTTTAGTTTAAAATTTCAAGTGTTGTGAAAATGCCACCTCATCTCGGTGCTGATTTGAAAGCGCGGATTGTTTCGGAATTAGCGGCGGGCCGTAGCGTGCGTGAAATTTCACGTATGTTAGATATACCAAAAAGCACCGTAGGGCATTACCGAGTAAAATGGAATCTTGAACACACTTTGGAAAGAGCCATCGGAAGTGGTAGACCTAAAGTATCTACACGTGCTCAAGATCTCGAGTTGTTTCATTACGTAACAGAACAACCATTTGCTACATACCCAGGGCTATAGCAGATACACATTTTCCCGGATGCCGTATAACTGCACAAAAAGATTAAAGGAGATGGGAATAAAGAAGTATAATGCTGCTGCGAAAGAAGTTCTCAGTGACGAAAATATGAGACGTCGTCTGGAATTTGCAAGGCGATATGTGAACGAACCTTTGGAATTTTGGAATCGAGTGATTTTTAGCGACGAAAAAACGTTCAATAGCCGCAACGATGGACCACTAAAAGTTTTTAGAATGGAAGGAACTCGTTACGAAAATAATCACATATGTCCTAAAAACGAAGTGGTTATTTTCTGTGAATGTGTGGGGTTGGGTTAGCGCGCGGGGTCCAGGAGTTTGTTGGGCTATCGATGGACGTCTTGATTCTGCTGCGTATTTAGATATTTTGGAAACTATTATGAAACCTTCAGTCGAAGTGTTTTATCCAGACGAAGATTATATTTTCCAACAAGTAAGTATTCTTATTTCACTATACTTTCTCCAAAAAATAGTTCGGGATCTGTTGAATTAACATTTTCATAATGTATTTTTGTTGTTAAAGGACAACGCCCTATTCATACTTCGCGGGTTGTGCGCAATTGGATACGAGAAAATAACTTGGAGCTGTTACCCTGGCCAGCAAAAGCCCAGATTTTAACATTATCGAAAATGTTTGGGCTCGAATACTTGCTGTTATCCGAAGACAACAAGGGCCAAATTTTATACCAGTAAACCGTAATGCACTAATTGCAGCCATTGATACCGCATGGGAAACGATTAATATTAATTATATTGATACCTTGATAGCGTCAATGAGCAGACGCCTCCAAGAATGTATCAATAATAATGGAGGTCACACCCATTATTGATTTCTTATATTTATTTATATAGTAATACCTTTATTTAAAAAAAAAGTTTTCATTTAATTTTAAACTATAACTTGGTATCTTAATTATAATTATGTAATAAATTCTTGTCAAAAACTAAATATATACGTTGACAATAAGAATTGCCTTAGTTTTTATTTTCACTTTTATATTAACTACAGAAAAAATGAAACGTCATAAAATATACATTTTGTAAGGACTAAATATTATGAATAGAGAGTTTAATGATTTTTTTAATAACTTACAATAATTAGTAGGTTAGATTTATTTAAAAATAAGTAATAATCAGTCAACCCAAATAACCATGTTTAGTTTTTGATTTAATTTAAAAGTTATTGCTTGTAGACGTTTTTAAATCAAAATTATTTCTAATTTTATTTTGTAAACATTTCCTAAACAAAATTTTGATTCGATAATTAATCGAGCTATGGTGTTTAATTAGCGATACCTTCAAATATATTCTTTAAAGAAAAAATTAAGTAAGCAACGTAAATTACCTATTTTCTAAAACGTGCTTAGTGTAATGATTCATTCTACAGTCCTTCTATAGGATAACCCCTGCTGAGACTACCTGCTGTTAGAATTGTAAATGATACCCGTAAGCCCGCTTCACAATGTGCAAACATTTGTTTACAGAAATTGTGGTGTCCAAGTTTTAAATTTCATGAGTACAGGGTGTTTTTAATACTACCGCATAACACTAACGACTTAAAACTTAAATAACTTGCTAACTTAAATGGAACACCCAAAATTTCTGTATCCTGTTGAAAGCTAGAGGTAATTATCTTTTAGTCGGTATTATGGTTACGAACCCCTAACTATGATAGTTTTCGATATATTTTAAAATTTGATAGTTTAACAATTTACGTTGTACTGGAGTCTAAGTTACCTGTGAAATTACGCAATGTTTACAGTGTCATCGATTTTTGCTAAAACTAATAACGGTTGCTGTTGTTTGTGACAGGTGGGCGTAATTCGACTGACTATTAGAGCCTGGTCTAAGTCATGAGCACATTTCTGTTATTTAATTCCGAAAAAAAAATTTTTAAGGTTAATATTTAAAGCTGGATTGGCCTATACATTAAAAATGTTTGCAAGATCATGTTTACTTTACTGATATCTCTCAGGTAATTTAAATTCCAGTAAATTGCAAATTATTAAACTAGCAAATTTTAAAATATCTCAAAAACTTTCAGAGTTAGGGGTTGGTAACTCTAATACCGATTGAAAAGTAACTAGTTCCTGATTCCAACAGGCTACAGAAATACAGGATGTTCCATTTAAGTTATGCAAGTTATTTAAGTTTTAAGTCGTTAGCGTTATGCGATAGTATTTAAAACGCTCTGTACATCATAACATAATAGTAAATATTGCAAAAGAGATGTTGAAGGCTCTTAGTAAGGTGGTGTAAACCAAAGTTGCTTGTTCTTATTGATCTTGAAGTTATTGCATTTTTTTGGAGGGTCTGTAAATCAAGTAAAATCGATTTATCTCAGAAACGGATGTAAGTTGGTATAGGGACATGTTAAAGAACATACATTATTTTTTATCCTATAATTCAAAAATACAAAAAAATACAGGGTGTTCCATTAAAAATAACCCAACCTTCATATAGTACGTGTTTCTGGAGCACCCTGTACAATGGAAAATATTTTTAAAATGTGGTTTCAAATGTATGCCTTAAGATTTCTTACATTATTTGTCGTTTTAGTGGTACAGAATAATTAGTTGATAGTGCCCCACCCTGTATAAACCAAAAATTAACTTGATATGGAGTTCCCAAAAAAAGTTACAGATATTTTCGTGAACTTTGCATCTGTGAAAGTTTTACTAAAAAAATTAATATCTCAAAATGTATAACTCTAGCTACAGGAAATGTACTCTAAAATTTGACGTAGATTCCAAAAATACTATAATATATAAGGTGTCTATTTAAAATAACGAAGTTGATGTCGACTTTTGGTACAACAGACAGTGTCAGAAAAATAAAAGTATTTTAGTTGAGTTTGCCCTATTGATTTTCAGTCATTCTCTAAATTTTTAAATTGTTTCCATGCTCAATGATGCTCGAACAAGTTATATGGTCAATGACATTCCATACTGTGGAAAAGTTGACACACAAAACGAAAGATATCCAGCTATTACTTTCGCAAATTGGCAGAACCCATTATGGGAACCAACCGTAATATAACAGTTGATAACTGGTACTGATAACAAACTACCAGGACGTTCTCTCTTTGGTTTTGACAGTAATAAAATCTACTGCCATAAGGGTAACAAGGTAGTAATATTACTGTCCTCCATGCATTTTGATAATGCTGTAGATCAAAAAACAAGAAAACCTGAGATTATTCTTTATTACAACAACACAAAAGGTGGAACGGACACGTTTGATCAACTGTATCATACTTATTCTGTTGTTAGAAAAACAAGACGGTGGCCCTTAAGATTTATCTTTGGAATTTTAGATCAATGCTAAAGTGTTTTTATCACTACATACAGCAAATATTTCTAGGAGAAAGTTTTTACACGAATATCCTGGCAGCTAACAAAAACATTCATTAGATCGCGTTTGCAGTCTAGGAATGTTTATAGATCCCTAAGGATTGCCATAGAAGATCTACTGGGGATCCATCCAACACAGCCAAAATCTTATGCCGTCAGTGTAGAAAGCCTATATGTGTTTTAATCCTAATTTCTTGATTTTTTCAATTTAAATTCAATTATTTAAGTTTGTTTTATTAGATTTATACCAAAATGAGAATTTGGTTGCATTATGGATTATGTATGAATAAATGAAAATTAAAACTAGTTTATCTTTAATGGGCATGAAGTTTGAATCTAGAAAAAAAAGCCTTGGAAAAAAATCGGAGAATTAAAAGCCGGGGTATAAAAAGCTTCCAGAAAAAAACCTGGATATAAAAAAGCTGCCGAAAAAAGCTGGTATGTAAAAAACTGCGGTAAAAAAATCTACAAAAAAAGAAAACTGGTGAATGAATCATTTACCGTTCTTACCTTATTTAAATTTTCTTGTGTCATTAGAGTATGACGACAATACAATACAATAGACGACATAACTTTTCTATGTAACTAGTCATTCTAGTCATATTTTGTAATCTGACACGATACACTTTTCATAGAATAAGGATTTGTGCTTTTAAGAACTCTCTTTGTCTTCACTAGAAGAGGATTAGTTGAAAGGTTAGTAATTGTAAATACAATTTTATTACAATAGGCGATAGAATTTTTCTTAGTAACTAGAAGAGAATTAGTTTTAAGACGAATTGGAAATGCATTTTAAAAACTACTAATCAAATATAAACAAAACAAAAGATCTTTTGACACAAAGTACCAATCAACGGCTTTTCTTTCCGTCGGCTTTTTTTCCGCCGGCTTTTTTTCGCGGCCTTTTTTCCCGGCTTTTTATTCCCCGGTTTTTTTCCCACGGCTTTTTATTCCACCAACGATGAAGTTTGCAGGTTAATAGAAATTTCTACGTAGCTGCTAGTCGGCGAGTTTACAAGCTAGCGAGTCAGCGAGTAAGCGAGTAACGATGAGACACAGAAAGGTTCTACTAGCTCAGTAGCTAACTAGCTAGCAAGTTGAAATCACGTGTTTGTTGTTTTCCGTGGGCGCGTTGTTTATTTTCTGATGTTACGCTGAACAATGAAGTGGAACACGAGTGGTATCGTAGAGTTTCTAAACATATATGAGCAGTATCCGATTCTGTGGAATATAAAAGATAAAGACTATTCCAACACCAAAATAAAGGACGACATTTTCAAGAATCTCCTAGAGAAACTTAATGAGAAACAGCTAACTGTGGGTATGGATGTCAAGCAGTTGAAGACCAAAATAAAATCAATTAAGGACGTCTACAGACAAGAAATAAATAAAATAGAGAAATCTAAGAAAAGTGGCTGTGGTACTGAAGAAGTATACACGCCAAAGTTAGCATGGTTCAAAGATGCAAACTTTTGGCAGAGGTTGTGGCCACAAGAAGCAGCCAATCAAATTACGTGAGTAAAATATATTTTTATTATATAATAATACATATTAAAACTTAGACCGTTCTCCAGTTTTTTTGAGTCCAGCTTTCTCCCATTGCCAAGGCAGAGGATTTTCTTCTGTAAAGTAGGCAACATATGCTTTTCTGATCTCCTCAGCAGTTCGACTGTAATGGTTTCCTCCTAGGTGATTAATAGGCTGCACAATGCCAGCATTTTCCCTCCAAAGCCCAGGTGTGATAATCCCAGTATTCAAGTCCTCTCTATCTACTGCTTGTTGTGGCATGTAGTTACCCGGATCAGTCTTTCGTAACCAGTTATGAAGGCTACAGGCAGCCCAAATGACTTTATCGATAGTTTCCGGTGCCAAATCAATCGGTCTTGAAAATATTCTGAATCGCCATACTAGTATGCCAAAAGCATTTTCTACGACTCTTCTGGCACGGGAAAGACGATAATTGAATATTTTTGGTCAGGACTAAGAGCTGTTTTACTGTATGGTTTCATAAGATTTTTCCTCAAAGGGAAAGCATCATCTCCTATAATAACGCCATATTCAGGCAAACCAAGAGTCTCGTTTTCCATTCCAATATTCAAAGTGCTGTCTCTAAATATAGCACTATCGCTTGCTCGACCATTTGCACCTACGTCAATATACGTAAAGCAGTAATCGGCATCAACCATAGCAAATAATATTATACTGTAGGTTTTTTTATAATTGAAGTAGACTGAACCGGAACACGGAGGCCTCTTAATTATAACGTGTTTCCCGTCGATTGCACCAAAACATCTAGGAAAATTCCAACGCTGAACAAATTTATTTTCTATTTCTTTCCATTCATCAGCTTTTTAGGGACCTGAGAACAAACAAAAATTATAGGTTTATTTTATTTTCTAGGAACTGTCACAAAGCAGTCAAGCCACACCACCAGACGAAGACAATAAAAGTGTCGAGTCTGAAAATGACGAGGACTCATCACAACAACGTTCTAAGTCGCCTGAAAAATGGGACCACCCCCGACACCAAGGAATAAACCTAAAAACGACCGAGAATTGAAGAAAAATCAAATGAAATTTCAGAAGCTATAAAAAATTGGATGAAATTGCCAAGGAGTCATCCGATGAGAAGCCCTATGACCTGTTTGGGAAATTTGTGGCTTCTGAGCTGCGTCTCCTACCACAGCGACAGGCCATCTTGGTGCAGCAGGAAATCCAAAACTCAATTATTAATGCTAAGCTGTCGTCTTTAGAGCAAGAGGCCCCCAATCTGTCCATAGTGCGTTTTCACCTTTTTCAGATGACTCATTTGCTTCGACCTCTGCATCATCGATGCACGACGACGATGGGGATGTTTTGCAACAGGTCCTAATCAATACATTCGGAGGAAACACAACATAAATTTTTGTCAAATAAATTGTATATTTTCTAAAAACTGATGTTTAATTTTAATTTCACTCACCTCAATGAACGGTCGAAGGGCGCAGGAAATTGATGTTAGCACTTCGGGTAAAAACTTCGAAATAGTTGATTCTGGAACTCTGAACAGGTATTCCAAAGACTTCAAAGAATCGCCCGTGGCTAGATAACGTAATGTTATTTCCAATTTCGTGGTTACTGGTATTGCCGGTCTCATTTTCGTATCTTTCTTTTTGAGCATTCCATTTACCATCTGCAGTAACTCATCAAATTTGGAACTGTTCAATCTCAACATATTTCTATAAGCCAAAGGATCTTCGTCCTTCAACTCTCTCAATAAACGGCTAGAAGCACCATATTCATCGCGTTTTTCTATCCATGATCTTATCCATTTTCTTTCTGTTTCAAGTTTTTCTTTTGTTTTCGTTGTAAATCCTTCTTGATAGCACTTGCTAAAATAATTACTCCCGCGCGAACTACTTTCGTCGACATTTTAGCTTTCAACTGCCAAAACGCAAAGATGCTCGCAACTAGTTACTAGCAGCGATGACACACGGCTAGTTAACTAGCTTACAAGCCAACACGCCTACGAGTGGCGAGTAAATTAGCCCGGCTTTCTATATTACTAGCAGCGTTTTTACAATCGGATAGTTGACTAGCAGATTGTAAAAAGCCGATGACACGGGGCGAGTTTACAAGCTACTAGCGAACTCGCTGGCTTGTAGCTCGTAAACCAGCCAAGTGTCATCGAGCCTTTAGAGTCTGCGTCTATACCTATAGGATCCCAGTATGTCTTTATGTCACAGATTTTTATGTGTGTCTCGGCAAGGTTTAGTTTAGAATATTACTTTAGAGTTTGTAACAAAATATACAAACACACAAGATGGACAAAGATCAACATAAAAATTAATTTTTCCTGTCAACATTTCTGAACTATTTTGGAAAGGGAAAATGTGATTAGAATATTGTATGGGAACGTTCGACTAATTTGGTTACCACCGATAATTAAAAAAAAACGAAAAAAAAACAGGTCAAGGTGATAAAGTATGCAAATTTTTGCGTTAACTGTAATAATTTTCAATTTGATCACTTCCTCTATTTAATGACAACAAACAGCTGATTCCTAATAATGCAAATGAATTAAAACATTTTTGTGATAAGTTGACCTTAATATGCCTTTCTCGGAATATTTATGTAATGTTTAGTAATGCACACATTTGCGTTTCTTCGAAAACAGCTGAAAAAAAAGTGTAACTACGCCATTAATCAAAGAGAAATTTAAACAAAGTATGTTACACAGCTGCACTGTTTTTTTGCGGGCCGGATTCGCCACCAAACTTAAATGAATTTGTGATTCTTTTAACTTGAAAAAGGACTCGCTTTAACCCCCGCTTAAGAGGAAATTAAAAATGATATTTATTGTTATTGTTTGAATATGTGCCGATAACACTAATATTAAAAGGCATGTCGCCGTACCTTTAACTTTTCCTCCATCCCGAACTTAAAATTCTTTAGATAATTTGGTAGTGTTTATAAGTTTCTAAAACGAAAATGCATTTTTAACGAGCTTTTGTTCTCGACAAATTATTTCAATATTAGCATTAATTAATTTTAAAACAAAAGACACTTCCTTGTTTATATAATTTAGTGGAACAATAAATTACGTCGAATGAGAATTTTGGTTTCGTTCCAATTATTGGGTTGTTGATTCAAGGTTCTTGATACGGAGGACAAAAAGGCTATTGTATTATGTTGTAAATCACTGTTTGAATGTACAAAATTAATACGTGAATTTCGTAACACAAACATTATACGTTTGTAATTAACTTTGTTACGGGTTTCTCGTTAATTTTCTCGGCAATTATTGTTAAAGTAATACATCTTGTAGGTGTTTATGGCAATCGTTTTCCTTATCTTTTTATTCAGATACTGGGTATTTAAATAAATTTTCAACATTGAAGATATACCTACAGTGTGACTACATAAGTTGGAACCATATAGAAATCATTTTTATTATTGGATTTTTGAAAAAAAATTATTCTGGATCAAAAGTTCTGCGTGGTCCAAAACTTAAAATGCAACCATCAGATATCAAGTCGTATACGAAGTTTGTCAAAAAATATGAATTTTTCTCAAGAGTAAACTACCATTAGTTTTTACAATACAGAAGAATGCTAAAAAGAAAAATAGTTTTGAATTAAAAGTTATACCCAAATATGAAATTACAGTCATTTAGCCTAAAAATTCAGGTTTTGTGATTATTTGCTAATCACTCCGTATTACAAGAAATACATCATCTCCCCCGGCATGTAGAACGTCCCATAGATACAAGCAGTAGATTCTCTATACGTGTTAGTGTTTTCTTCAGTCACCGATAGATGGCGTTATGCGTTGGCTTTCCGGTTTCGTCATTGATTGAATATCGCGAAATAATGTTACCACACGACGGAATTACGCAATAATTTAAAAATAGAAGTTTTTGATATTTCTTTTGTATACATATTAGTAGGATATACTATCCAGTTTGTTTGAATTAATCTTTAATTTTAAATTGAGTGTTAGGTGTGAAAATATTATAATAATGTAACACGTATCGCCACCTATCGGCAACATCGGGAAGTTTATAGGGAAATATAGAATCATCTAGACCTTATACATTCCGGGGGAGATGATGTATTTCTGGTATTACTTGTTCTGACTTTGTAACGGTTGTTGTTTACAAAATAACAAAAAGAAGCGACGGCTCTAGCGGAACAACCTGAGAAAAAAAACTAAAAGGAATTCGGCTCGATGTAGCGCACTTAGTTCGTAGATACAGTATTTGTAGTAGTTAGATCAGCAGCGTCCGGCTTTGTCGAAGAGTCGCGTAGGTCCCTGAAGAACTATAAGAAATTTGACTGCTGCTCTAACAAGGCGTCACCTGCTGCATAAAAAAAGAAATAAAACCGACCAACAGGAGATCAACAGGTTTTACTTAAAATCTAATACGCTAAATCGAACACAAAACAGAGACAAAAAAACAGACAATTCAGTACAACAAACAAATCTTAAAATATTAGGAGAATATGACAGAAATAGAGAGACTGTCGCATATAGTTACGTGCGTTATCAACAGCCTCGCTTAACAATAAATAAAGCTCGCAATTAATGTGTCGAATTTCAGGTAAGCTCGAGTTAAAATTATTATTTCAATTGAGGATTGGCTGCTATTAAGGCTCTGTGTACACATATCACCTACACACGGAGATTTAAACTAAATTTAAACTAGGATTAAAGGGTAAGTACCTCCCGCAAACCCAAAAGGCTTTTTGTGAAAAAATTATATATGTTGGAGTTAGATTTTGGTACAACCTCCATAAATGAACTTTCTTCTCTGTTGTGATTCAGTTTCATTAGACTTTTTGTGACGTTTTGTAAATAGTCGTCGTTATCAAAATATTCGGCATCCGACCATTTCTCCAATTTTTTCATACCTGACGCCGTATCACTAACCCACGGATTATTTGTCGGAAAATCGCTGTAAAGTGAATTAGTATTTGTCGAATTTAAAAATGAAGATTTCTTGTAATTCTCGAAGAACAAATTTGTATCAGTTTCTTCAATGTCAGACGGATTTGACCAAATACTTTCGAGGTTCTTGTTGCCGACAGTTAGAGATTTAAATTTAATACCCAGAATAGTTTCAGGCTGATCTCCAGACAAGTTGTAAGTATTGTCAAACCTCGTCGTGTTATCGATATCCGCATCAAAAGACCATATTGAAGTAGTGATATTTGTGCCACACTGAATAAAATTTTTTGTGCCCGCATTCCTCATATTCGCTAAATTCATCATTTCTATTGTATAATCGCGAGGACTGGGCGAATCTAATAATTCCAAAATATCTACGGGCAAATCATCGCAGATATTCATACTTTCTTCATCATTCCACAAATGACGATTTTCGTCGAGCTTAATTTGCTTTTTAGTTACTTCACTTTGCAACGAAGTAACTTTTTCCTCGGTGATGTTTCCAAACTTATCCGAAGATTTATTTCCCAATTTGTTTTTGGTATTATTAGTGAACAAAAACAAGTCCCAGTCGGTAATACTTTCAGATCGTTCCATAGATTTAGCCATACTACGAGAATATCCAAGTTCGTTGCGACTCTTGCTAAAATATCCCAATCTTTGTTTCGAATTATTTTTCTTCAAACCATCATTATCCACTTTGCAATGTAGTTTATCGTCAAAGCTAGCCGATCTATTTTGCCTTTGCACTCCTTTCTTTTTCGGCGACGTAAAACACTTGGGAATTAAAGTTACTAAATTGCTCGGAGTTTCCGATTTACGACTATTATTTAATGGTGGAAAAGCGGCATAATATTTTCTTGCTAAATCTTGAGGCGATACAGTTTGACAATCGGAATTTTTACTGGAAGCTGCCGATTCAGTGCTCGTGGTCGTATCGCTTTTAATTTCTTTTAACTTTTCACACAACTCGTCCACTAAGGATTCGATTCCCCAATTCTTGTTCAGTTGAGTAAAATGTAAGTCTTGATCTGGAGAAACAATATCTACAGAATCGCGATTTAAAAGACTTATCACGTATCGTGTATAAACAACGGCGTCAATTCCACGTGCTTCCAGTTGTTCTTCAAGCCAATCTGAAATTTCTGAAGGCATGGATACCAGTTGCGGGTACTTCATGCTCTTACTTAATAATTAAGATGCGATTGATTTAAAGGGTCCAATAATTTACTTGTATATATTTTTTCCCACAGTATTATAAGTTCATGATTTACGTTGGTGTATATATTCATTGTGGGAAATTTAAATGGCAGTTTGTTCAAACAGAGGAGTTTTCAATACTTAACAAAAATGATTACAGAAAAACAAAATACATCAAACAGAAAACGCCTCTAGCTTACAAACATGCTATTTTTTCACTTAGTTCATAGAAAACAATGACCCCCATTGCCGACCTTTTTGAATGGGGTTGATGTTTTCACCCTTTTTTTTAACTTCAACACACCCCAAAACTACTGAAACATGGCGGCCAGGCACAAAGGCGCTCTAAATAAAGCGCCCCAGCCCGTATTGAGCTGATTAAAACAAACGTTCGGTTGAGAAGTGTATACCAAATAAAAATTTACTTAAATATTAGAGATCAAGCCGTTTTATGTCATATGTACTTGAGCTTCATACTA